>CM035155.1:11340240-11857560 GCA_020205615.1 Panax quinquefolius | reverse complement strand
AACCACCTCGTGATAATTACAAAGCGGGACATGGTGACCCTACGTAAATATTGTGGTTATCATCAATTGCTTTGGTCGTGACACTAATGAATGTTGTAATTTAAAAGATTTTGTAGAAAATAAGATTAAAAGTGGCTTATTGATTGATATGTGGTGAGAAAAGGCCGTCAAAATCAATGAGGTTATCAATCGTCACCAGATTCAAAACGGTTCAAGTCTGCTTTGTTCAAAATGCTCCACTGCTTGAAACAAATCGTTGATGTAATAAGCGGGTGGAGTGCGTTGGGAAATTAGTAGGGAAGAAGAGGAGGTCTTATCTTGATTCGATTATGTCGATGTGAATGCTACTTTGAAGGTTGACGAGGCCGTTTCGAGGCTGTTATTTACCGTTTACGAGATCGGATTATCCTTGAGCCTATTGAGGCGCGTGAAGGAGCATTGGTGATCGCGGCCTGAAGTGGGCTCGGTGGATGTAAAGCGCGTGATGATAGACAGCGGATCTTGGTGGACATTCTTTATGCCCATGCTTATCGAGAGAATGCATCTCGATGAGCACAAAATGGAGGTCGGACAAGAGGCTCCCTATATGGTTTGTGGCGATCCGATTAAAGTGGTAAGCCTTTATTGAACTCCACTGTCATCTTGTGCGCGGCCCCACAACAAGTGGAGATAACATAAATTTTATATTTGTGCATGTGGATTGACCTCTGGCGCCATTTTGGGAAGACCTACGTTGTGACTCTTGATGTAACTTCCATCCACATTTCAAAATCAAGTTCCCCAAAGACGTGGAGTAGGAGAGGTAATGGGTGACTTGGATGCGGCAGGAGATGTTATCAGATTACGTCATTTCATACGGAATGGGGTTAGTAAACAAAAAGAAAGGCGATGGCAATTGAAATCGAACCCTTCCGCAAGAGGCGATTCGAGCGTTGGTAATCCTGCTTTGGGGGACGGAGAAATTGAGTTGGTCGTGGAAAGCGAGACAAGGCGGTGAAGATTGGTTGGACTTACGAGAACCTCTTGGACGAATCTTATGGAACTCTTACGAATCTATGTCGATATTTTTGCATGGGAACCACAAGACATGCACAGAGTTAGCCAGAAAGGTTCTTTGAGCATAAGCGGAGATAGATCCTTGAAGAAGCGATTCGTCGGGAAGAAGCGGATATTTGCTCGAGCGTCGAAAAGATCATCGATGAAGAGGTTGCCAAATTCTTTGCTGTGACTTCATCTACGAGATTGATTACCGGAGTGGATAGCAAATGTAGTATTGGTGCGAAGCATAATGGAAAGTGGCGGGTTTGCATCGACTGCAGAGCCTCAACAAAGCTTTGTCAGAAGGACTTTTATCCTCTGCCCCCATGTCGATCGACTCATCGATGCCACTTGGGTATGCATTATTAAGCTTTATGGATGCTTTTTGAGGTTATCATCAAATATCCATGTCTGAAAGAAGACATTCCAAAAAGCGGCATTCATTACACAGATTCGGTGTATGCGTACAAAAAAATGACTTTTGGCCTCATTAATCTTTGGAGCTACCTATCGGAGGATGATGAACTTTATATTTGATAGGCAATTTGGGGGAAGAACATGGAGGTTTATGTAGATGATATAATTGTGAAGAGTATGCAAATTCGAGAAACATTTGGGACGATCTAGAGGAATGTTTTCAAACTATTACCGTCATCAACAAGCTATGACTCGGCAGACCAAATGTACTTTCGGCCTTGGTCTTTGGAAAATTCACAGGTTATCACAGTGGTCGAAAGGGCATCGAAGCCAATCAGAGAAGATCCGAGGCCATCCTCGACATGAAGACTCCTCGGTCGTTCAAAGGCGTTATTTGTCATTTGGTAGGATTGCGACTTTAAGGAGGTTAAATCGCGAAATCTGAGAAAGATGTCTTCCTTTCTTTGATACATTGAGGGGCCAGAAGAATGCGAAAAAGCGTTCAATGGACTTCAAGTGTGAAGATGCTTTCAAAGTATAAAGACATATCATCTTCGGCTCCTTTATTAGTCAAGCTTTGTCGGCGGAGACTTTATATCATGTACCTTGCGGCGGTTCCTTAGCGATTGGGCGATTTTGATTCGGGAGATCGGTGGGAAGCGACATCCAGGTCTATTCGTCGGCCCACGTCTACGAGATCTTTGAAACGGTATCCTAATATTGAGAAATTTGCCTTTGCTTTAATAATTGCGGTAAGAAAGCTTGGCGGTATTTTCAAAGGTCGACTCTGATCATCTACGGATCGGTAGTTGAAGAAGGTGATGGGCAAACCGGAGGTCTCGGGTAGATTAGCGGCATGGACTATGGAATTGTCCCGATTTTTTATCGAGTATCATCCCGAGCGCCATCAAAAGGCCAAGCCTTGGTGACTTTATGGTAGAATGTTCATTCACCAAAGCGAATCTGAGATTCTTGGAAAGTTGAATCTTACGATCGGCGATGGTCGTTATTGGCGAGTCGGGAAAGCGTGGGCGTTGTATGCGAGATGGATCTCTACAATATTTGTTAGTGGGCGGGAATTATTCTAATAAGTGGGAGGATTTAAGGTTCAATGAGCCATCAGTTAGGGTTTAAAAGCAACGAATAATGAAATTTGAGTCTGAAGCGGTGTTAGCGGTGTCCGATTAGCGAAGAGTCTCGAAGTCAACGAGTTGATCATTTATAGTGATTCTCGGTTGGTCGTTAAGCGGTATCGGGAGATTATGAAGCTCGGGAACACGAATGATCAAATATCTGGCGGAGTTAAGAAACCAACTTCAATTTTTTGCTTCGTGCGAGTTTGAGGGTATAGAAGCGCAGCGATAATTCTCTGCGATGCTTTGTCGAAATTAGCCACTCACGGATCGAGATGTCTTTCATGGATCGGTGTATTTGGAAATTTTACGGTGGTAGAGTGTTCAACGTAAACGATGATGTGCATCGAGCGAACAAATGTTGGATGACCCCTACATTGAATATTTGGCGGATGGCGTCCTTCCCCGGATCGAGATCTTTGAAAAGAAGATCAAGTCTGAGTTCTAATTTCGGTCTTATCGATGGGGATCTTTATCGATTGGCATTTTCCTCACCATTATTAAAATGTTTGGTTCCGTCAGAAGCCGAGTATGCTCTTGGGAAGTTCATGAAAGGTTTTGCGGTGATCATATGGGCGCAAGTCTTTGGCACATAAAGTGCTTGACAAAGGTTCTTATTGGCCAACAATTTTCAAAAAGAAGCTATAGAGTTAGGTCAAGAAATGTGAAAATGTCATTTCGATAGTCGGGTCCCATCGACCCATAGGAAGAGTTATACTCGATTCTATCTCCTATACCCTTATTTATGCGGGGGTGGATATATTGGGGCCAATTACCTAAAGCTAAAAGGTCGAGTTAAGCTTAAATGAATTCTTATTGATTATATGACTAAGTGGGTAGAGGCGAAAGCAGCTTGGTCGATATGAGCGAGTGCTTAAAGTTTATAAAAAGTGCAGTGGTGTTTCGCTTTGGGATCCCTAAGGTATTGATATCGGACAATGGGCCTTGATTCGTGGGTTCAAAATTTGAAGAATTTTGAGCGATTTGGGGATTCGACCTGAAGACTTACGTGGCTCATCCCGCGGTCGAATGGGCAAGTTGAGGTGACCAACGGAATATTCTTTGAGCGGAATAAAGCGTAGATTGGATGAAGCTAAGGGGAGATGGCGGAGAAGAATTCTTTGGCGTCTTGTGGGCATCTGCGAACTCTGTAGGGACTACTACAGGAGTTCACCCTTAGGTTGGCTATAATGCGATGCCTTAGTCGGTCGAGATCGGATCTCAAGTCTTGGATGTAAGTCGATTCAAAGAAATCTATAATGAGGAAGGGTGAAGGCTAACTTGGACTGCTAGATGAAGTCGGAGAGAAGCTTTAATCAAATTGGTACGCTTATCAGCGAAGAGTGGCCAAACATTATAACAAGAGGCGTCAAACCGTAGATTCGAAGTGGGGAGACTTAGTTACGAGAGAAAGCAAAACCTACGCCTCAAAACACGGAAAGCTAATCTTAGGAATTGGGAAGGGCCCTATGAAGTGATCGAAGTACCAAAGCGGTACTTATCGATTAAAAAGCTTGATGGTTAGAGATTAAGAATACGTGGCATCTTGGCGGGCTTGGAATATTTTCAATAAAATTCAAAAGTCGGGTTTATCGGAATGCATACCTATTTGTTTGATATCAATAAAGATCACTTTTCCATAAATTATCAATGATCTTATTGGTCCAGATGGTGTAAGGAGGTATGGTAGGACTCATTTGGCCATTCGATGGTAGCCCGAGTCCTTTTGGTCTATATTGATCTTTATCGAGGTGGTAAGTCGATGGTCCTTTATTAGTCCAGATGGTGTAAGGAGGTATGGTAGGACTCATTTGGCCATTCGATGGTAGCCCAGTCCTTTTGGTCTATATTGATCTTATCGAGGGGTGGTAAGTCGATGGTCTTATTGGTCCAGATGGTGTAAGGAGGTATGGTAGGACTCATTTGGCCATTCGATGGTAGCCCAGGTCCTTTTGGTCTATATTGATCTTGCTCGAGGTGGTAAGTCGATAGTCACTTTATTGGTCCAGATGGTGTAAGGAGGTATGGTAGGACTCGTTGGCCATTCGATGGTAGCCCCAAGTCCTTTTGGTCTATATTGATCTTATCGAATTGGTAAGTCGATGGTCGGCTATTGGTCCAGATGGTGTAAGGAGGTATGGTAGGACTCATTTGGCGGCCATTCGATGGTAGCCCCAAGTCCTTTTGGTCTATATTGATCTTATCGAGAATTGGTAAGTCGATGGTCATTTATTAATCCTTATGTCTTGGTTCTTATCATTTGTCGTCCGAATTTACTTCACGTATGATTGATCTCACTCTTTGATCCAGAGTAGTATAAGTTATTTATCTTGTTTAAGTGTTGAGTTCGGTTCATTAGTTGATTAACGAATCACATTACGTAAAATTCAATTCACTTCATTGCATGAGTTAAAGCTGTTATATGCCATATCTAATTGATGGTTCATCTTATTGATACTAAATTATTGTTAAAAAGCGATCGGGACGAAGTTATAATCAAAGGCAGTTAAAGATTTATCAATAAGCATAAAATGTTCATTTCATTTAAGTCGATTAATTACATGAACATAAAAAGTTAAAAAGTTAAATATTTACATAGAATCAAAAAACATGATATATATATTAGACACGCTTTTCACCATCGGAATTGAAAGCGGTCTTAGGGTCAAGTGAGCGGTGATAAGCCTCTCTTTCCCTCGTTCAGCCGGTCCTCATATCCCTCAAGAATAGACCTTCGTGATCTCGACATTAATTTCTTGAGTCCTATACTATCTGCACGAATCTGCTTCCGAGAAGCTCTTGATCGAGCAGGCCTCGTCCCTCAAGTCCTTTATCTTATGGCGAAGCTTGTGGCGCTTGGCCTTATGCCTTGAGCTTCATCACGAATTTTCGTCTCGGCTTCACCAAGTTGTACCCAGAAATTTTTTAAATAAAAGGAATTTCCTTTATTTATTATTTTGAAATAGTAAGGGTTGATTTGATTAATGTGGATAGTTAAGGGTTAAAATCATCGAAAATATTTCAAAATAAATGAGTGGTTATAAAATATTCATTTTTTTTTTATTTGAAATAGTAAGGGTTGGGGAATATTAGTTTGGTGCAGTGGAATATTAAATCGTTTGTCGGGAATATTAAATGGGGAATATTAAATGAATGCCAGTATGACCATGTGTGGGCCCCATGTGAGCGATTGGATGGAAGAAAGCGACAAATATAAGTTGGTTAAAAATAGCGGCGTAGTTATTCTGAATTAATTTGTTGGAATGCCGGTGGTTAAAATACTGATGTCTGGCGTGGTTGAGCGATAGCGCGCGGTATTACTGCAGTATTGTTGAATTATTGATCCTTACGTGAAGGCCTTTACTCGATAATTTTCACGGTGAATTCTTATTCGATATTTTATTTTATTGATTCGATAATTCTTTGCGTTGATATTTTATATTATTGTTGTTCGATAATTGTCCTTTGCACATTATCTCCATTATCGGATCGATAATTCATATTATTTGAATAATATTATTAGATAGCATTATTGGCGATGTCTAGAAAGTTACATCGAGGAGAGGTTTGGTCACCTAATTGCGGCGCGATGAGGAGAAATCCTTATCGGGAAGCCCCTCTCACAGGAGCGGCGGCTGGTTGTCATAATTGTGATTACGTAATATTATTTGTGAATAATTAATTATTGATTCATATGATAAAGAAATATTTATTTTATGTGGATATAAATGATGGATTTATTTATGTGGTTATAAATGAAGAAATTATTGTTGAGGTGTTTTATCGGTATATTTTGCGGTTGGAGGTATTAAAAATTAAATCGGGGTTTTGAGATATATTGCGGGGTTATAATTTTTAATCAAATAGTTGGATTGTAGTAATTTTTGGGTATATTATACATACATAAGTTGAGTATATGTCACAAATTTTGAGCGAATTAAAAATGCACGAATGATTTGTTATGAATTTTAAGAGGTGTGCGATTCGAAATTAGGGTTATAATTGATTTTGGTGGAAAATTCTAGAATTGAGTGGGCCCCACTTGTGGTTGGTGAAGAAATGTGCTGAATTTTATTTCAAATGTGGTGGGTGGCAATAGTAGCGAGGTAAAGCCATCGGGTGGTGGTCGAAATCTGCTTGGTGGCTAACATTTTCTATAAATAGAGAAATTTAAGTTAGAATTGAAAATCACACGAAACAAAGTTTTCTCTCTTTCTCTCTCTATATTATTGGCGTATTTTGTGAGTATTTAGATACTTTGAGAGTTCTTTATTGGTCTGAGTTTCATTCGACATCACTTGAGCCTTTCCTTAGAAATCTTGATTCTTTGAGGTAAGGGATGTTATTTTTTTTTTTAATGATGATATTATTTCTTGATATCATTATCTTTGAAATATTGGTTGGAACTTTTTATCAAATTTGGAACTTTTTCATGTCGGGGTTACTATTCATGAGTTCTTATTCACGAGTTCTTATTCATGAGTTCTTATTCACGAGTTACTTATTCACAGTCTTATTAAATGAAGCGTGAAAAAATTTTTTTTGTGGAATTTCTATCTTTTGGTGTCGGAGATTCTTATTCACATGTATCGGCCTTATTCACGTATCTGGCACTTTATTCACGTATCTGGCACTATTCATCGAAAAATAAAATTTCTTCTTTTAGTCCAAAATATCTATTACGGATACTAGCTTTGATTGTATCCGTGTTTTGATCATTCTTGAATTTTACACCCTTATGATTATTTTTGAGGTATTGTTGGACATGGATAAAACAAAGTACGAATCCTTAATCCTTAATCCTTGTCATTTTGTTTCCTTTGGATTCGTTCTTTAAAAATATTTTCATCATCCTCGGTCTTAAATGATGATATTATTGAATATCTTTGCTTTGTAGTCTGAGATGAATGATTCTGAAGAATATCTTTGGCACTGTAGTGCGAAGATGAGCAGTGTTTAAATGAACATGACCAGGTGATGAATATCTTTGGCTTTTGTAGTGCAAAGATGAGCAGTGTTGAGATGAACATATTAGGTGATGAATATCTTTGGCTGTAGTGCAAAGATGAATATTTGATTTGAGATGAATATTGATTGATGTTCTGAGGGATAAAATTTTGATGATGAATTTATTAAATTCATAGATTATAGTAGATTTCATTCTCTACGTAACTCTTCTATGAATTATTATTTTTCATTGCGAATATTGATCTGAAACTTGTTGTCTATTGTATACATAGATTTTTCCTGTTGAAGACTAACGATAATTTGTTGTATATTATCTTAGTCGTAATATTCTTCTTGAGCTAGTTGAGCTCACCCTTTTCCTTTTGTTCCATTCTTCTCGGGAGGCGAGAATATAAGCGAGTGCGAGTGGGGTATGGAATGAAGGTTTTAGAAAGGATTGTTTAGTAGTCCTCACCATTTTGTAAAATAATGTATCGATAAATGTGATGAGGATTTATTTGAGTATAAATATTATGCAGAAGATAATATTTGTATTTAAACTCACAGTTTTCTTGTTGTAATAATAAAGTTGTAGTTGTTTACGTGCCGTGTATTGTGAACTTCGAGAATGGGTGATGTATACTATTTTGGGGCGTCGCGGTTGGTATCGAGCTTAGGGATATGATCTCTGGCGGAGATCGGGGAATAGAACTAGGAGGAGAGGCGAGTAAATCCTTAGCTAGTGTGTCTACTAAGCTTATTTGTTAGTTGAGTCGGTATATAGGGATATTATGTGATATATTGATTTCCTTAATTAACCCTTGTTTTATGGCGGTATTTGAGAATGTCATTTGAGAATATTATGATTGGAGTAAATGAGGGTAGTGGAGATGCTGTCTTTACCAGCTGAGGAGAGCGTCTGACAGTGGCAATGTTCTCTCTGTGAACAACACCATGGGCGAGATGATGAGCGAGGGGATGTTTAGAAGTTTTTGCGGTTCATGCAAAATCGAGACGAGGAGACTTCGTGTTCAAAATCTGAGGAGAAATGATAGCAATTCACGGGTTATCGCATGACCAAGCGATTGAAAGTTGGGACCACGAATTTAAAGGAAAGCGGATCGATCATGGCGGAAACATGGGTCAAACAAATTACAAGATATTGATGTCTTGGGATGCGGAGAACAGAAGGTTCCATTCGCCACCTTATGTTAAAAGTGGCGGCGCGGACTCTTGGTGGGAATGCGTGAAGCGTACCCATCGGTACTTTTCGGCATATCTTGGGAGGCGTTTGAGAGACTATTTAATGACAAATACTTTCACGAAAGTGTTACGTCGTATGAAGGAAGTGGAGTTCATCGAGTTAGAAGCAAAACAACGTGGCGGTGTCTCGATGCGAGGCAAAGTTTGCGAGTTATCGAGTTTGCACCTCATTTGGTGGAGAATGAGAGCGTATGTGCGGATGTTTCTTAGAGGTTTGAAAAACGGCGTCGTCGGTATCTCATTTCTCATAAACTTTCTCTTTATTCGGATGTTATAAGCGAGGGCTCAATTATTAGGCGAGATAACGAAATACGGTCATTTGAGGACCATAACGAGGATCGTACCGAGAGATAGCGATCAGCGAATAATGATAACTGCGGAGAAAAGCAGAGCGAGAACGAAATGGTAACCACTCTGGTGGTAATCATAGTCGTGAAAGCGAGAAGAAGCGAGTCGGGAGGAGATTTTAAAAAGGAGATTTAACAGCGACTATGTGAAGGCGGCGGTCTTGCGTGTGCAAGCTGGTTCTAAGGAGAGAAGCGACCACCGGTCGTATATTCTTCTAATCACGGAAAAAGAGGACATATCGGTCAAGCGCCCTGACAGATTCAAGGTATGCTATAGTTGTGGAAAGGAAGGACATATCGCTTTCGAATTATGCAGTAGCGAAACCTAGTTCAGTAGGGGACGGTGACTCGAAAAAAACATCCCGAAAAATCGAAAGTCAGCGATTAAGGAAGGCGTTTGTTGTATTTGGTCATAATCGAGGAACCAAGCGAGGTGATCACGGGTAAGCTATTTATAAATTCTTGCGAAGTTTATACCTTACTTGCAATCTGGGGTGCTACCCATTCATTTATCTCTCTCTGCGTGTGCTCAGCGTTTAAACTTGACTCAGGAGAAATTAGACTTTGATCTATCTGTGGAAACTCGTTAGGAGAAACTTTCATCACATCCTTTGTTTATAAATCTTGTTTGATTGAGTTGGCACCATTACCTTACATTGACCTTATCTCTTTAAAGATACTTGCTTTTGATGTGATTTTAGGGATTGATTGGTTAACTACTCATCATTACCAAAATTGATTGTTTTTCGTAAGGTTGTTAGTTTTCATATTCTAACTTGACTGTTATGCAATTCAAATGACTAAACCATTAAAATCAATTTTTGTCATATCTAATCATAAAAGCTATTCGTTTATTGAAAAGCGGATGTCAAGCTTTCTTAGCCCATGTTATGGATTTGAATAAAGACACGTCAAATTTGAATAATATTCTGTTGTTATTGACTTTCTGGCGTATTTCTGAAGAACTTCCGATTACCCCGAGCGTGAAGTTGAATTCTTTATTGATCTTGAACACTGATACAAAGCCCATTTCTAAAACCCATATCGAATGGCTCTATTGAACTTGAGGAGTTAAAGGTCAACTACGAGGAATTGTTGGACATCGGTTTCATTAAATCTAGTACATCTCCTTGGGGTGCTCTGTTTTATTTGTAAAAAAAGAAAAGGCGGGAGTATGCGACTTTGTATTGACTATCGGGGAATTGAACCATGTCACCATCAAGAATAGGTATCCTCTACCTCGTATTGATGACTTGTTTGACCGATTGCAAGAGGCACAATTCTTTTCAAAAATCGATCTTAGATTACGGATATCATCAATTTGAAAATTAGGCGAGGATATTCAAAGGCGCCGAACTTCGGTATGGGCATTATGAATTCTTAGTCGTGTCTTTCGGACTAACTAATGCTCTATGACTTTCATGGATATGATGAGCCAAGTATTGAGGAATATTTGGATCGATTCGTTGTTGTCTTTATTGATGACATCCTTATATATTCAAAAGTCGTGAAGATCATGAGCACCATTTGAAATTTGGTACTCGAAGGCTTCGTGAAAACCAACTATATGCCAAATTGAAGAAATCACGAGTTACGGCGAGGAAGTAGCATTTCTTGGGCATGTTAAGTGTCAAAACATGGAGTATCTGTTGATCCGTGAAGATTGAAGCAATCTGAAGTTAGAACAGCAAAAGTCGGTGGTTGAAGTCGTAGCTTTTGGGCTTAAATTTGGTTATTATCGGAGATTCGTGGAAGGTTTTCTCGAATCGCTACTCCATTCTTCAGCTAACTTTCGGAAGGATCTGAAATTCGTTTGGAGGCGAAGAATCGAGAAAAGTTTCCGAGCTTAGAGGAGACTTATTTGGCTTTTTGTTCTAACAATACCATCTGGTTCGGATGGATTTGTTATCTCTGTGATCTTGGGGCAAAGGGTTAGGATGTGTTCTCATGCTGGCGTGGGAAAGTCATAGCCTATGCCTCATGACAACAAAAAGAGTATGAGAGGAATTATCCTACTCGTGATCTAGAGTTAGCGGTGATCGTTTCATGTTAAAGATATGGAGCCTTATCTATATGGGGAGAAAGTGGAGATATATTAGGACCATAAAAAGCCTTAAATATTTCTTCACTCAAAAAAGAACTCGACATGCGGCGGTGACGTTGGCTCGAGCTATTGAAGACTACGACCACCACTATTGATACCATCTGGTAAAAATGAGCGTGGTGGTGGCGCATTGAGTAGAAGATCATATGCGAGGAGCGAGTGCGATGATGTCAAGTATATCGCGTAGAGCCCGACTTTAATAGAAAAAGTTAAGGTTGCTCGAGCCCGCAGGCAGGGGTGATCGTATGAAGAAGAAAATCTGAAGGAGCTATTAGGGGCGAGAATTGATGAAGAAGGAATACTTGAGTCCACTCTAGACTTTGTGTTCTAACGACTCGATTTGAAAGTACAAGATTATGATGGAGGCACTGATACACCATTTGCAATCCATCTGGAAGTACTAAAATGTATCGTGATCTTGACATACATTTTGGTGGGAATATGAAGAGAGAGATTGCAAAGTTTATCTCGATGTGTTTAACTTACCCAGCGTGTAAAGGCGGAGCATCTAGTACCTAAGGGTCCGTTGCAACCACTTGAGATTAGGAATGGAAGTGGGAACACATTACCATGGATTTAATTCTGGGTCTTCTCTACGGTTTCTCAAAGGCATCAATCTTATTTGGGTTATTGTTGATAGATTAACCAAGTCGCTCATTTTTCTTGCCGTCTGGAGACTTATTCCTTGAGCGTCTTGCTAGTATATGCGTAAATGAGATTGTGAGGTTGCATGGCATACTGTATCCATAGTTTGGATCGTGACCCGAGATTCACTTCAAGATTTTGGGTTAGCTTGCAAAAAGCTATGGAGCGCAGTTTGCGATTTAGTTGACATACCATCCCCAAGCAGACGGATGATCGAGAGAGGACTATTCAAACTCTTGAAGATTTATTAAGACTACGTGTCCTAGACTTCAAGGGTAGTTAGGATAAGTATTTACCATTGGTGGAATTCTCCTACAACAAGCAGTTATCGAGTAGTATAGGTGTGGCTCCATTGAAGCATTATATGGGCCGAAAATGTAGTTCTCGATATGTTGGGATGAGGTGGGTGAAGCAACATTGTTGGGACTAGAGTTAAATACGATATGACTCTAGAAAAGATCGAATGATTCGACAGCGTATACAAGCGGCTCAAGATCGACAAAAGAGTTATGCGGATCTTCATCGAAAGGGCGTGGAATTTAATGTAGGGGATCATGTATTGTTGCGAGTTGCTCCATGGAAGGAGTTACAAGATTTGGGAGAGAGGAAAGCTCGATCCACGATTTATTGGTCCATTTCAAATTCTTGCCAAGTAGGAAATGTAGCTATAGACTTGCGTTACCTCAAAGTATGTCTCGTGTTCATAATGTGTTTTCACATATCGTGCCGTAAATATGTGAAAGGCCGAACCACGTTATTGAGTTAGAAGCAGGACGAGATAGTAGAAGACTTAGCGTATGAGGAGGTACTATCAAGATCTTGGATAGGAAGGAGCATGTCTACTGTGAAAAGTCGTACCACAAGTTAAAGTTTTGTGGAGGAATCATCTTTATAGAAATGACACAGGAATTGGAAGCGGAAATGAAAGCGAGGTATCCTCACCTTTTGAAACACGAGTGCGTCGTCGATTCGAGGGCGAAATTTCATAAGGAGGGAGGTTTAAGAGACAGAAATTTTTTAAATAAAAGGAATTTCCTTTATTTATTATTTTGAAATAGTAAGGGTTGATTTGATTAATGTGGATAGTTAAGGGTTAAATCATAAATATTTCAAAATAAGCAAGTGGTTATAAAATATTCATTTTGTGGGGAATATTCGTTTGGTCGTGGAATATTAAATCTTTGTCGGGGAATATTAAATGCAACCAGTATGACCATGTGTGGCCCCATGTGAGCGATTGGATGAAGAAAGCAGCAAATATAAGTTGGTTAAAAATAACAGGCGTAGTTATTTACAGATTTAAATTGTTGGAATACCCGGTGGTTAAAATCGATGTCTGGCGTGGTTTGTTAGCGATAGCTTTGCGGTATTACTGCAGTATTGTTGAATTATTGATCCTTACGTGAAGGCCTTTACTCGATAATTTTCACGGTGAATTCTTTATTGATATTTTATTTTATTGATTGATAATTCTTTGCGTTGATATTTTATATTATTGTTGTTTGATAATTGTCCTTTGCATTATCTCCATTATCGGATCGATAATTCATATTATTTGAATAATATTATTAGATAGCATTATTGGCGATGTCTAGAAAGTTACATCGAGGAGAGGTTTGGTCACCTAATTGCGGCATGATGAGGAGAAATCCTTATCGGAAAGCCCCTCTTTCTGAGGAGCGGCTGGTTGTCATAATTGTGATTACGTAATATTATTTGTGAATAATTAATTATTGATTCATATGATAAAGAAATATTTATTTTATGTGGATATAAATGATGGATTTATTTATGTGGTTATAAATGAAGAAATTATTGTTGAGGTGTTTTATCGGTATTTTATCAGTTGGAGGTATTAAAAATTAAATCGGGGTTTTGAGATATATTGCAGGGGTTATAATTTTTAATCAAATAGTTGGATTAATAGTAATTTTGGGTATATTATACATACATAAGTTGAGTATATGTCCACAAATTTTGAGCGAATTAAAAATGCACGAATGATTTGTTATGAATTTTAAGAGGTGTCGATTAGGAAATTAGGGTTATAATTGATTTTGGTGGAAAATTCTAGAATTGAGTGGGCCCCACTTGTGGTTGGTGAAGAAATGTGCTGAATTTTATTTCAAATGTGGTGGGTGGCAATAGTAGCGAGGTAAAAGCCATCGGTGGCAGTCGAAATGCCTTGGTAGGCTAACATTTTCTATAAATAGAGAAATTTAAGTTAGAATTGAAAATCACACGAAACAAAGTTTTTCTCTCTTTCTCTCTATATTATTGGCGTATTTTGTGAGTATTTAGATACTTTGAGAGTTCTTTATTCGGTCTACAAGTTTCATTGACATCACTTGAGCCTTTCCTTAGAAATCTTGATTCTTTGAGGTAAGGGATGTTATTTTTTTCGTAATGATATTATTTCTTGATATCATTATCTTTGAAATATTGGTTGGAACTTTTATCAAATTTGGAACTTTTTCATGTCGGGGTTCTTATTCATGAGTTCTTATTCACGAGTTCTATTCATGAGTTCTTATTCACGATTCTTATTCACGAGTCTTATTAAATGAAGCGTGAAAATGTTTTTTTTGTGGAATTTCTATCTTTTGGTGTGGGAGATTCTTATTCACGTATCGGCCTTTATTCACATATCTGACCTTTATTCACGATATCTGGCCTATTCATCGAAAAATAAAATTTCTTCTTTTTCGTCCAAAATATCTATTACGGATACTAGCTTTGATTGTATCCGTGTTTTGATCATTCTTGAATTTTACACCACTATGATTATTTTTTGAGGTATTGTTGGACATGGATAAAACAAAATCGAATCCTTAATCCTTAATCCTTGTCATTTTGTTTCTTTGGATTCGTTCTTTAAAATATTTTTCATCATCCTCGGTCTTAAATGATGATATTATTGAATATCTTTGCTTTTGTAGTCAAAGATGAATGATTTGAAGAATATCTTTGGCTTGTAGTGCAAAGATGAGCAGTGTTTAAATGAACATGATTAATGGTGATGAATATCTTTGGCTTTGTAGTGCAAAGATGAGCAGTGTTGAGATGAACATGATGGTGATGAATATCTTTGGCTGTAGTGCAAAGATGAATATTTGATTTGAGATGAATATTGATTGATATTCTGAGGATAAAATTTTGATGAACTTTTTATTAAATTCATAGATTATAGTAGATTTCATTCTCTACGTAACTCTTACATGAATTATTATTTCATTGCGAATATTGATGCGAAACTTGTTGTCTATTGTATTCTATTAGATTTTTCCTGTTGAAGACTAACGATAATTTGTTGTATATTATCTTAGTCGTAATATTCTTCTTGAGCTAGTTGAGCTCACCCTTTTCCTTTTGTTCCATTCTTCTCGGGAGGCGAGAATATAGCGCGATGCAGTGGGGTATGGAATGAAGGTTTTAGAAAGGATTGTTTAGTAGTCCTCACCATTTTGTAAAATAATGTATCGATAAATGTGATGAGGATTTATTTGAGTATAAATATTATCAGAAGATAATATTTGTATTTAAACTCACGATTTTATTTGTTGTAATAATAAAGTTGTAGTTGTTTACGTACCATGTATTGACAACTCGGAATGGGTGATGTATACCTATTTTGGGGGCGTCGCGGTTGGTATCGAGCTTAGGGATATGATCTCTGGCGGAGATCGGGGAATAGAACTAGGAGGGGAGGCGCAGTAAATCCTTGCTAGTGTGTCTACTAAGCTTATTTGTTAGTTAAGTCGGTATATAGGGATATTATGTGATATATTGATTTCCTTAATTAACCCTTGTTTTATGGCGGTATTTGAGAATGTCGTGAGAATATTAATGATGGAGTAAATGAGGACCGTGGAGATGCTGTCTTTACCAGCGAGGAGAGCGTCTGTGACAGTGGCAATGTTCCTCTGTGAAACAACACCATGGGCGAGATGATGAGCGAGGGGATGTTTAGAAGTTTTTTGCGGTTCATGCAAAAAAATCAGACGAGGAGACTTCGTGTTCAAAATCTGAGGAGAAATGATAGCAATTCACGGGTTGTCACAATGCAAGCGATTCAAAGAGTTGGGACCACGAGAATTTAAGGGAAAGCGAGATCCGATCATGGCGGAAACATGGGTCAAACAAATTACCAAGATATTCGATGTCTTGGGATGCGCGGAGAACGAAGGTTCCATTCGCCACCTTTATGTTAGTGGCGAAGGCGGACTCTTTTGGTGGGAGTGCGTGAAGCGTACCCATCGTACTTTTCTCGGCATGTCTTGGGAGGCGTTTGAGAGACTATTTAATGACAAATACTTTCACGAAAGTGTTAAACGTCGTATGAAGGAAGTGGAGTTCATCAGATTAGAGCAAAACAACGTGGCGGTGTCTCGATGCGAGGCAAAGTTTGCGAGTTATCGAGTTTGCACCTCATTTGGTGGAGAATGAGGAGCGTATGGCGGATGTTTCTTAGAGGTTTGAAACCCGGCGTCGTCGGTATCTCATTTCTCATAAACTTTTCTCTTATTCGGATGATGTTGTAAGCAGGGGCTCAATTATTAGGCGAGATAGCGAAATACAGTCGTTGAGGACCATAACGAGGATCGTATTGCAGAGATGGCGATCAGCAGAATAATGATAACTGCGGAGAAAAGAAAGCGAGCGGACGAAATGGTAACCACTCTGGTGGTAATCATAGTCGTGAAAAGCGAAGAAAGCGAGTCGGGAGGAGATTTTAAAGAGGAGATTTAACAACGACTATGTGAAGGCAGCGGTCTTGTGACAAGCTGGTTCTAAGGGAGGAGAAGCGACCACCGGTCGTATATGCTACAAATCACGGAAAAGAGGGACATATCGGTCAAAGCGCCTGACAGTTCAAGGTATGCTATAGTTGTGGAAAGGAAGGACATATCGCTCGAGATTATGCGAGTGGCGAAACCTAGTTCAGTGAGGGGCGGTGACGAAAAGGGTATCCCGAGAAAAGTCAAAGTCAGCGATTAGGGAAGGCGTTTGTTGTGATTTGGTCATGTCGAGGAACCCAAGCGAGGTGATCACGGGTAAGCTATTTATAAATTCTTGCGAAGTTTATACCTTACTTGATCTGGGGTGCTACCCATTCATTTATCTCTCTGCGTGTGCTCAGCGTTTAAACTTGACTCCGGAGAAATTAGACTTTGATCTATCTGTGGAAACTCAGTTGGGAGAAACTTTCATCACATCCTTTGTTTATAAATCTTGTTTGATTGAGTTGGCACCATTACCTTACATTGACCTTATCTCTTTAAAGATACTTGCTTTTGATGTGATTTTAGGAATTGATTGGTTAACTACTCATCATGCCAAAATTGATTGTTTTCGTAAGGTTGTTAGTTTTCATATTCTAACCAACTGTTGTTATGCAATTCAAACAACTAAACCATTAAAATCAATCTTTGTCATATCTAATCATAAAGCTATTCGTTTATTGAAAAGCGGATGTCAAGCTTTCTTAGCCCATGTTATGGATTTGAATAAAGACACGTCAAATTTGAATAATATTCTGTTGTTATTGACTTTCTGGCGTATTTCTGAAGAACTTCCGGTCTACCCCGAGCGTGAAGTTGAATTCTTTATTGATCTTGAACACGAGTACAAAGCCCATTTCTAAAACCCCATATCGAATGGCTCTATTGAACTTGAGGAGTTAAAGGTCAAACTACGAGGAATTGTTGGACATCGGTTTCATTAAATCTAGTACATCTCCTTGGGGTGCTCTGTTTTATTTGTAAAAAAAAGAAAGGCGGGAGTATGCGACTTTGTATTGACTATCGGGAATTGAACCATGTCACCATCGAGAATAGGTATCCTCTACCTCGTATTGATGACTTGTTTGACCGATTGCAAGGAGCACTGATTCTTTTCAAAAATCGATCTTCGATTACGGATATCATCAATTTGAAAATTAGGCGAGGATATTCAAAAGGCGCCTTGAGAACTCGGTATGGGCATTATGAATTCTTAGTCATGTCTTTCGGACTAACTAATGCTCTATGGCTTTCATGGATATGATGAGCCAAGTATTCGAGGAATATTTGGATCGGTTGTTGTTGTCTTTATTGATGACATCCTTATATATTCAAAAAGTCGTGAAGATCATGAGCACCATTTGAAATTTGGTACTCAAAGGCCCGTGAAAACCAACTATATGCCAAATTGAAGAAATCGAGTTACGGCGAGGAAGTAGCATTTCTTGGGCATCAGTGTCAAAACATGGAGTATCTGTTGATCGTGAAGATTGAAGCAATCTGAAGTTGGGAGCAACAAGAAGTCGATTGGTGAAATCACGTAGCTTTTGGGCTTATTTGGTTATTATCGGAGATTCGTGGAAGGGTTTTCTCGAATCGCTACTCCATTAACTTCACTAACTTTCGAAGGATCTGAAATTCGTTTGGGGCGAAGAATGCGAGAAAAGTTTCCAAGAGCTTAGAGGAGACTTATTTATTTTTTCTAACAATACCATCTGGTTCGGATGGATTTGTTATCTCTGATGATGCTTCGAGCAAAGGGTTAGGATGTGTTCTCATGCAACGTGGGAAAGTCATAGCTTTATGCCTCATGACAACTTAAAAAGAGTATGAGAGGAATTATCCTACTCGTGATCTAGAGTTAGCGGTGATCGTTTTTATTAAAGATATGGAGGCACTATCTATATGGGGAGAAAGTGGAGATATATTCGGACCATAAAAAGCCTTA
Organism: Panax quinquefolius; assembly: GCA_020205615.1. Lineage (NCBI taxonomy): Eukaryota > Viridiplantae > Streptophyta > Magnoliopsida > Apiales > Araliaceae > Panax > Panax quinquefolius. The sequence goes on along the minus strand of CM035155.1, from coordinate 11,838,937 downwards.
AATATTTCTTCACTCAAAAAGAACTCAACATCTTGGCGGTGACGTTGGCTCGAGCTATTGAAAGACTACGACCACACTATTGATACCATCACAGTAAAAGCGAGCGTGGTGGTGACGGATTGAGTAGAAGATCATATACGAGGAGCGAGTGCGATGATGTCAAGTATCGCATAGAGCCAACTTTAATAGAAAAAGTTAAGGTTGCTCGAGCCGCAGGCAGGAGGTGATCGTCGTATGAAGAAGAAAGTACAAGAAGGAGCTATTAGGGCGAGAATTGATGAAGAAGGAATACTTGAGTCCACTCTGAACTTTGTGTTCTAACGACTACGATTTGAAGTACAAGATTATGATGGAGGCACACAATACACCATTTGCAATCCATCACGGAAGTACTAAAATGTATCGTGATCTTGACATACATTTTGGTGGAATAATATGAAGAGAGAGATTGCAAAGTTTATCTCGATGTGTTTAACTTTGCCAGCGTGTAAAAGCGGAGCATCTAGTACCTAAGGGTCCGTTGCAACCACTTGAGATTAGGAATGGAAGTGGGAACACATTACCATGGATTTCGATTCACGGGTCTTCCTACGGTTTCTCAAGGCATCAATCTTTATTTGGGTTATTGTTGATAGATTAACCAAGTACCGCTCATTTCTTGCCGTCACGGAGACTTATTCCTTGAGCGTCTTGCTAGTATATGCGTAAATGAGATTGTGAGGTTGCATGGCATGCCTATATCCATAGTTTGGATCGTGACCCAAGATTCACTTCAAGATTTTGGGTTAGCTTGCAAAAAGCTATGGAGCGCAGATTTGCGATTTAGTTGGCATACCATCCCCCAAGCGGACGAGACAATCGAGAGGACTATTGAACTCTTGAAGATTTATTAAGACTCTGTGTCCTAGACTTCAAGGGTAGTTGGGATAAGTATTTACCATTGGTGGAATTCTCTCTGACAACGAGTTATCGAGGCAAGTATAGGTGTGGCTCCATTGAAGCATTATATGGGCCGAAAATGTCGTTCTCGATATGTTGGGATGAGGTGGGTGAAGCAACATTGTTGGGACCGAGTTGAAATGCGATATGACTAGAAAAGATCCAAATGATTCGACAGCGTATATACAAGCGGCTCAAGATCGACAAAAGAGTTATGCGGATCTTCATCGAAAGGGCGTGGAATTTAATGTAGGGGATCATGTATTGTTCTTGAGTTGCTCCATGGAAGGGAGTTACAAGATTTGGGAAGAGAGGAAAGCTCGATCCACGATTTATTGGTCCATTTCAAATTCTTGGAGAGAGTAGGAAATGTAGCCTATAGACTTGCGTTACCTCCAAGTATGTCTCGTGTTCATAATGTGTTTCACATATCGTACTTCGTAAATATGTGAAAGACCGAACCACGTTATAGAGTTAGAACCAGGACGAGATAGTAGAAGACTTAGCGTATGAGGAGGTACTGTCAAGATTTTGGATAGGAAGGAGCATGTCCTACTGCTATGAAAAGGTCATACCACAAGTTAAAGTTTTGTGGAGGAATCATCTTTATAGAGGAAATGACACAGGGAATTGGAAGCGGAAATGAAAGCGAGGTATCCTCACCTTTTGAAACACAGTGCGTGCGTCGTCGATTTCGAGGACGAAATTTCATAAGAAGGGAGGTTGTAAGACCAGAAATTTTTTAAATAAAAGGAATTTCCTTTATTTATTATTTTGAAATAGTAAGGGTTGATTTGATTAATGTGGATAGTTAAGGGTTAAATCTGTAAATATTTCAAAATAAGCAAGTGGTTATAAAATATTCATTTTTGTCGGGGAATATTCGTTTGGTCGTGGAATATTAAATGCTTGTCGGGGAATATTAAATGCAATGGTGTGACCATGTGTGGGCCCCATGTGAAAGCGATTGGATGAAGAAAGCGACAAATATAAGTTGGTTAAAAATAATAGCAGCGTAGTTATTCTGAGATTTAATTGTTGGAATACCCGGTGGTTAAAATACGATGTCTGGCGTGGTTGCCGCGATAGCTGCGATATTGCATGATATTGTTGAATTATTGATCCTTACGTGAAAGGCCTTTACTCGATAATTTTCACGGTGAATTCTTGTTCAATATTTTATTTTATTGATTCGATAATTCTTTGCGTTGATATTTTATATATTATCATTGTTGATAATTGTCCTTCACGACATTATCTCCATTATCGGATCAATAATTCATATTATTTGAATAATATTATTAGATAGCATTATTGGCAATGTCTAGAAAGTTACATCGAGGAGAGGTTTGGTCACCTAATTAATTGCTTGATAAGGAGAAATCCTTATCGGAAGCCCCTCTTTCACAGGAGCGGCACTGGTTGTCATAATTGTGATTACGTAATATTATTTGTGAATAATTAATTATTGATTCATATGATAAAGAAATATTTATTTTATGTGGATATAAATGATGGATTTATTTATGTGGTTATAAATGAAGAAATTATTGTTGAGGTGTTTTATCGATATTTTTGCAGTTGGAGGTATTAAAAATTAAATCGGGGTTTTGAGATATATTATGGGGTTATAATTTTTAATCAAATAGTTGGATTGTGGTAATTTTTGGGTATGTTATACATACATAAGTTGAGTATATGTCCACAAATTTTGAACCGAATTAAAAATGCACGAATGATTTGTTATGAATTTTAAGAATTGTACGATTGAAATTAGGGTTATAATTGATTTTGGTGGAAAATTCTAGAATTGAGTGGGCCCCACTTGTGGTTGGTGAAGAAATGTGCTGAATTTTATTTCAAATATGGTGGGTGGCAATAGTAGCGGTAAAGCCATCGGTGTAGTGAGTCGAAATGCCTTGGTGGGCTAACATTTTCTATAAATAGAGGGCTAAGTTAGAATTGAAAATCACACGAAACAAAATTTTCTCTTTCTCTCTCTATATTATTGGCGTATTTTGTGAGTATTTAGATACTTTGAGAGTTCTTTATTTAGTACAAGTTTCATTCAACATCACTTGAGCCTTTCCTTAGAAATCTTGATTCTTTGAGGTAAGGGATGTTATTTTTTCTTTTAGGATGATATTATTTCTTGATATCATTATCTTTGAAATATTGGTTGGAACTTTTTATCAAATTTGGAACTTTTTCATGTCGGGGTTACTATTCATGGGTTCTTATTCACGAGTTACTATTCATGAGTTCTTATTCACGATTCTTATTCACGAGTACTATTAATGAAGCGTGAAAATGTTTTTTTGTGGAATTTCTATCTTTTGGTGTCGAGAGTTACTATTCACGTATCGACCTTTATTCACGTATCTGACACTATTCACGTATCGGCACTATTCATCGAAAAATAAAATTTCTTCTTTTCGTCCAAAATATCTATTCGGATACTAGCTTTGATTGTATCCGTGTTTTGATCATTCTTGAATTTTACACCACTATGATTATTTTTGAGGTATTGTTGGACATGGATAAAACAAAATACGAATCCTTAATCCTTAATCCTTGTCATTTTGTTTCTTTGGATTCGTTCTTTAAAAATATTTTCATCATCCTCGGTCTTAAATGATGATATTATTGAATATCTTTGGCTGTAGTCAAAAGATGAATGATTTCTGAAGAATATCTTTGGCTGTAGTGCAAAGATGAGCAGTGTTTAAATGAACATGATTGGTGATGAATATCTTTGGCTGTAGTGCAAAGATGAGCAGTGTTGAGATGAACATGATGGTGATGAATATCTTTGGCTGTAGTGCAAAGATGAATGTTTGATTTGAGATGAATATTGATTGATGTTACGGGGATAAAATTTTGATGATGGTTTATTAAATTCATAGATTATAGTAGATTTCATTCTCTACGTAACTCTTACTATGAATTATTATTTCATTGCGAATATTGATGCGAAACTTGTTGTCTATTGTATTCTATCGATTTTTCCTGTTGAAGACTAACGATAATTTGTTGTATATTATCTTAGTCATAATATTCTTTTCTTGAGCTAGTTGAGCTCACCCTTTTCTTTTTTTGTTCCATTCTTCTCGGGAGGCGAGAATATAAGCGATGCAGTGGGGTATGGAATGAAGGTTTTAGAAAGGATTGTTTAGTAGTCCTCACCATTTTGTAAAATAATGTATCAATAAATGTGATGAGGATTTATTTGAGTATAAATATTGTCAGAAGATAATATTTGTATTTAAACTCACGATTTCTTGTTGTAATAATAAAGTTGTATTTGTTTACGTACCATGTATTGACAACTCGGAATGGGTGATGTATACCTATTTTGGGGGCGTCATGAATGGGTCTCTTCGGTATGAAAACCTTCTTGACCTCTTTTCCTCGCTTGAAATTCATCCGTATGAATTTACGGTGTTGATATACTTGAGGGTAGCCGGTTGGGTGTAGCCTCAATTACTTCAAGACTTCCAGATAAGAAATCTTCAAGTTCCTTTACTTACTGCAGAGCTTGAGTCCGATCAAAGATCTTGCACAAATCAAACAATTCCATGTTATAATTATATATTATGGAATATTCTCAAAAAATATATATGAAATAAAGCGATACTTACTTTTATGGTCATACAACCATGCTTGCTTCGAGAGAGTCGTATTTCCACTCCTCCTTCGGAAATTGTCAAATAGCTCCATCATCTCCACTTCTCGTTCTTGGAAACATCTCCAAAGTCGGCAGATATTTTTTTCATCATTTGCCATTTAGGAAGAGAGGAGATTTCAGGGCCTTTGACGAAGAACCATTTTTCGTGCCATCCCCTATTGCTCGAAGGGGTGTTTACCAGCGAACGTCTGTCAAATTTCTCTCCAGACTTCGGAGAATGTTTACTAAGGGCTTTGAACCCCTTCTCCCTGGATTGCACTATCTTGTAGACTGTGAAGAAGAAGTCCAGGGAGGGCTCGACACCCAGTTCATGGCAGAAGGCCACGAAGGCCAGAATGTGGATGTAGGAGTTCGGCACCAGTTGTGAAAATCCTACACCCAAAAACCCCAGTAGGGTCACTATGAAGATATGAAGAGGGAATCGAACCCCTTCTCCGATAAAGGTCACTTTGATGCTACTGCCCATCCATCCTTGGTAGTTGATACATTTTCTCTCGAGCAGGGTACCACGGCGACAAAGACGGGTATGCGGAATGTGGGCAAGTTCGAACTCTCTTCGATTCGACCTCGGTTATGATAGAAGGAGTATTGGCATGCGAGAATCGCTCCGCACTCTCTGTAGTATTCGGAGGGTTTTTTGAGTTCTCTGTTTGGGATTCGCACACGAGGTCCCTCTTGAAGATTAGGGTTTGGTGGAACCACGGTAATGGGTGTTACAAGTATGGGAGAACTCATTCGGGGTTTTAAGAAGCCATTTGTGACGATTTGCAGAGAGAGAGATCGAGAAATTTTAGAAAGTATATTTCGAATTTCAAATGAGCAGTAAAAGCTGTCAAATTTGGTAAAGTTATCCTTTTTATCTTGATTTGACAGTTATTGTTCAAAATGGGTGCATTAAATGCTAGTAATAATTTGGAATTTGAATGGGAAGCGTCCGGGTTTCGGATCCTGATACTTAATGGATAGAGTCTTTTGAATTGGGCCCTTAACTTCCTTTCATTTCATTTCATGGACAATAAATGGGTACGTTTTTAATTACACCTTGTCATTTATTGATTTTCAGTAAAATATCATGGATTATTTATAGTTTTCTATTAAACATTCTGTTCAACAAAAAACTAGGGGGCAATGTTGGGTCGTGATATTTTATCTATTTGGGCCGAGTGTATTGGGCTTATTCTTTTTATTCTATTGGGCCTCTATTATTGAATTATTAAAATCATTAAGCCCAATCATCATATCATTTTCATTTCAAACTTATAAAGACAAGATTGGTCGATGGATCAATCATTTAGACATTTTAAATATCTACAATCTTTGACTGTAATGATGAAAAAAGCATGTCGGTTGACTAAAGAACCGCCATGCATTAATGTGGATGGGATTGAAATCGATTGGTGGAGAAAGTGATCAAAAGCGTTGAACAAACTACATGCGGTGGCAGAGAACCCATCGGGTAAAGGGAAATGTCGTAGTAGTAGTGGGTGTACGCAGTAATTGAGCAAGGAGGTATAACTTGACAAGGAAGTCTCCACCAAGAGGTATGTTCTCATACACTTCTTCAATTATAATCGAGATATTCAGAATTATTATTATCTCTTGATATCAATACACTGGCGATATAGCCTCGCGTTTTCCATAAACCTTGTGAATTCACATCTCGATTCTCACGCTCGAAGCTATCCCCCGACGGAACCGTAGTCAAGCTTGTGGTGTTTATTGTGTTTACGTTGCAGGATCAGGACGTTTTAGGTGATTGGGACGTGACGAAAGATCTTGGCGTTAACACCGGGTAATGGCGGTAAACCTTGCAATTAAGCTCAACCATAAGGGCTGATAATTAATGTCCAAATATATCAAATGGGATCGAGGAAACCGACTGGATTTAATTCCTTGAATTTTATATTTTCTTTTTCATTCTTGAATTTATTTATTATTTAAATTTCTCCTTTGTACCTCATTCTTTAAACGTACGTATGTCAATTTGATCGATCTTAACCACTGACGCGATAGATAGGAAATTATAACAAAATTGATCCAATTTTATTTATTTATTTATTTTGTATACCCAAGATTAATTAATTGAAGAATAAAATATCTATCACCTATTGGTGAGTTCAATTCTTGCTTCTTATAAATAATTAATTTTATATAATTTCTCCTCGATATATCGATCGTTTTTGCTTCTTTAATTTTTCTACAAAACAATTAATGCATCTAGTCTAGCTTAAATTCTACTAAGATTTCATTATTGGTAGTGTTAAAAAAACCTTTTACACAAGGGCAAAAGAGGAATAAAAAAACAGTAAACCAAAAAACACGCACGTGAGAATATATAAACATGCATGCATGACTTAATTTCTTTATCAGATGTACGCGAAACTTGGGAGTATAATGCAAAATTAAAGTGAATAAACTTTGAGGACCAAATTCACTTCATTAGAATGTGAGGCACTTAAGCGCAAGCATGACCATAATTCTGGGACATAAATGGCAAAGGCATCTATTTTTGACGTAACTACAATATTCAAATCTAATAATAACAACCTTAATATTAATTAATTCTTAAATGAAATTTAAAAAACATTTTAAATTTTAAAGTGATGTGAGTTATTTTAATATCAAACAAAAAGAAATGTTGGATGGCAAAGAGTTTTATGGATAGGAATTAAGAAAATATAATACCAAAAACTGGCCTGGCCTGTATTATATATTAAAGTTCATCACACCATAAACTTGATTGGAAAAACATACATACAGTCATAAACTTAATTATCTGGAATGGATGCATGATCCTGATCTGATCAGGAGACCAATCTAATACTATAGATATACGATATATATACTCTTAAAAGATTTAATTGTCATTTCATTTTAAGTCAGGTGACTTAATATTCCGGTAAAAATACTAAATTTGGTGGCTAAGAAGTTTAATTTATAAAAATTTAAAGACATTAAAGTTTAATATTTTAAAGTAGAAATATTAGAATTTAAATTGTAAAAAGTAAAAAACTTTAAGATTTAAAATGTATTTAAGCCGAATTATTATTTTCAGTTTCACTATGCTTTTCATGCAAGAGACCAATTTATTATTCAGAAGAGCCTTGCAGAATGTTTTTCCCTTTAGAAAATACCATTTTCCTATTTGAAGTCCATATAATTTGAAATGAGAGTTTTATTAATAAATATTTTTCTTCTCATACACACTACAAGAAAAAGTTTTATTTTCGACGAAAGTATTGTCGACCAAACATATTCAGTCGATGTTAATATAAGATCGACCGAATATTTAGTCGACATTAATTCAGTTGGAATTAATGTATCTTCGACTGACATCAGTCGGAGTTAAGAACTTCTCCTTGGCGCGAGGGTTTCCCATCAGCGCGAATATGTAGTCGACCGAATATGTGTCATCCTCGACTGAATAACTCGTCGATGTTATCATAAAGTCGACCGACACAACCTCGACGGACGATCATCGAAAATAAACCTAAAAAAACCCTTCCCTTTCCCTGCGTCCTCTCATTTTCATTTCCCTCTCTATTTCTATATTTCCCTCTCTATTTCTCTAGACTACGTACTGATCTCTCTCTCTCTCTCATACGCCCGTCCCAACCCCCTCGATCTCCACCGGCCAACCCCCTCGATCTCCACCGGTCCCCCCCACCGCACCACGGTTTCCCCCACTCCCTATTTGGTCGTCCCCCCATGCACGAGACCGCCGCCTGCTTGGTGCCCCACCCTCTCTCCTGTCGTCGCGTGCGTCCCCACGTGCGTCTCGGCGATCCCACCCCACCCCACCCCACCCACCCACCCACCCACCCACCCCGTGTACCCCCACTCCCAAACCCTCCTCCCTTGCATACCCCACCCCTCTCCCCGGACCCCACCCACCTAGCACTCATCGTCATTGGCACAACCCCATCGTCGCAGTCACCGTAGATCGCCAGCAAGACTTAGACCCACCGCCACGGTTCGGTATTGAGTATATATATATTATATATATGTTAGTAGTATGAAATTTAAGTCTGAAATTTGTGTATAAATTTGGTATTATAATGTGCAATTGGTTTAAATTTATTTTGTTTTTGGATTGATAATGTATAATGTATATTTGCTTGAATTCTATTTTTGGTATTATAATGTATATATGAATTCTGTTTTTGGTCATTTGGGTCTGAAATTGGTCATTTGTAGCTTCTGTACAATAGCATGGCATTTTATTGTTTGGTTTTATTTTCTTTTATGTAATTGGTCATTGGTATTCTCGACGGATAACCGTCGAGGTTATGGTTCTTCCCATTTTCGGTATATTGCCATGTGGCATACATAGCCTCGACCGAATATCATCGACCGAATATCCTCGACGGACTAAGTATAGAGTCGACGGAAGTCCGTCGCACGTAAGCTGATTTTCAATTTTTGTCCGACTGCCACGTGGCATACATAGCATCGACCGAATATCCTCGACAGACACATTTCCGTCGGGGATATATTAACCCCGACTGAATGTTCGGTCGACAATAGTTCCGTCGACGGTAATTAGTCCCGACCGAAGAATCGACGGACTTATTTTCGACGCGCTTATATACGACTGAATTTCCGACCGAATATTCCGTCGGAGATGAGATATCCTCGACGGAATAGTCTTAGTACCGATGGAATATTCCGTCGGAAATAAGCCTTTTTGTTGTAGTGACAATTACAATAATTTTTTATCTTAAAATTTAATAGTTAAATCATAATTATCATGACAAATTATGTCTAAAATATGTTGTTGATAAACCATAGTATGTGTAAAAATAAAATTAGAAGTGTCATGTTCATAGCAATGTTCATGGTGGTATTTAACATGCAGATGAAGATGATATCATAAAATTAGTTTCATTAGGTAACAACGATTTTGTCATCTTAATTTATTTTTGAAGAATATAATGAAACAATTTTTTTTTTGAATTTGTCACTTTTTTTTTTCAATTTAACCCATGAGCTCTTTTTCCTTTTATTTCACAAAAAAAATAATCTTTCAACTCTAATAATTAGACCCTACCATTAAAATTAATTAGAGGTGAACCATGATTAACCAACAATAAGGTGACATCCTACATGACATATGATGTGTAACTAATGTTGATATGTTATATTACGTGGCATTTTAAGTCAAAAAATCATTATTTATTATATTAAAATATGCCCAAAAAATAATTATTTGTTATATTTTTTCTAATATTTTACTCGGCTAAAAATAATTTAAAACAATCCCCACTCCCGCCTACACCCTCCACGGCCGCGGCCGCGGCCACATCTGTACGCTGTAAGCGTCCTCGGACTCGTACGTAAATCGTAAGGTATCTCTAGCTAGTTTACGCATGGGAACATATGAGGCCAGGCCAGCTCGTGTTGGAAGTTTGGGTGACAAGTTATAATTAAACCTACTTAATTTTATCAATTGGAATGTTTATACGAACTAACTGAGATATGCGCCTGTAATCTGCTTACTAATTATGATGAGAGACAGCAGTCACAAACAGGAATTGAAACTAAAAAAGGAAAAAGGAAAAAAGTCCACTTTACAAACCTGAACAAATCAACAAAATACGTGGGGAAAAATTCAATAGTAATTCAAAATTCATTCATTCATTTTGAATTCAATTCAAAGGCCAATAATTTACATTCAACCAATTCAAAGCCATTGCGGATGAGGTCTTAGTCTAGACTGTGGTACTATGATCTAGGTTTCATGTTTGATTTTTATTTACGTGAGTTAGAGAAATTTGTTTCATCTTTATGCGAGAGTACTTGTTTGTGAGTGTTTATTTATTTATACTTTTGTAAATTTTAATTGATTCTTGATGATGTACTTGAATTATAAAATTATATTGTATTTCTCAAAAAATGAGACTTTCAAAAAAAATAAAAAATAAATCAAAGACCACTTACCTATGACCAGCTACCAACCACTTAATTTCCTACACATTCCCATTGCCCACATTCAAAATGCAAATTACTACCACTACATGACCAACGTACCCCCATTTTGTGTTCCAAATACTATTCAATATATATTACTCCCTCCGTCCCATAGTTATAGGCTGATTTTGATTTTCTATTTTGAGATGTCCCAATATATAGACTACTTACTATTTATAAAATTTAGTTGGTTCATTATTTTACTTTTATGCCCTTATAATAAATATTCAACTATTACTCTTTTTTTGAAGAAACAACCTTCAATGACATTATTTTTATCACCACATTTAATGTTGTTGTATTCTTAATGAAAGAATTCAACTTTTTAAACTTTACTAGTTTAACATATTTTGTGTATAAAAAGGCAATTGTACAAACAATCAATGAAGTTAAGAGTTTCAATGTGATAAGTAAGGAGTAATTAATTTATTCATTAATTCTATATTAAGGGGTATATGTGAAAAATTTATGTTAAAAATTAACTTAAACTGATTTTCTTAAATTATGTGCCAAAAAAAATCAGCCTATAACTATGGAACGGATGGAGTAATTTTCAAAGTAAAAGTGGAGAAATTAAATGAAAACTATTGACAAATATGAATTATTCATACGCGCGTAAATGGTAAAGTGTATATATATATATATATATATATATATATATATATATATATATATATATATGCATGGGATTATGGGAACACTTTTTTGCGTGACAAGTTAAACATAATATTTTCAATTTGTATGACTCATTCTTCTTAATTCTATATATCTCCTATTCTCATCTTTAAACTAACCCTACTAGTCAATATTCAAATCCCATTCATCGATCAGATTAAAAAATAATTCTACACACTCTTTACTTATGGAAAAGTTCAAGTTCTCGTACTTATGCATGGCTAATTATTCATCAGTACTATATATAAATATCCCATCTCTCTTCATTTATTCTTCACAGTATTCTCAACTACGTACTCTTTGCTTTCTTAATTAACAAGATGAGATCTCTAAGCATTATTTTGGCCATTAATCTAGCAATATTAGTTTTGGTTCTAACCATGATCAAACCACATGAAGCCTGCAGGCTCATAGATGATCAGAAAGAACAAAATTTATGGATGAAAAGTAAGAATAATAATAATCTCTGGCTACAATCTCTACAGAAGGGACGTCCGGTAGGCCCACCAGCACCCAATCCGTGCTCCAACATTCCCGGTGGTACCGGTACATGCAAGCTCAACCAGAATTAATTAAAGACTTTGCCGGACACACGCTATGGCTCCTCCTCCTCCTCCACCTAATTCTATGCAAGCGCACCCGCAGCTCATGACTAATTAATTTGGTGTTGCTACTTAATATTTATTTACCCTATATAATTAAATAAAAGTGCTCAGCCAACAACATGATCAAATTAAAATAAGAGGAAACCAAATGGATTTATTTTCTTCAAAGTTTACACTTTTTCCCCCATCATTCTTTAAATTATTACACCTAGGAATTAATTCATTGCCATTCTTTATGTTTATATATTGTATTTTAATAATTGTAACATGTACTAATATATATTAATGTCATGGATGAGGTGAGAATAAAATTGAACCTACATATCTGTGTGCCCTATGTATTATGAATTCAATTCCTACGACTTATAATTATTATCATTATTGTTTTTCCTCGTTTGTGTTAATATATATATACACACACACACACACAACTATTTATATGACTTCTCCTGTTAAACTAATTAAACTTTTCCTTACATCCTCGTGTTCTTCTCTTTTGCTTTAATTTTGATTCTAACAATATCACTAATTAATGCATGCTTTGCGGTATGACTAATACACTAATCTGAATAACAAGAAATATATAAATAAGATATATATAAATTGATTTAAATTTATTTACTTATATTCCAACAACTTAATTATAAATATATAAAAAATACTATTAATTAATTATAAGAAATGTTTTTAGAATTATAGATGATGATATTAACTTTAAATTTAAAATGTCTAAAGTTACTTTATAAAAAAGTCAAAATTAATCTTATATTTAAGAAGAAATGTATTAAACAAATATGTAATAAAGTTTAATCATATCGATTCCCATAGTGTAGCAAAATTGGCAATAAAGAATTTTTAACTTGTCACCATTAGACTGCTACTGCTAATAATATTTCAAGTGTCACCATTATCAAATTATTTTACATATTTCGTGTGAGATTAAAGTAGTGTTATAATATCACTTGACGTACACACTCTCATAATTTGATGTTAAATTAATGCACGAAAAAATTGTTTAAAAATAGTCTCATCATATCATGGGAAATATTGTTTGATGAGATATCTATTTTAAGTAATTAATTAACTAACCAAACCAAAGCTTTCAAAAACAACAAGCTAAGTGGGAAGAGTACGTTATTATTTATTCATTATAGTATATTTTATTTTTTATTACATCATAATTAACATATTGATATTGTGAAAGAAAGGACATTAATTAATTATTCTGGCATATATAAACATAACAATAGATAGTTAATAAAGCTAGCCAATTCGAGGAACACGAATGACGTGGCCATCATTGTCAACCCACACCCGATCGAACACGGTCGCACCGGAAGTCCTTGGTCACCGGAGTTCAGTCGCATTCACATTCGAATTTTTTATATACCAACCGCTACTGTTTATAGCGGCTTGGTCATAAATATTTTTTTGTGTCATTCGTTTGTCTCACTTTGTTGGTAATAGCGTTATTACTTGCCTTTTTATTACTAATATTAATATTAATTAAATGAGAATTAAAAAGGCAATTAATATACAATATTATCTTTCTATCTCTCAATTTTTTTACAACGGAAGTCATTAAAGAAAAAAAAAACCAAGTCGCTACATCTTGTAGCTGTTGGTAATAGTGTTATTACTTGTCTTTTTATTATTAATCTGAATATTAATTAAATGAGAATTAAAAAGGCAATTAATATTAGTATTAGTAATAAAAGGCAATTAATATTAATATTACTAATAAGAAGACAATTAATATTAGTAATACTAATAAAAAGGCAATTAATATTAGTAATAGTAATAAAAGACAATTAATATTAATACTAAAAGGCAATTACTAATATTAATACCAAAAAGGCAATTACTAATATTACTACCAAAAGTCAATTAATATTACTAAAAAGTCAATTAATATTAGTATTAGTAATAAAAAGCAATTAATATTAGTAATAGTAATAAAAAGTCAATTACTAATATTATTACTAAAAGACAATTACTAATATTATTACTAATATTACTAAAAGGCAATTAATATTAATATTAGTAATAAAAAGGCAAATAATAACACTATTACCAACCGCTACAAGATGTAGCGGTTTTTTTAATGACTTTCGTTGTAAGAAAAGTGAGAGATATAAATATATATATATATATATATATATATATATTGTAATATTAATTACCTTTTTAATTCTCATTTAATTAATATTATTATTAGTAATAAAAAGACAAGCAATAACACTATTACCAACAAAGTGGGACAATGGAGGGCACAAAAAAAAAATTATGACTAAACCGCTACAAGCTGTAGTGGTTGGTATATAAAAAAATAAATTCTCTTTTTATCATTCTATTTCTAAAAAATGGGCTCACGTTATAAAAAAAATATTAAGACTAAGCCGCTACAAGCGTAGCGGTTGGTATATAAAAAAATAAATTCATTTTATATCTTTCTATCTGACAATATGGGTCAACATTAACAAGTTAATTTAATTTTTATTAGAATAGAAGCCGCTAGAGTATGTTGTTTGGGCTGCTACATGTTTTAGTGGCTGACAATATTTTTTTCTCCATCTCAACCTTCCATTTAGTTGATCTATGATTGACAAGTTGGTTCTTTGAAATATATAGTATACATAGTAATCGGTTCTTATGGATGAGAAATATATATATATAAAGTAAATGCCTTAGCTTTTAGCGAATAGAATAGAATCGTCGCTACAAAGGGATTAGTAAGATGAGTTAGATAAAGAATTAGTTTAAGATCCGGACCGTATATATATATATATATATATATATCGTTAAAGAGTATTCTGCCCTTAAAGAGCATTTCCTTTTAAAAACCCGGCTTTTTTATCTCTCTCTTCACTCAGTTATAATACAATAGACACAAAGCGAAGAGAGAGAAAGCAAATAGAGAAATCGATCAGAAGAATTCCATTCCCTTCTCGCCCAACTGCTGCAAAATCGAAGAGAAATCCATCGCGAAGAGAAAGAAAGGGAATAGAGAAATCGACTTCTGGATGACCAAAGCAACCCCGAGCTCGAAGTTGGATCTCGACTTCCTTCATTCAACAACGATTCTACCTCTTGAAATCGACTTCGATTCGGTATGGGTTTAACTATTTTCCTCCATTAAAATTTTATTGGTTGAAGATTTGATGCAATTCATCCATTGACTCTTTTTGGGTTTTGTTAGTCTGATTTCTAGGTTTTATTTGAACCCTTTAAGTCTCTTTGTTATTTGGGTTTTTTTCATTGGGTTTTTTTCACGACGATTTTTCTTCTGTTCACCACGATTTGTATTGGATTTTTCTGTGCTTGTATTGGATTTTTCTGTATTGGATTTTTACTATTTAAGTCTCTGTTATTTGTATTTGGGTTTGTAGTTTAGGCCTGTTCTGAAATTTTCTGAAATATTATATCTGGGTTTGTATTTTAGGGCGGTTACTTATAGTTTTTTCTTTGAGCTTTCATGGTGTATTATTCACATTGTTTTGTCTTTGAGCTTTCATGGTGTATTATTCACATTGTTTCTTTTGTGTAGGATGGATGAATATGTAGTTAAGAACAGAGCTGTTTTGAAACTGGGATTACTCACTGTAATTATGTTGTCTGTTGAGTAGTTAAGAACAGAGTTGTTCATCTGCTATATATATTTCTGTATGTTTGTGCTCCATTTTTCAAATTTTGAATGCACTGAAGAAATACACTTATGGAAAACATATTGTTGCTCGTTTAGAGAAACTTCTTGTTGTTGGTTAATACCTCCTATTCATCTAAGTTAGTTATATTGTCTTTTATTGTGCCTCATCAATGTTTTCTTAGATTTCCACATATGAACACTACAAGTGCAACATTCTACATGTCGTTCTTTATGTGCATACATCTATTATAATCATTATAATTGCAACTAAAAAGTCCCAAAAATTTGTAAGCTCATCTTATCTGGAAACTTACTAACTTAATGTTACGAATGATTTTGCAGAAAATTATTTGTTAACATTATCTGTAAGTGGTTGGAAAAAAGGATCTTCTGGTGCTATTAAATTCCATTGACATTACGAAAGTTTCATCGGTGGACCATGTAGCAAGTATCTTCAAATCCTTGGGGAGGCAAATATCTCTAAATCCTTGGGAGGCTTTTATTGGAGTCCTTTGCTACTTTGTAATTTTTTTGGAACCATCTCAGTGCAAGAAGATGCCTAAATAGAAAAAAATTGTAATTAGAATTTGGGAGATAGACCAGTTAAGGATGTGTGAAATCCCTATTTTAAATGTAATGAATTGATTGTAATGAAGCTATGCTATGTTTTTTAAACTTAGTTTGGACCGAATTCTGTTTTTGTAACTTTGCTTGTAAATGCTCTGTTGAACTTTGTTTGATACTCTGCGCTTTGTAGCTTTGCTTTGGTAATGGTCTGCTCTGCCCATTTCTGTTTTCCAGTAGAACTACACCTCTGCTTTTGGTTTAATTAATTTTGTTTTATATTCACACGTAGACACAAAACAATAACATGATTACATTCACAAGTAGACACAAAATAACCTGCCAAAATATACATATAGAGATTCTAGTTTCGGCTAAAGAAGCTGCATATGGACTGAGTTATGATACTTATCTGAGTAATTTGCAGGTAGAGTAGAACCTCTACATAGGCAGCGCTCGTGGAAGGTCAATTGTGGGACTTGTTAATAATTTATAAATGTAACCTTATATTTCCATTTGGTAGAATATTTTGAATATTGTTGTTTTGTAGCTCATTAATTATTTTAAAGAGGTTTTAGCATTTAAGGAGTAAGTTTTGCTAATTTAATATTTTTGGTGTTGTCTTAAAATTCTCTAGGAATTGGGAATTCAACAATAAAAATGATACACCAACAAAAGAATCCAACAACAGAATAAATAAAACACTTTTATTTGCATTGTTTGTACATTTATTTATATATATACATACTAATCATGACCAGTCTTGAAGCAAAGAGCATGACCAATCAATATTAGGATATATCTTCATAATCATTGAATGAGTTTCATATCTCCAAGTTTTGCCACCTACATCCTGATACTTTTTAAGGTATCCACGTGCCCCAAAATCCCGAATTAGCGACTCTTATTCATGCTACAAACATGTTGTATCTGAAAATGGAGCACAGTATCAAGTGCAGCAAAATTAGTAACATCATTCAACTTGGTCTTATACAATTAACAACTTTATTTGCAATGCGACTAGATACAACATGAGAAAGGGAAAAAGGTAGCTCAAACTAGCCTCAATTAGCTGTACAACTTCCTTTTCTACTGCTCATATGCATAGTATTGAGACTGAGCAACAATTCTCCTTTCTGCAAACGAATTGAATTGGATAATTAGAGTGCTAGATGTATGCTAATAAATCAACATGTTGTATTTAATTCTATAACATTCAGAGACTAGAATATTTCGGACTATGTAAAGTTAAAATGCAAGAGGGGAAAAAATTCGCCCCAATAAACAGATATGAATACAACTTTTTCCTAAAGAAATAAAAGTAGAGCACTCATAAAAAAACAAAACTGGCAAGATGATAGACATTTCCTTCTATAAATGCCAAAATAAATCATCAAAGCAGACATATAAGCCGAATATATAGGGAAAAAATGTGTACCTCCAACAGCAACAAGTTTCTCTACACGAGCAACAATATGTTTTCCATAAGTGTATTTCATCCATCCTACACAAAAGACAGCATAAAACTGATTACTTAGACACAAGACATTCACAAGCTGCATATGGACTGGATACAAGATAAAGGATGCTCAAGCTGAGAGGATACAAGTTTTTGATGATTTATGTCAACAGTTTTCTTAATTAGTTATTTAACATGTACCATCTAAAACAATAATCTGAGCGTGGAAGTTACAAAACAATGTGAATAATACACCATGAAAGCTCAAAGAAAAAACTATAAGTAACCGTCCTAAAATACAAACCCAGATACAATATTTCAGAAAATTTCAGAACAGGCCTAAACTACAAACCCAAATACAAAGAACAGAGACTTAAATAGTAAAAACCCAATACAGAAAAATCCAATACAAATACAGAAAAATCCAATACAAATCGTGGTGAACAGAAGAACAATCGTGGTGAAAAAAACCCAAATAACAAAGAGACTTAAAGGGTTCAAATAAAACCTAGAAATCAGACTAACAAAACCCAAAAAGAGTCAATGGATGAATTGCATCAAATCTTCAACCAATAAAATTTTTATGGAGGAAAATAGTAAAACCCATACCGAATCGAAGTCGATTTCAAGGAGGTAGAAGCTGATTCTGTGTAAATTAAGGAAGTCGAGATCGTTGTTGAATGAAGGAAGTCGAGATACAACTTCGAGCTCGGGGTTGCTTTGGTCATTCGGAAGTCGATTTCTCTATTCCCTTTCTTTCTCTTCGCGATGGATTTCTCTTCGATTTTGCAGCAGTTGGGCGAGAAGGGAATGGAATTCTTCTGATCGATTTCTCTATTTGCTTTCTCTCTCTTCGCTTTGTGTCTATTGTATTATAACTGAGTGAGGAGAGAGATAAAAAGGCCGGGTTTTTAAAAGGAATGCTCTTTAAGGGCAGAATACTCTTTAACGAGAATGCTTCTGATCGGGGCTCTATATATATATATATATATATATATATATATGGCCGCGGAATATTGCTTTTGTCCAAAAAATGTAAAAACAAACAAACAAGTTGGGTCACAACTAGCCGATATCTTTGATTTAAGTTCTAACGTACATTAAAATCTTTTGCCATTACCCCTGTAATCACTAATGCTATATAAATGAGCAAATAGTTCGAACTCAATTCATACTCGTTCGGTTAAAAATTCGAATCGAATTCGACTCGAAATATAAATAATTCAAAAATGAGTAAATTTTAAAGTTCGACAAATTACTTGAACCTTATTAAATTATAATTTTTTATTGATACTCGAATTATATTAGTTCGAAAAAATCAAATTATTCGGACTCGATTTAAGATTATTCTCGACTCGGTAGCTAAGCAAGCCTAAATCAAATCTTATTTTATAATTAATAAATTTTGTGAATTAAATTTAAACAACTCAATACTCAACTCGATTCATTTATAGTAGTCCCTTAGTCATCACGGGGGAATGGGATCGATGATGTTACTTTGCAAAAATGTGGCATATAGTCATTTTTAGGCAAGGGAGTGTAGGGGGAAAGAGGCTTGAACTTATGACCTAATTAAGCAAAAGTCAAGTATTAAACTTACTGCTGCCCAACTCAACTCTTATGGGTAATTGATCAATGGCAAACTTCTAGCTAATACTCTTCTCAGGAGTCCGGACATACAATTGTCAAATGAACTTGTTGAGTCGTGATATTTCTCCTATTGGGCCGAATGGATTGGGCCTACATATTCAGTTAGTCCATTGGGTCTTCACTATTGGGTGTTGACATTATTGGATCTAGTCACTTTATTATCTTTGTTAAGTCCTTCTAATATCGGACCAAATCAGTGAGTCGACCCATCATATACTTAAATATCTACATCTTTGACCGGTGATGATGACAAAGATATGGCCGACCATTGGTATCTTATATGGCATTAATAAGGATTGGACGGTTGGCGGCGGTGGATGAGAGAGGATGGGATTAACAAGGTGTCGAGAGGGTCATTGTACGCAGTAAACCAGTCTTCTTAGTAGTATATCATGCAAGGAGGTCTTCACGGCGAGTGCACGTCTTCATTCATAATCACATACACACAACAGAGAATTATTCTCTCTCTCAATACACTAGACATTACATTCCTCCATTGGTTAACCTTGTGAACACGATATCGACTCTCACGCTTTGAAGTTATCCCCAACCGGACCCCCGTCAAGCTTTTAGTGTCTTATCGTATTTATCGCGCGGGATCGAGCGTGCCTACGTGATTGGGACGTGGCAGAAGATCTTGGCGTTAACATTGGCGCTAGAAGGAGGGCGTTTTCTAGTGTTCTTGAGCTATCAATCACAATATTTCCAGTTGTTCTACATCGGAAGTTATGGCACCAATCAGGGGGTTCTCGTTCGAGATCCGCGGTGAAACTCGAAGATGGTTGGTCTTTGTTCTTGATTAAAGAAGCATGATCATGGCCGAAAGGCAAGTAAAAGGCACCCGCTTTAAAAACTCAAGACCGCAAAGTGGTCGGTGATGAAGATGGTGGTAAAGCGAGTAGATGAAGACCAACAACCATCTTCCGATTAACCGAGGAGGTATTCTACCTATTGGTCTTGGGATTATGGTGAAGCGAGTAGATGAAGACCTACTGACCATCTTCATGATTGACCAAGAGGGTATTCCGCCCTATTAGTCTTGGGATTATGGTCAAAGCGAGTAGATGAAGACCCAATGACCATTTTCCGATCGATCAAGAGGGTAATCCGCCTAATGGTCTTCGAGATTATGGTCGCAGCAGACGAAGAAAGCGATCGAGGGCATGCACCTCGAGAATACAAATAAGGCATTCTGCCTCGAGTATCCTCATCACCGTGACAAAGAGTTTCACCGAAGTATATCGAGAAATTACATACGAGAGTCCACCGAGAGCACCTGCCACTGTAGATACTTTTTTCGGAGATGCTGTCAAAAAGTTGTGGAGTTGATTCAAACACACAAAATGCACCCATATTCCTAAGCATCAGAAGAGGGTACCTCATCCTAGGGGTTCTCGGGACTATGGCACAAGCAGAACGAGGAGCAATTCAAAATATATTCACTCGAGAATGCAAAAAGGCACTACGCCTTGAGTGTTCTCCATTGTGAAGGACTCGTCACCAAAGCAGATCATATAGCGTGACTCTTGGAAATCCGAACACTTGGTAAATATTTCCAAGGTCGGTTGACATTATGGTCGGACAATTCTTTTACGAAGGCGATAATAGTTAAAGAGAAGCGGAAGTCGACAAAGCCGTTGCGATTCTTCCAGAAGCGAGCTCGTGGACATTGCATGCAGATGGATATTCTATTTTGGACATCGACAAAGATGAGCTATCGAGGGTCGATCACAATAACAATTTCGTTGCTGATGCATTATCGAAGTTGGCAACTACGGATGCTTATAACTTTGATGGCATATGGTGTCCTTCCTTTAGATCGGATCTTGGCTAAAGAAGATCAAATACAAGAGTGTCGATTTTGCTCTCATTGATGAGAATCTTTATCGAAGGACCTTTTTCGTCGTCATTGCTCAAACATTTGGTTCTATCCGAAGTAGAGTATGTTTTGGGAATTCACAAAGACATCTCGTGGCGATCATTTAACTTAGAAGTTGTTGGCCTATAAAGCGCTTGGCTACAGGATATTCATGAAAGAAGCGGAAGGAAGTCGTACGAGCAGATTTACGGTGGCTCATCCACATTCACTTTTTCACTATTGATCCCGGTCCTATTTGTCCTAAGGTCACAATGGTGTAAGGAGGTATGGTAGGACTCATTGGCCATTCGATGGCGACCCATAAAGGTCCTTATGATCCTATATTGATTTTACCAAGGTGGTAAATCAATGGTCACTAATGATCTGGTCCTATTTGTCCTAAGGTCACAATGGTGTAAGGAGGTATGGTAGGACTCATTGGCCATTCGATGGCGACCCATAAAGGTCCTTATGATCCTATATTGATTTTACCAGGTGGTAAATCAATGGTCATTATTGATCCTTATATCTTGGTCCTTATATACTTGTTTACCCCCAGAGTGGTAAGCAAGATTTTGATGGTGCTGAGGAGGATCACCGAATTCACTCTCACACATGGCCGATCTCACACTTCGGAAGCGATAAGTATACATTACTTTATTTTTTCAAGTGTTGAGTTCGATTCATTCAATCATTCATTAAATTCTATCTATTAAATTGGTTCACTTTATTTCATAAATTAAGCATTATACGCCTTTATCTAGTTCATGTCCTAAGTTAAGTTCATACAGATTAATTGATCTTTGAATTATTAACAAGAAATGTTCACTCGAAGTAATAAGGCATGAAGTTGATATTTTAATAATAATTGTTCACAACAAGTTAGAATTTTTACGAGAAAGTTCTACGACTAAAGATAAGGAGAGGTCATCTTGGGCTTCTTCCTTGTCATCGTCACCATCTAAAGAGTCTAGAAGAGATGGATCTACCTTGGCTAGAGCTTTTCTTGCCTTTACTTGGTGATTTCATATCCTGTGGCATACATATGGACGATCTTATTGTTTCATTTCGGTGGATTTTTCAGATTCTCGCTGGATCTCCTTACGAAAGTCTTGATCGATAAGCGGACCCAAATCTCTAAGGGCGAAGCTCTTTAAGCTCTTCTTGAGCTTCCGACGATGTACGGATGCTTTGATCCTTTAGCAGACAGATCGACATTTATATCATTGATGACCCGATGAGTGGCCTTGGTCGTTTTCGGTTCTTCTTTGACCTTGTCGATATTCTTAGAAAGGCATTCATTGTTGAGAAGAACAATGTCAAGGTTATTCTTTCCTTTTGCCAAACACGAGACTTGAGAATGGCTTTCTCTTCTGGTATTCCTTGGCATTATCTTGGCATTCTCTTGGTATTCTCTTGGCATTATCTTGGTATCCTTTTCGGCTTCTTTGTATTTGGGGGCGGAAACACACGAAGACAGCGTGTTTACTGCAGATGACCAATATTAATCGATCGGTTTAGATTGATGGTCAAATCTCAACTTCCTTAGTCCGGTATTTCACTCCTTCACCCATCGGGTTCCATGATGGAATTATTATAAACCGATGATCATCGGTGTCGCCATGACTTCGAGCCTAGAGATTAAGAGAATGGTTTTGTGGCGAAGGTTTGGGTTGTTCGAGAAGCGGTGAAATATTTGTTGTTGTATGTTAATATTTGAGCGGGCTCTTTAAATGGACTTCAATCTTAATTTATGTTGTCATTTGATGTTCACCGATGGGCTTTGTAAGCCGTATTTTGGGCCTTCATTGGTCTTATATTAATTCCTTTTGTCCTAAGCGATGCCATTTATAGTTTCCTATTAAACCTCCCATTTAATAAAAACTAGAGGAAGCAATGTTGAGTCGTAATATTTCTCTCTATTGGTAGAATGGATTGAGCCTACATATTGAGTTAGTCCATTGGGTCTTTCACTATTGGGTGTTGACATTATTGGATCTAGTCACTTTATTATCTTTGTTAAGTCCTTCTAATATCGGACCAAATCGGTGAATTCGACCCATCATATACTTAAATATCTACATCTTTTGTGGTGATGATGACAAAAGATATAATGGACCGGTATCTTACATGGCATTAATAAAGATCGAGACGGTTGGCGGTGGTGGATGAGAGGGATGGGATTAATGGTGTCGAGAGGGTCATTAGCACGGTAAAACGAGTCTGTAGTATATCATAGCAAGGAGGTCTTCACTGGCGAGTGACGTCTTCATTCATAATCACATACACACAACAGAGAATTATTATCTCTCTCTCAATACACTAGACATTACATTCCTCCATTGGTTAACCTTGTGAACACGTATACTGACTCTCACGCCTGAGCTATCCCCCGACGGACCCGCCATCAAACTTTTGGTGTCTTATCGTATTTACTGTGCAGGATCAGGGCGTCTTACGTGATTGGGACGTGACAGAAGATCCTGGCGTTAACAGAACTGTATGGATCATTTACTACACTATGACGTACGTGCCTGATTAAAAATAAAGGTACTTCATAAATGTTACTACTACTACATATGAGATTGTTAATTTTACAAGAAAAAACTGAATAAAGACTTATTTACTATATATATATATATATATATATATATATATATATATGTAAAGAGAATTTTACAAAAATATTAAATTATTTTTAGATAGTTTAAAATATTTGATTCAAATTAAAATAATAAATGTCAATTTTAAATTTAAATTTTTTTTGAGTTGACTTTAAAAATTAACAATGATTAAATAATATAAAATAGATGGAGAAATTATACATGAATGAATCCACAGCCTATTTTCTTAAGCATTTTAGTATAATCAAGTTCCAAATACTATACATATATGCTATATATGTGTATGTATGTACGCCGTACGTTTTGGAAATAAAATGATGAATAGTAGTAATATATTCAATTATAAATTTAAATAGTAATATATATATAAACTGCGAGACATGCATGAGTAAATAATACTACAATTCAAAAGATTTGAGAATGAGAGATTGTGCCAAACAAGACACTGATTTCATTGAAAAAGATTAAAAAAGATATATATATATATATATATATATATATATATATATGATTACACAACTATATATGTCTATATTTGCATGCATGCATGATCAAATTAAACATCTAAATTTTTCGATCTTATTTTACTCCAATAATTGATATATGGAATGATCATGAATTAATTAACCAATCTGAACCTCCCTGACAATTCCGTTCTTATCAACCCAAATTCGAACCCTGTTAAGACGGAGATCAGAAGTGACCATCATTCCTTCTTCCACAATCTCAACACGCAGCTTTGGATTATATCCGGCGATGATTCCTGCTGCCACCTCTCCGTTTAATCCAATCACCTCCGCCCATGAACTCCTCCCTCCTAAATACATACATACATACATAAACACCAATTTAATACACATGCACTAATATAAACAATAATTAGAATATATGCCAGCTGACTGACTTCGTTTACTTTTTATAACTTACTCTATTTAATATAAACATTTAATTTAGAATCAAGGGTTGGCCCAGCGGTGTGCTGCCCAACTACCCCTAGCATAGCCCATTACTATTTCAAATCCTATCACCTCCCACATTGGTGTAATATTCAAATCAATATATATATATATATATATATATATATATATATATATATATATAGAATTGATATTTTCATAATTAAATTTGATAGTTTTATAATATCCTATTTCATATGAGGTGGACCTTACTTATTATTATTAATATGAGAAAATTTTTATAAAATTATCAAATTTATTTATTAAAATATCAATTATTTCTCTTTTATATATATATATATATATTAAATGTGACGAACAAAGTAAATAAGTCAACTACATAAATTCTTTCTTGGATAGACTAATTTATAAATGAGTATACATAACTCGCATCACAAATAAGTGGTCGACATTAACTCTCTCCTAATTTTGACTACCTTAGTTTGTGTTAAAATTGTCCTTTTTGTCATCCAGTATCAATTTTCCTTTCAAACAAAATTATGTCATATTTAAATAAACCGTCAAATTATGTAGTAACATATAAATAAACCTACTGACCTTTTAATTTGTAAAAAATTGATATTTTCACAACTATATTTAGTATTTTTATAAGAATATTTTTCAGATGAATAATAAATTGGACTTACATTTATGTGAGCTAAATTTTTTAAAATACCAATTTTATCTTGTGAAAATAATAAATTAAACTTACAGTTATGTGAGCTAAAATTTATAAAAAAAAACAAACTAATTTTATCTTCTGAAAATAAGAATTACAATTACCATGTCAAACACTCTGCATCGACTGTTGGTAACATCTTTGGGACATTCTTTATGCCTAGGCACATATTTGTACGACAGAAAAAATCTAAAAGTTTTTGTTGCCACAATGCTCTGGACCTTTGAGCTAATAATTCCAAGTTCTGGGCACCAAATAATAATCTCAGGCCTTTAAAGCCAGGTAAAAACTAATATTTTCAGATGGAGATTGAATTGTATATAGCATTCCATTCCATTTCATGACATAATTAATAATGAAAGACTAAGAACTAACTTATCTTTTATATATTTACACTCTATTTCCTATAAATCTATAACACAATGAGTACTACGCAAAATGGAAAACAAAATTATAGTAATAGGAGGAGACGACAAAAGGGAACTTTCTAAAATAATTCAGCGTATGAAAACTCAACAATGTCATACTCTATCTTCATTTACAAGTGTGGAGGCAAAACTTAAGAACAAAAATACACAGTTTTCCCACAAAGGTGCTACCAAAAAACAAAAATAACAACCTTAATTATTATCCTTGCCAACTCTACAATGGGAAAAAAAACAAATCTAAGCGGAAACCAAAACCACACCGATAAAAATGGGAGGTAACACCTTCCAGAGTTGCATAATTAGTTCATCCAGTAAAAGCATACCTTCTTTGCAAAATTAAGGCGGCACCTTCACAGAAAAGCTTTCCATACACGATTTTCTTAATAATTCACTGGTCGACAGCCTGGGCGTAACTTGATCTCCACATCTTTACCCTAA
This sequence comes from Panax quinquefolius, assembly GCA_020205615.1. NCBI lineage: Eukaryota > Viridiplantae > Streptophyta > Magnoliopsida > Apiales > Araliaceae > Panax > Panax quinquefolius. The sequence continues at coordinate 11,812,758 of CM035155.1, read as the reverse complement.
TATATTGAGTAATCAGATCCCTCCTCGGTTGGGTAAGGCCTTCCCTTCTGAGAACTGACCTAAAATGTTTTTATATTAAAATTTTGTGTCGTGAGGCTTTCCAAATATCCAAGAGAGGGGGAAAATGTACAGATATCAATGGGAGGAATAATATAATTTCATGTACTGAAAGAGAAATAGTGAGCACAAAAAGTAAAACATTGATATTACAATAGAATAAATAGATTCTAGACATATAATTTTCATTTAACTTGATCCAGACCCTCAATCTAATTAAAGCACATAATATAAAGAAATTATGGAATGACTAAATGAAAGGCTCACTTTGATTTGTTCCAGAAGATCAATCAAACTATATGCAGTAGAAGTCTAACCGTGTTTACCTTAACAAGATATTAATAATCCATAAACACAGTAAGCACGTATAGAATGCAGTTACATCCAAAAAAATGATTCTTTTAACTACATAAATTCCCATTCTATTTATGATTAGTAGTCGTCTTTACTGTCTTTCAATAGAGTTGGTTTAAATTTAATTGTGGTATAATATACTCCAAGCATTCCAAATTATAATATCACATCCTAAAAGTCAATTTGAGATATTTTTAAATTTAAAATTGACATGATTCATTTAAGTTTCGAAAACAAGAAATCTTACGACTAGTAGTACTTTTTTTGTAGTTATATGATATTCATAATTATATTGACATATACTAAATAAAATTCATGTCAATTTTGAATTTGAAAATGTTCGAAATTGACTTTTAAAAAGTCAATATTGATATTATAATTTAGAATGGAGGGAGTACTTAATAACCATAACTTATAGAGCCCCCATTTTAATACCTCAGTTATCTAATAGAATAAAAATAGAATAGAAGTGCTTGGAATGGACGTAAGGAAGCAAGCATGAATTTAGAGAATTTTACACTGCATGCGATATTAATCAGGAAATATAAATAGAAAACAACTATTTGTTTGCCCTGCAGAATTTTTAGGAATGCATTTAGAATGATTTCTTCCAGAGAGAGAATCGGAGGAGAAGTGTTAAATCTCAGCAAGCAATATGGTTCCCCTGATATATGAAATTACTTCCCAAACAGAAATTATTATGGAAACCATTGTCACTGCCATCAGATTGTGTGCCAAAAACTTACCTTTTGCTCTAAGCATGCAGCCTTAAGAGAGACAGAGTCATCTTCTTCTGAACTCAAGTTTCCTCAATTCTTGGAGCTGACAAGCTATCTCTTCAAGAAACTCTGCTCCCTCTTTTCCATTTCCGACCGAGTTAAAAGCATGCTCAAGGAAATCATGGTCAGCCTCAAGTGCTTCCAACCTGTCATTAAGGTCTGAAATTTCATTTTCAAGAGTGGTGAAATCAATTTCATTATTGTGTATAGAGGATTTTTGCCGATCAGGTTCAATATGATTATTGTTTTCTTCACTAACACAATGATTGTCCAGAACCGAAGCAACAGTCCCGTCATGTGCAGAAGGACTTCCATTTGATGTAGATGCATCTATTTGCCGTGACAAAGCATTATTTTCATTCTGATTATCCATTTGAGTCCCTCTAGCAGTAGAAATACCTTCTTGATTTTCTACTCCATTTGTAATCTTTTCAGAACTTACACCATTAGGCATGCCACTGGAGGACCAATCGCTAGAAACTTGACGAAGCTTACTTTCGATATTCTTCAAACATTGTGTAATGTACATCTTTTCATCCTCCAATCCTAAGAAAGCAGACTTAACATTGATTGGTTTGTCATTGTCTTCAGATATTTGGGTAGATCTCGAGTCAGAAGGGACATTAGCATCATGTTTAATTGCAGCTACAACATTAATCCCATCTGTATTATTTTCCCCCTTCAGGTTGGAGGGTTTCCCGGGCAGGTTCTCCACTGCCGATTCATCAAGGAAGTTATTCCTGTAAAATTCTAACTCTGCTTCCAAATCTTGTAACTCTTGCTCCTTTTCAGTGAGGAGATCATTAGCCTTCTCCAGTGCATCCATATCATATTCTGCCTGCTCCTCCATCATTCTTAAATACTGTAGGGACTCCATATGAAGTGCTGCCTTCTCCTCCTGCAACCTCGTAATCATAGCCATTGCCTCATTTGTGGCAATAGCAGAAGCATTTCTTTCTTCCTCTAGTTCCTTATATAAAGAACTAATGCATCTTCTGTCATAGTCAACCTGTCGCTTTAGCCGCTCAACAATATTTTCACCATCAACTTCACTTACACTGCTCATGTCTGCAGATTCATAACCAGAATCAATTCTATCGAGTGAAGAACTCTGAATCACCCGAACTCCTTCAGAGCCGGAAGCATCACTTTTCTGTAATTCATCTTGATGAGCAGACAATCTCGGTGGTGGAAACTTCACAGCATTATCAACGTTTACAGAATCATCGGTTGCAACTTGTTCTGACAGCATACCTGATGCTTCTCTTCCTGTATTAGTTACAGCCAACTTGCAGACATCAGTGAGATCTGCATCATTTGACGTAGATGGACCAGCTTTGTTTGAAAAACTTGCTCGAGCTGTAGAACTTATTGGGTTGGAGAAATATACATTCTTGGTGACTAATGTATCCCCGATGTCACTGGTTCCAGTTACATCCCCTGCTGTTTCTTTATCTGGTGGTACTCCAAGAGGGACTTCAACGGCAGCTGACTTTGGAGGATCAACATTTAGTGATATAAGTTCAGATAGTACATGGAGACTGGACATTTGAGGGAGAGGACCATCAGATTTAGTTCTCTCCTCTGATACACCAAAAGGAACTTCCACAGTGTTGGACGATGAAGGAACATCATCTAATGAAATAAGCTCCGGGATTGCAGATGGAATAGGCTTAGGATCAGGTTGTTCCCATATAAGTTTACCTAAATCATGCCCTATAAAAGCATCTGAAGCCGAAGCTTTCACATCATTGGACTTGTTTACATCAAGCTGCACACTTCTATCTAGAAGTGAAGGCTTAGTGGAAGAAGCTTGTTGGATCTGCTTCATTAGACTTGTTTTATCAGATTGTGCTTTGGCCAGATTTTCTGAGCCCCATTGAGCAAGAAAATATTCATTGGAATCAAAATTTTCACGATTTACAGAATTTCCATCATCATCATCGGAGAATGGAACCTCTGATTCAGAATCAGAAGTGATCTTCAGTTCAGAATACCCTACATGGGACAATGCTTTCTCTGCAGTATTCCCACTACGAGGAGATGAAACTGACCCAGAAAATTTATCCCTTATCCTTTTCAAGCTATCCCGGTGGCTTAAACGGCTACGACCGGTAGCACGAGACAAAGGAGGTTTAACATTTGCTCTAGAAGCCCCAAATCCAGCTGGAGTTAGCTGGAGCAATCTTTGAACATTTGTTTTAGTTCTCAATGGCTTATTGCAACAGGTACAGATCCGTGTGCCTAAAGGAGATATAAAATTCTTTTTAGAATATGGACTCTGAAAACCACAACGCTCAAATTCCATTCCTAATTTTCCCACCATCAACTTGTATGATTCTGAGCTGGGTTTGTTCTGCATGGCAATTGACATGAAGCATTCTTCACACATCCCTCGGACATCAGCAAGCTTACCATGGAGTTGACAACATACAGTAAACGAAATCTCATCTCTGTGGCTACTGCAGAGAAGACTCCGATAGTATCCAGGTTTCTCGTTTCCAAGTATATTATCAAGCCTCGAGCATAATATACAAGGAGTTTGCAATTCACAATAAAATGCAAATTTTGTCAGCAAGTATGATAATGCCGCATCAACAAACAACAGAAACATCAAGAACCACTCACAAGCTGCTGAACACAATAAAGTCATAAATCCACGTGGATTCCTTCGTAAATTAACAGATGAAACCACTGTGGCAGCCATTCCCGGAAAGTAACCCAAATATCACATTAGGTCCCCAATTGAGCAAATCAAGAAATTCTTCTCAATTGCTCAAAACCATTAAAAAAGCAGACAACCCTCGAAATGAAAACCAGATAATCCCGAATCAGGCTTAACCCTACATGCATTCAGAAACAACAGAGCATTTGATTAGCACCCAAATAATTGTCATACCTTAATGCATAAAAATTCAAGCATCAGGTAAAACACAGCCTTAAGCTTGTAACTAATACCCAACAATAAAAATAAAATACGAAATTAACAATAATCACCGGAAAAAGGATGAATAACTAGATAGATTCAAGCCAGGTGTGTTGCATTCATCAACGATAAGAAAAAAAAAAGAGAAAATAATTTTATCAAAATCCAAACCCTAAATTCAGTTACCCATCTAATCAAGAAACCACAAAATTGATAGAAAGATTATCGAAACTGGCAATGTACTTTGCAGCTCCGTAATAAAATTGAAATACGCACTTAAGAATATGAATCAAACGCACATAAAAAAAAATCCAATTTTGATCTATAATTTTTACATTTTAACAGATTGCAAAAACTAAGTACCTTGGATCTACAGCTTGATGATGGCGGAGAGAGAAGGAGCAAACGGGAATCAAAAGGATCGGGCGTCATCATTATGGAGAACTAAAAAAAAATGAATCAAATGCTGAAAATTACGAAAAGAGCCTAAGAAGTCTTCTTAAATAACTGACCGTTTAAACCAACCGAATTTCATACTCGAAGTTGCCTAATTATAGTAATGCAAGAACCTTGGTTAAATATAAAAACCGATGAGAAGATACCCTCCCGCGATTTTACTTCTACTATACGAGTAATATACTATTACTCTATGTCAATACAAAAAAATTATGCATAAATAATATTAAAAAAAATAGGCTTAAATATGAATTATTATCCTAAACTATAAGTCATATTTCACTTCGGTGATTCACCTTTCAATTTTGTCAATTAAATAATTAAACTATTAATTTTTTCCACTTTGGTCCAATTTAAGTTGCCACGTCATAAATTGTTGACGTGGCATGACCACGTGGCAATACAGTGCTTATGTGTTAAAAAAAGACTAGTTTTTAAATTATTTTATTAACTTTAATGGACAAAAGAGTAATATAACATTTTATATTAACTTAAACTAAATTTAAACAAAAATAAAAGCCAAACATATCAGATCTAGGCATCTAGCAAACGAGTTCATCTTCATCCATCACACTAGTTCATCACCGATCTCCTTCTAGCAGCCTGGATTCTCCTTCTCCACCACCGATCTCCTCCTCATACTACCTCGCCTCGGCATCCCACAGCCCACCACCGCCACTATCCTCTGCCTCCACGCGCTAGCAGCCCAGATTCTCCTTCTCCACCACCGATCTCCTTCTCATACTACCCAGCCTCGGCACCCCACAGCCCACCACCGCCACCACCCTCCGCCTCCACGCGCTAGCAGCCCAAATTCTCCTTCACCATCGATCTCCTCATACTACTCGCCTCGGCACCCCATCTTCTTTACTCGCCCTCGCCATTAAACACAAGGTCCCTGGCAAGACACGGTGATTTGAGAACAAATTAAAATTACTACTAATGGGAATGGTTCTTCTTCATCCTAATCTGTTGTTGTTATGTTTGATTAGATATTGTTGCTTGATATATTGTGGCCCATCTGTGACGCCCCCAAAAATAAGTATACATCACCTATCTTGAGTCGCCAGATACATGTTACATAAATTCAAATACAACTTAATAATCTATTTATGCGTGTATAATCGACAAAACATACCGAGAGTTTATCTGAGAATATTGCCTTACAGACCATATCCACTCCTAATAGCGTCCTCATTACATTTATTATTACACTATTTCACGAATAGTGAGGGACTACTAATGCACTATCTAGGACCATCACTCTGTTCCCCAGGCTTCGTCTCGGCTATATTCTCATTTCTCGAAGAAACGGTGAAAGAAAGGATAAGCTCAACTAGCCCGAAGAAGAAATTATGACTAAGATAATGCGAGAATAAATTATCATTAGTCTTCAACAATGTTAAACCGATAAAATATAATAGACATCAAGTTTAAGCTGCGGCAATGAACAAGCAATCCATTAGAAGAGTCAGTAGAGAATAAAGTCTACTATCTTCTATGATTTAAAAGTTTTTCATCAATTTTATCATTTGAGACTCACCTTAATAAATAATCCACATCATCAAATCATCCCCTGCACTACGGAGCCGAGGATATTATTTAGTATCACGACCACGAATTATCCATGCACTCACGGGCCAAAGATAATCGTGTTTTCATCAACGAGTCTGATCATGCCATAAAACAATTCATCTTTGCACCCTTGGCGAAAAAAATCCATGGCCATAATCATACCAAAAGCGTCCATGATGCACTACTGGGTTGATGAGGACTTTTACCACATCATTTGTAACATTACGGTCGTGATTATACAGAATAATCTCAGTTATAATCATACCAAGTCCATCTATGCACTACTGAGCCATGAGATGACTTTCAACATAATATAAATATGAGGATGATGACAATATTATAAGCATTAATCAAGCGAAATCAAGGATAAATATTAAAAACTTTAAATTTATCCAAATATTATTCATCACTTAATAAACTCATAATCTAATATTGTTAATATTATAACAATATTTTAATCACTTCTTAAACTTATAAACAATTTATTTCAATTGTTTACACTTTACCAAATAATGCATTTAATCATTCAAAAATGCCATACTCATAAGATTTCATCACCAATGATCAAATCACTCATAAAAAATATGCATATATCCTATATAGGATTCCCAAGCCATAAAATCCTATTTTCTAATTTTGTCAATTCACACAACATATTTAATTCATATATTCGTAACTAAACTATTTTTATGAAAATACCAAATCAGTCACAAAAATATTTCTTTACTGGGATTTAGCAGAATATATTCCCATAATGAACATATATTTTTCTCGGAATTTTTAAAATTCATTTACTATTTTTCAAAAATTAATTTCTAATTAATTCCTTAAGAAATTAGCTACCTCAAGGTTAACTCCAGAAATTCCCAAATCTTGGCAGGATCTTATGTGACGCCCCCAAAATAGGTATACATCACCCATTCTGAGTTGTCAATACATGGTACAGAAACAACTACAACTTTATTATTACAACAGTAAAACTGTGAGTTTGAATACAAATATTATCTTCTAGACAACATCTATACTCAAATAAATTCTCATCACATTTATTGATACATTATTTTACAAAATGGTGAGGGCTACTAAACAACTCTCTCTAGAACCTTCATTCCATACCCAGCTAAGTACTCATTTATATTCTCGCCTCCGAGAAGAAAAATAGAACAAAAAGGAAAAGGGTGAGCTCAACTAGCCCGAGTAAAGAATATTATGACTAAGATAATATACAACAAATTATCATTAGTCTTGATAGGAAAAATCTAATAGAATCTGATAGACAACAAGTTTTTAAATCAATATTCAAGCGGAAATAATAATTCATTAGAAGAGTTAAGTAGAGAATGCAAACTACTATCTTCTATGTATGAATTTAAAAGTTCATAAATCTATCTTTTATCCTGTAACATCAATCAATATACATACGGAATCAAATATTCATCTTTGCACTCTGTGCCAAAGATATTCATCGATTAATTCAGTGTTCATCTAAAACACTGTTCATCTTTGCACTACTGAGCCAAAGATATTCATCGAAATCATTTATCTTTGCACTACTGGCCAAAGATATTCAATAATATCATCATTTAAGGCGAGGATGATGAAAATATTTTAAAAAAGCGAATCCATTGAAACAAAATGTGAGGATTAAGGATTAAGGATTCGTACTTTGTTTTATCCATGTCCAAAAAATACCTCAAAAATAATCATGGTGGTGTAAAATTCAAGAATGATCAAAACATGGATACAATCAAAGCTAGTATCCACAATAGATATTTTTAGACGAAAAGGAAATTTTCATTTTTCGATGAATAGTCACGTATTTGTGATAGTCATTAGTATCGTGAATAGTCTTATATCGTGAATAGTAACTCAGAACACCAAAAGTTTCAAATTTGATAAAAACTTCGGATCAATATTTTAGCATAATGATATTGAAGAACTAATATCATTCTGAAAAATAATAATATCCCTTACCTCGAAAGATCGAGTCTTCAAGCTAAAAAAACAGGATATAGGCTATGACTTGAAACTTGCACCGTATAGCAATACTCAAAGTATACTCAAAATACTCACAAGAATATGCTTGATAATATAGAGAGAGAAAACTTCAGTTTCTGATGTGATTTTCAATTCTAACCTAAGCACCCTATTTATAGGAAATTGCTTAGAACACCAAAGCAGAAAATTTAATATAATATTAATATATAAATAAATTTTCTTACGCCCACTTTGAGTCCTCTAGCTTCAGCACTTTTCACATGTTTCATGAGGCCCACAAGTGTAAAAAAACGTTTTTCCTATTTTAAATATTTTAAACATCCAAAAATCAATTATTTCGGAGCTTAGAAACTTTAATAATTCATAATAAATAGCCATTTTATCAGAAAATTCGAATCTCGCGAGTTTTTATAGGAAATTCAATTCTCTACAACTTTTACAGAAGAAAGTTTTTCCGAATTCCATATGAGAAATTGACCGAAATCCATAAGCGGACAATTTTACATTTATAATCAAATTTCGGTCGATAAATGGGGTCCATGAGACATGTTTAACATGTTTTAAACATTTATTGCAACAAAATACTCTTCCTCCCTCGTATACTCATATATCCCACATTCGTTGTAAAAATATCACCATTTTTATATTATTAAAATATAATAATATATTTAAATGAATTATTTTATCGAGAAAAAGATAAAATTTCAATTTTCAACAATTGTCACATTAAAATTTTCTCCATCTATATCCACATAAAATCAATATTTTCCTCATCATATGAATCAATAATTAATTATTCACAAATAATATTCTGAGAATCATGATATTGACAATGACGAGTAGGTTCGAGGAAGAGGGGTTTTCGATAAGAATTTCTCCTTCTTGGTTGCAATTAGGTGACCAAACCTCTCCTTAAAGCAGAACTTTCTAGACATTGCCAATAATGTTATCTAATAATATTATTGAGATAATATGAATTATTAGCCGATAATGAAAAATCTTGTGTAATGACAATTATTGAAATAACTTGACAATATAAAATATCAACGCAGCAATTATTAAATCAATAAAATATTGAACGGTAATTACTACAACCATTATTGAGTAGTGCCTTCTTACGTAAGAATCAATAATTGGTGCAATACTGGTGTCTCTTCGTGTTTTAACCATAGAGTATTTTAAAGATACTTACTTGATAACAACTTCGTAGTTATATTTAAATAACTTATATTTGTCGTTTTCTTCATCCAATCGCTTTAGTTATGGAGCCCACAAAAAGGCTGCGTCGTAAATGCGAATATATTCACAAACAACAAGAATATTCCACGACCAAAACGAATATTCCAAAACAACAATGAATATTTTATAACCACTTGATTATTTTGAAATATTTGCGTATTTTACCCATAACTATCCACATTAATCAAATCAACCCTTACTAATTCAAAATAATAAATAGAAAATTAAATTTCATTAATAATAAGTTGGGGTCTTACAACCTCCCTCCTTATGAAATTTCGTCCTCAAAATTGACGTCACGTGCACAGTGTTTGAAAAGGTGAGGATACCTCGCTTTCATTTAGTTTCAATTCCAGGTCATTTCCTCTATAGCATGATTCCTCCACAGAACTTTAACTTGTGGTATGACCTTTCTTAGCGTAGGACATGCTCCTTCCTATCCAAGATCTTGGTGGTACCTCCTCATACGTTAAGTCTTGGCTATCTCGTGCAGTTCTAACTCTATAGCGCGTGGTTGGGTCTTTCACATATTTCTGAAAATGAGATATGTGAAACACATTATGAAATCTGAGACATACTCGGAGGTAACACAAGTCTATAGGCTACATTTTCTACTCGGTCGAGAATTTGAAATGGACCGATAAATCGTGGATTGAGTTTTCCTCTCTTCCCAAATCTTGTAACTCCCTTCCGTGGAGCAACTTCGCAACAATACATGATCCCCTATACTAAATTCCACGTCCTTTCGATGAAGATCCGCATAACTCTTTTTGTCGATCTTGTGCCGTTTTATATCGTTATCGAATCATTTGGATCTTTCGGTAGTGATAAATGCGTCTTAACTTCGGGTCCCAACAATGTTGCTTCACCCATCTCATCCCAATATATTGGAAGCGACATTTTCGTCCATATAATGCTTGAATGGAGCCACACCTATACTTGCATGATAGCTGTTGTTGTAGGAGAATTCCACCGATAGTAAATACTTATCCCAAGCGCCCTTGAAGTCTCAGGACACGAGTCTTAATAGATCTTGAGAGTTTGAATAGTCTCTCTCGATTGTCGTCGGGTTTGGGGATGGTATCTTAGAACTAAATCGCAAATCCGTGCCCATAGCTTTTTGCAAGCTAACCCAAAATCTTGAAGTGAATCTTGGGTCACGATCCGAAACTATGGATCTTGGCATGCCATGCAACCTCACAATCTCATTCACATACATACTAGCAAGGCGTTCAACGGAATAAGTCTCCGTGTCCAAGAAGAAATAAGCGGACTTGGTTAATCTATCAAAAATAACCCAAATAGCATTGATGCCTTGAAACCGTAGGAAGACCCGTAATAAAATCCATGGTAATGTGTTCCCACTTCCATTTCGGAATCTCAGTGGTTTGCAACGGACCCTTAGGTACTAGATGCTCGCCTTTACACGTTGGCAAGTTAAACACATCGAGATAAACTTTGCAATCTCTCTCTTCATATTGTTCCACCAAAATGTATGTGAAGATCACGATACATTTAGTACTTCGAGGATGGATTGCAAATGGTGTATTGTGTGCCTCCATCATAATCTTGTACTTCAAATCAGTCGTTAGGGAACACAAAGTCTAGAGTGGACTGAAGTATTCCTTCTTCATCAATTCTAAACTTACGGAATAGCTCTTTCTTGTACTTTCTTCTTCATACGCATCGACTCAAAGATTGGGTGGCAAGCAACCTTAACTTTTTCTATTAAAGTTGGCTCTATCATTATACTTGACATCATCGGACTCGTTCGCGTATGATATGATCTTTCGGCCGCGTCATTTACCACGTTCGACTTTTTCGGGATGGTATTGAATAGTGTGGTCGTAGTCTTTCAATAGCTCGAGCCAGCGTCACGCCTTAGCGTGTTGAGTTCTTTTGAGTGAAGAAATATTTAAGGCTTTTATGGTGCGAATATGTGAGACCCAGATTTTATCAATAAAGATTTAAATTTTGTTGAAATAATTTTTTTAATATTATGGTGTGAATTTAAGATAATATTATAGTTGTGGGTAATATTTATAAATTTTGCAAAGTATGCAAGTGGTTATATTATATTCGATTGGTGGGGAATATTAGGTTTAGCGGGGAATATTAATACAATGGCTCAATCATTGGTGGACCCCTAGCGAAATTATTGTCGGATTGAAAAGCGACAAAAATATTTTATTAAAATAACGGCGGAAGTTTTCTGGTTGATCTTGTTGAACTACTCGGTAGTAAAAAAATACGATGTCGTGTGGTTGCATAGTAGCTACGGTATTGATTATTGATCTTTTATGTGAGAAGTCACTCGGTTTGATTCCATTATTGTCGATTAATAATATGAATTATTATTGCGATAATGACGTTTTGTTTTATTCGTATTATTAACGTAATAAAAGCGAAACATCTTTATATAAAATAGAATACTTTATTAAAGTTATTACATAAATAGAATATATTATATTTTATTATGCATAGTGTTGCGTAGTGTTTTTGCGTAGTATTGCATAGTGTTTGCATAGTAAAATGTTTTTATATAAATAGAATATATTATATTTTATTTAAAAGATTTTTCTTTAAATATGGACCGTCAGATTAAAGTAAATCAATCTGGATAGTTCATGGATTTATTCTTATGCATTCCATTTTCCTATAAATAGAAGCTCATTCCTTCATTATTTTCTTACGAATTCATTGAAAACTGTAGAGAGAAATTATAGAGAGAAGCTATAGAGAAAATTATAGAAAGAAGAAGAGTATTACTCGCTACTTCACTACTTCTATATTAGGTTCTTTTTACGGTAAGGGTGTTATTCTTTTCTTCTTGAAGAGAACTTACATTATTCCATTCATTATTATTACATTGGAATAACTTTTGTAAAAGTGGCATACCTATACATAACTTTTATATCGTGGTATACCTATACTTGGTGAAATCCTTATGTTATTCCATTGCTTATTATTACATTGGAATAACTTTTGTATCTGTGATTTACCTATACTTGGTGACATTCTTCTATTATTACATTGGAACATCACATGCATGTGTTTTACAGGACTGGTTAAAATCTTTATTATTATTACATTGGAACATCACATGCATGTGTTTTACACGGACTGGTTAAAATCTTTATCATTCTGTTGGAATATCTATCGTGTGTTTTACAGGATGCAGTTCCATCTTTATTATTTTGTTGGAACATCACATCGATTGTGAATTTCACACGACACGTTCCGATTATTATTATTACTGTTGGAATAACTTTGTCTGTCTGCAATACCGCATGCATGGTGATTTATTTTGTTATTCCATTCTTTATTATACCCGGTTGGTTAAAACTTTGACTTCTATACTCCATGAAATTAGTAGAATATCCTTGATATTTGCGTTTCATCCGATATCTTTTCATGGAAATATTCTTACGATCATTCTTGAATTTTACTCTCTGAAAGCGATTATCATGTTGACAATTTGGGCGTTAATAATTCATGGATTAAATAATTCTTGAACTTGTTTTATTGAATTATTATTATGTCATCATCATCATCCTCATGTTATATTATGTTATCTTTGGCTTACGTGCATAGATGAACTTAGTATGATTATGACGAGGATCATTCGGTATAATCATGACTTGATATAAATGATGTGACAAAAGTCCTCGGTGGCACTGTAATGCGATGATGGATAGTTTTGGTATGATTATGACGGGGGTGATTCGGGTATAGTCGTGACCATTGATAATTTGATGAAAATCCTTGGCCAAGTAGATGCGGGGATGATTAGATGTGGTGGTTTATTTATTAAAATTTGAGTCTCGTGATAAAAATTGATGAAAACCTTTTAAAACCTAAAAGATAGTAGACTTTATTCTCTCTTGACTCTTTTAATGGATTGCTTATTAAGCTTGCAGATTAAAGCTGGTTGTCTATTGTATTTTATCGGTTTAACCTTTGTTGAAGGCTAATGATAATTTATTACGCATTATCTTAGTCCTAATATTTCTTTCTTGGGCTAGTTGAGCTCACCCTTTCTTTCACTTTATTCTCTTGAGGAAATGAGAACATAGGCGGAGACAGTCGGGGAGCGCAGTAATGGTCCAGAGGATAGCATTAGTAGTCCTCACTATTCTGTGAAATAGTGTGATAATAGTTGTAATGAGGACTCCTTTTGAGTTTGTATAATATCTAGTAGATAATATTTGTATTCAAACTCACAGTTTATGTCGTATTGTACACGACAGTTATATTAGTAAGTTGTATTTGAATTTATGTACCATGTAAGTGGCGACCCAAGATGGGTGATGTATACCTAATTTTGGGGGTGTCACAGTTGGTATCAGAGCTTAGGGATATGATCCCTGGCTAAGATGCGAGATAAGAACTAGGAGGGGAGAGACGGGGAATTCCTTCGCTAGTATGACCTACCTAAGTTTATTTGGTATTTGATTGGTCGGTCAGAATATAGGGATAATTTGTTAAATGTCAATTAACCCTTGTTTTGTGACAGTGTTTGAGAATGGCATCTGAAAATGCTGAGATAAGCAATGAAGCACATGAGAGTGTTGATTCAGTTCAAACAAAAGGTAACGACCAACAACACGATAATAATCATCTTTGGTGGTGGCAACGGCTATATCGAACAATGATAACCATCGTGGGGAAATTATCATGCTAAGAATGGTAACCACTTGATTGGTAATCATGGCAAAGATAATAGAAGTGGAAATTTCAAGAAGAAGGTCATTTAGCTCGATTTTTGTCGTATAGTGAAGTCAAGTCCGGTGGGATAGTGGCACCAAAGGCGGATCTGGACAAAACAAAATCGGTGGTTTCGGGAAGAAGCGTTTTTCGTGACTTCTCAAAAAGTGGGTAACCGAACGAAGTTATACGGGTTAGTTAATTATAAATTCTTTTGAAGTCTATACCTTATTAGATACCGATTCTACCCATTCTTTTATCTCTCTTGCTTGCGTTCAGCGTTTAAATTTGACTCAGGAGAAATTAGACTTTGATTTATCTATTGAAACTTCGTTGGGAGAAACCTTCGTTACCTCCACATTTATTAATCTTGTTGTTTCAAATAAACACTTTCACGTTACTGTCTATCTTATCTCTTTGAAAATATTTGCCTTTGATGGTATTTTAGGAATCGATTGGTTAACTACTCATCATTCTTTTCGTAAGGTTGTTAGCTTTTATATTCATAACCAACTGTTATATCACAATTCAAAGTAACCAAACCCTAAAGTTAATCATTGTTATATCAAGCCATAAGAAAAGAGCTCCGAACTTTTCGTTGTTGACTTCCTTGTGTGGAATGCACCGAAGCCGGACTTTTCATGGCGACATCATGAATGAAGATGGCAAGTTTATAGGTATCATTGTGAGGTCTTTATCTAGGTTAAGGGATAGAAGTCATGAGTTCGTGATCAATGTGACGTCTTATCCAAGTCTTGGATGAGAGTAATGTGATTTTGAATGATATTTCTATCATTAATAAATTTCTTGGCGTATTCTTGAAGATTTCTAGCCTACCCTAGGCGTGAAATCGAATTTTGTATTGACCCGATCTGTACAAAAACCCATTTCTTAAACCCTCAAATATTTCTTCAACTAAAAGGATGCATTTACGTGGATTATGATGAAAGTCATAATAAAAGTATAGAACTAATAAAAATCATGGGTATATGAAGTATTAGTAAGTTTTATGATGAGTTATGTTGGTTAGTATGTAAAAACATGAAAGTTTCTTAGAAATCACAAAGAGTTGAAAATCAGATTTTAGTGAAAAAGCGTAACATGAAATTAAATTGACCATATCTCCTATTATATTTTGAATTTTTGAATGTGGTCAAGTCCTAGAGTTAGATCTATGAGTTACCTAACTAATCCAAGTGGAATTACTGGAAAAGGTGTTGTAGATTTTTGTGTGGACTGATTTTAGCAAAGGAGTGCAAAGCTGCAAAAACCAAAAAAAAAGCTTCTGCCATGATTTTAGAGAGGCTGTTTCGGCCACTTAAATTATGAGAAAAATTCTGGCCTTTTGGGACATGAAAGTATATGGTATAAAGTACCTCCTGTCCAAAAATGAGCTCATTACGACTTAAAATGAGCAAGTTATGACTATTTCAATATTTAGGTTTTCAAGCGAAATGACGCTATAACTTAGGAGTTCTATAACTCCGATGACCATGAAATTTAAACTGGAAGCTCACGTTAACATGTGTAAGGTCCTGCCAAGATTTGGGGAATTTTGGAGTTAAACTTGAGGTAGCTAATTTCTTAAGGAATTAAGTGGAAATTGATTTTTAAAAATAGTAAATAAATTTTAAAAATTCGAGAAAAATATATTTTCATTATGGGACTATATTATGCTAAATCCCAGAAAAGAAATATATTTTGGGGTTGATTTGGTATTTTCATGAAAATAGTTTAATTACTGAACATATGAGTTAAATATATTTATGTAACAAAGTTGAAAATAGGATTTTATGGCTAGAAGAATCCTATATAGAGTATATGCATATTTTTGATGAGGATTTGATAATTGGTGATGATATCTTACGAGTATGACATTTTTGAATGATTAAATGCATTATATGGTAAAGTGTAAACAATTAAGATAAATTATTTATAAATTTAAGAAGTGATTAAAATATTGTTATAATATTAATGTTATTAGATTATGAGATTATTAAATGATTGATAACATGGGGATATTCTTGAATCTGGATAAATTATATTATAAATGTTTAATATTTATCCTTTATCTCATTTGATTGATTCTTTATATCATTATCCTCATGTTTATATTATGTTGAAAGTAAATACGTGGCTTTTTACGTGCATAGATGGACTTGGTATGATTATGACCGAGGATTGTTCGGCATAATCATAATAGTAATTGAAAACACAATTATCTTTGGTAGTAGTCGTGGATAATTTGTGGTCGTGATCTTAATGAATATCCTTGGCACGTAGTGCGGGGATGATTCGATGATGTGGATTAATTATTGAATTTGAGTCTCAGCAATGAAATATTAATTCATGGATGTGTTCAAAGTCATCTGTGGCTTACGTGCATAGATGGACTTGGTATGATTATGACCAAGGATCATTCGGTATAATCATGCTTAGTAATTGAAAACACAATTATCTTTGGTAGTAGTGCATGGATAATTTGTGGTCGTGATACTAATGAATATCCTTAGCTTTTGTAGTGCGGGGATGATTGACGATGTGGATTAATTATTGAGTGAGTCTCAAAGAATGAAATATTAATTCATGGATGTGTTCAAAGTCATACATGGCTTACGTGCATAGATGGACTTGGTATGATTATGACCGGGGATCATTGGTATAATCATAAGCAGTAATTGAAAACACAATTATCTTTGGCCGTAGTGCATGGATAATTTGTGGTCGTGATACTAATGAATATCCTTGGCTTTTGTAGTGCGCGGGGATGATTGACGATGTGGATTAATTATTGGTGAGTCTCAAAGAATGAAATATTAATTCATGGATGTGTTCAAAGTCATACGTGGCTTACGTGCATAGATGGACTTGGTATGATTATGACCGAGGGATCATTCGATAGTATAATCATAATCAGTAATTGAAAACACAATTATCTTTGGTAGTAGTGCATGGATAATTGTGGTCGTGATACTAATGAATATCCTTGGCACGTAGTGCGGGGATGATTCGACGATGTGGATTAATTATTGAAATGAGTCTCGTGAATGAAATATTAATTCATGGATGTGTTCAAAGTCATCTCGTGGCTTACGTGCATAGATGGACTTGGTATGATTATGATGACGAGGATCATTCGGTATAATCATGGTAGTAATTGAAAACACGAATATCCTTGCCGATAGTGCATGGATAATTCGTGGTCGTGATACTATTAAGTTTGCGTCTTAGCATTATTGGTTTTACGGTTGTATATCTTTGGGCTGTAGTGCAAAGATGAATTGTTAATGAATATCTTTTGGCGGATTAGAAGATGAATTTAATATTTTTAACGATAAAAGGTATTCAAGGTACCTCACCTCTTTATCATACCAGTGCGTACCCTAATTTAGTGAGAAATTCCATAAGGAGGGAGATTGTGAGACCCAGATTTTATCAATAAAGATTTAAATTTTGTTGAAATAATTTTTTAATATTATGGTGTGAATTTAAGATAATATTATAGTTGTGGGTAATATTTATAAATTTTGCAAAGTATGCAGTGGTTTATATTATATTCGATTGGTGGGGAATATTCGGTTTAGCGGGGAATATTAAATACAATGACTCAATCATTGGTGGACCCTAGCGAGAATTATTGTCGGATTGAGAAAGCGACAAAAATATTTTATTAAAATAACGGCGGAAGTTTTCTGGTTGATCTTGTTGAACTACTCGGTAGTAAAAAAATACGATGAATCGTGTGGTTGCATAGTAGCACACGGTATTGATTATTGATGCTATGTGAGAAGTCACTCGGTTTGATTCCATTATTGTCGATTAATAATATGAATTATTATTGCGATAATGGCGTTTTGTTTTATTAGTATTATTAACGTAATAAAAGCGAAACATCTTTTATATAAAATAGAATACTTTATTAAAGTTATTACATAAATAGAATATATTATATTTTATTATATAGTGTTGCATAGTGTTGCATAGTGTTTTTGCGTAGTATTGCATAGTGTTTGCATAGTAAAATGTTTTTATATAAATAGAATATATTATATTTTATTTAAAAGATTTTTCTTTAAATATGGACCGTCGATTAAAGTAAATCAATCTGGGATAGTTCATGGATTTATTCTTATGCATTCCATTTTCCTATAAATAGAAGCTCATTCCTTCATTATTTTCTTACGAATTCATTGAAACTCTAGAGAGAGAAATTATAGAGAGAAGCTATAGAGAAAATTATAAAGAAGAAGAGTATACTCGCTACTTCACTACTTCTATATTAGGTTCTTTTTTTACGGTAGAAGGGGTGTTATTCTTTCTTCTTGAAGAGAACTTACATTATTCCATTCACTATTATTACATTGGAATAACTTTGTAAAAGTGGCATACCCTATACATAACACATGTCGCGGTATACCCTATACTTGGTGAAATCCTTATGTTATTCCATTGCTTATTATTACATTGGAATAACTTTTGTATCTGTGATTTACCCTATACTTGGTGACATTCTTCTATTATTACATTGGAACATCACATGCATGTGTTTTACAGGACTGGTTAAAATCTTTATTATTATTACATTGGAACATCACATGCGTGTTTTTTTACAGGACTGGTTAAAATCTTTATCATTACATTTGGAATATCTATCTCGTGTGTTTTACAGGATCTGGTTCCATCTTTATTATTTTGTTGGAACATCTGTCGATTGTGAATTTCACGACTGGTTCCGTTATTATTATTATTACATTGGAATAACTTTGTCTACATCTGCAAAATCGCATGCATGGTGATTTATTTTGTTATTCCATTCTTTATTATACCCGGTTGGTTAAAACTTTGACTTCTATACTCCATGAAATTAGTAGAATATCCTTGATATTTGCGTTTCATCGATATCTTTTCATGGAAATATTCTTACGATCATTCTTGAATTTTACTCTCTGAAAGCGATATCGTGTTGACAATTTGGGCGTTAATAATTCATGGATTAAATAATTCTTGAACTTGTTTTATTGAATTACTATGTCATTGTCATCATCCTCATGTTATATTATGTTATCTTTTGGCTTACGTGCATAGATGAACTTAGTATGATTATGACCGAGGATCATTCGGTATAATCATGACTTGATATAAATGATGTGACAAAAGTCCTCGATGGCTTTTGTAATGCGGTGATGGATAGTTTTTGGTATGATTATGACCGGGGGTGATTCGGTATAGTCATGACCATTGATAATTTGATGAAAATCCTTGGCCAAGTGATACGGGGATGATTAGATGTGGTGGTTTATTTATTAAAAGTGAGTCTCGGTGATAAAAATTGATGAAAACCTTTTAAAACCTAAAAGATAGTAGACTTTATTCTCTACTTGACTCTTTTAATGGATTGCTTATTCATTGTGATTAAAGCTGGTTGTCTATTGTATTTTATCGGTTTAACTTTGTTGAAGGCTAATGATAATTTATTACGCATTATCTTAGTCCTAATATTTCTTCTTGGGCTAGTTGAGCTCACCCTTTCTTTCTTTTGTTCTCTTGAAATGAGAACGCCATTTGGGATAGTCGGGAGCAGAGTAATGGTCGAGAGGATAGCATTAGTAGTCCACACTATTACGTGAAATAGTGTGATAATAGTTGTAATGAGGACTCCTTTTGAGTTTGTATAATATCTAGTAGATAATATTTGTATTCAAACTCACGTTTATGTCGTATTGTATTATACACAGTTATATTAGTAAGTTGTATTTGAATTTATGTACCATGTAAGTGGCGACCCAAGATGGGTGATGTATACTAATTTTGGGGGTGTCATGAATATATCTCCACTTTCTCCCCATATAGATAAGTGCCTCCATATCTTTAAAATAAAATTTGCAGCTTGGGCCGCTAACTCTAGATCATGAGTAGGATAATTCCTCTCATACTCTTTAAGTTGTCGCGAGGCATAGGCTATGACTTTCCCGTTGTATGAGAACACATCCTAACCCTTTGCACAAGCATCATTTGTAGATAACAAATCCATCCGAACCGGATGGTATTGTTAGAGCAGTCTAGAAATAAGTCTCCTCTTAAGCTCTTGGAAACTCTTCTCTCATTCTTCGCTCCAAGCGAATTTTATATCTTTCCGAGTCAATTTGAGTTAATGGAGTAGCGATTCGAGAAAATCCTTCCACGAATCTCCGATAATAACCAGCTAAGCCCAAAAAACTACGTACTTCGGTCACCGACTTCGGTTGCTCCCAACTTTGTAATGCTTCAATCTTCGCCGGGTCCACGGATACTCCATGTTTCGACACCACATGCCCAAGGAATGCTACTTCCTTAGGCCAGAACTCGCATTTCTTCAATTTGGCATATAGTTTGTTTTCACGAAGCCTTTGGAGTACCAGCTTCAAATGGTGCTCATGATCTTCACGACTTTTGGAATATATGAGGAGATGTCATCAATAAAAACAACAACGAAATGATCCAAATATTCCTTGAATACTCGGTTCATCATATCCATGAAAGTCATAGGAGCATTAGTCGGTCAAAGAAAGACATGACTAAGAATTCATAATGCCCGTCACTAGGAGTTCTAAAGGCGGTCTTTGGAATATCCTCGGTTCTAATCTTGGTGATGATATCGTAAGCGAAGATCGATTTTGAAAAGAATTGTGCCTTGCGAGTTGGTCAAACAAGTCATGAATACGAGGTAGAGGATACCTATTCTTGATGGTGACATGGTTCGATTTCCGATAGTCAATACAAAGTCGCATACTCCGTCTTTCTTCTTTACGAATAAAGCAGGAGCACACCCAAGGAGATGTCTTGGGGCCAGAATGAAACCGATGTCCAACAATTCACGTAGTTGGACCTTTAACTCCTTAAGTTCAATAGGAGCCATTCGATATGGGGTTTTAGAAATGGGCTTTGTACCAGGTTCAAGATCAATAAAGAATTCAACTTCACGTTACGGGGGTAGGTAGGAAGTTCTTGAAATCGTCGGAAAGTCGATAACAACGGGAATATTATTCAAATTTGGCGTGTCTTTATTCAAATCCATAACATGGGCTAAGAAAGCTTGACATCCGTTTTTCAATAAATGAATAGCTTTATGATTAGATATGAGCGGTGATTGATTTTAATGGTTTAGTTGCTTGAATTAAATACAACGGGTTGGTTAGGAATATGAAAACTAACAACCTTACGAAAACAATCAATTTTGGCATGATGAGTAGTTAACCAATCAATCCCTAAAATCACATCAAAAGCAAGTATCTTTAAAGAGATAAGGTCAGCAGGTAAGGTGATGGTGCCAACTTGAATCAAACAAGATTAATAAGCGATTGGATGTGATGAAAATTTCTCTTAATGGAGTTTCCACAGATAGGTCAAAGTCTAATTTTTTCGGAGTCAAATTTAAACGTTGAGCACAAATAGGAGAGATAAATGAATGGGTAGCACCGGTATCAAATAAGGTATAAACTTCGCAAGAATTTATAAATAGCTTACCCGTGATCACCTCGTTTGGGTTCCTCGCATTTTGACCGATCACAACAAACGCTTCTTCCGAGGCAGTTGACTTTGACTTTTACGGGACGATCTTTTGAGTCACCATCCCGTTGAACTAGGTTTCATTCTACCGCACAATCTCGGCGATATGTCCTTCTTTTCCATAATTATAGCATACCTTGAATTGTTGTGGGCGGTTTGGTGATATGTCCCTCTTTCCGCATTTATAGCATATATGACCCGGTGGTCGTTCTCCTCCCTTAGAACCCGATTCTTTCTTAGACCTTTGTCGTCTTCACATGGTCATTGTTAAATCTCCTCTTTTTAAAATCTCCTCGACTCGCTTCTTCTATTTTCATGGCCATGATTACCACGAGTGGTTACCATTTTGTCCGTTTTTTCTTTCTCCATTTGGTTATCGTTGTTTTATTGACTACCATCTAGGTATGATCTGGTTGTGGTTCCTCGGTTGACCAAGTACTCGTTATCTCGCTCTAATAATTGAGCCACATTTACAACATCTGAATAGAGAAAATTTATGAGAAATGAGATCTTGGCGTATCTTAGGGTTTCAAACCTCTAAGAAACATCCGCGTCATCGTTCCTCATTATCCACCAAATGAGGTGCAAACACGGATAACTCTGCAAACTTTGCCTCGTCTTTGAGACACCGTCGTATGTTGTTACTTGCTCCGGTCTAATAAACTCCACTTCATTCATATGATTGAACACTTCGAGGAAAATATTTGTCATTAAATAGTTTTACAAGCGTCTCCCAAGACATCTTGAGTCTTGGTGGATGGAGTGCGCTTCACTGAGACTCCACAGTGATGCCGCCTGCGCCACGGAACATAAAGGTGGTGAATGGAACCTTCATTCCTCCGTGCATCCCAAGACATCGAATATCTTGGTAATTTGCTTGACCCGTGTTTCCGCCATGATCGGATCTGGCTTTCCTTAAATTACGGTGGTCCCAACTCTTTGAATTGCTTGCATTTTGTGACAACCCGTGAATTGCTATCATTTTCTCACGAATTTTGAACACGAGTCTCCTAAATGCGATTTTGCATGAAGCTGCAAAAAGCTTCTAAACATCCCTCGTTCATCATCTCGCTTAGTGGTGTTGTTCACGGGAGGAACATTGCCGACTGTTTACGCGTTCTCCTCGTTGGTGAGTACAAAGCGTCTTGCAGTCTCATTTTCATTGTTAATATTCTCGGTCGACATTCTCAAATCTTTGTCATAAAACAAGGGTTAATTAAGGAAATCAATATATCACATAATATCCTATATCTTGACCAACTAACAAATAAGCTTTGGTAGGTAGGACACACTAGCGAAGGATTTACTCGTCTCTCCCTCTAGTTCTATTCCCCGATCTCTCTTGGAGATCATATCCTAAGCTACGATACCATTTGTGGCCCCCAAAATAGGTATACATCACCCATTCGAGTTGTCGATACATGGTACAAAAAACAACTACAACTTTATTATTACAACAAGTAAAGCTGTGAGTTTGAATACAAATATTATCTTCAGACAACATCTATACTCAAATAAATCCTCATCACATTTATTGATACATTATTTTACAAAAATGGTGAGGACTACTAAACAACTCTCTAGAACCTTCATTCCATACCCAGACTGTACTTTCATTTATATTCTCGCCTCACGAGAAGAAAAATGGAACAAAAAGGAAAAGGGTGAGCTCAACTAGCCCGATAAAGAATATTATGACTAAGATAATATACAACAAATTATCATTAGTCTTGATAGGGAAAAATCTAATAGAATACAATGATAGGCAACAAGTTTTTAAATCAATATTCGCAGTGAAATAATAATTCATTAGAAGAGTTAAGTAGAGAATGCAAACTACTATCTTCTATGTATGAATTTAAAAGTTCATCGTCTATCTTTTATCCCCTGTAACATCAATCGATATACATCGTAATCAAATATTCATCTTTGCACCACAGGCCAAAGATATTCATCGATTGGTCATGTTCATCTAAACACATGTTCATCTTTGCACTACGGGCCAAAGATATTCATCGAAATCATTCATCTTTGCACTACTGGGCCAAAGATATTCAATAATATCATCATTTAAGGCGAGGATGATGAAAATATTTTTAAAGAAAGCGAATCCGATTGAAACAAAATGATGATGATTAAGGATTAAGGATTAGTACTTTTGTTTTATCCATGTCAAAAAAATACCTCAAAAATAATCATAGTGGTGTAAAATTCAAGAATGATCAAAACATGGATACAATCAAAGCTAGTATCCACAATAGATATTTTAGGCGAAAAGGAAATTTTTCATTTTTTGATGAATAGTCTTGAGTATTCAGTATTCGTGAATAATCACAGATATCGTGTGAATAGTCTTAGTATCGTGAATGAAAGTAACTCAGAACACTAAAAGTTCCAAATTTGATAAAAACTTCGGATCAATATTTCAAAGATAATGATATTGAAAAACTAATATCATTACGAAAAATAATAATATCCTTACCTCGAAAGATCAAAGATCTTCTAATTTGAAAACAGGGATATAGGCTATGACTTGAACTTGCCAGAGTATAGCAATACTCAAAGTATACTCAAAATATTCACAAGAATACGCTTGATAATATAGAGAAAACTTGGGTTTACGGTGTGATTTTCAATTCTAACCAAAGCACCTATTTATAGGAAATTCTTAGAACACCAAAGAGAAAATTTAATATAATATTAATATATAAATAAATTTTCTTACGCCCACTTTGAGTCCTCTAGCTTCAGCACTTTGCACATGTTTCATGAGGTCCACAAGTGTAAAAAAATGTTTTTCCTATTTTAAATATTTTAAACATCCAAAAATCAATTATTTCGGAGCTTCGAAACTTTAATAATTCATAATAAATAGCCCTTTTATCAGAAAATTCGAATCTCACGAGTTTTTATAGGAAATTCAATTCTCTACAACTTTGCAGAAGAAAGTTTTTCCGAATTCCATACAGAAATTGACCGAAATCCATAAACGGACGATTTTACAGGCTATAATCAAATTTCAGTCAATAAATGGGGTCCACCGACATGTTTAACATGTTTTAAACATTTATTGCAACAAAAATACTTTTCCTCCTCGTATACTCATATATCCCACATTCGTTGTAATAATATCACCATTATTATATTATTAAAATATAATAATATATTTAAATGAATTATTTTATCAGAAAAAGATAAAATTTTAATTTTCAACAATTGTCACATTAAAAATTTTCTCCATCTATATCCACATAAAATCAATATTTTCCTCATCATATGAATCAATAATTAATTATTCACAAATAATATTCTGAGAATCATGATATTGAATGACCGGTAGGTTCAAGGAAGAGGGCTTTCGATAAAATTTCTCTTCTTGGCGTGGCAATTAGGTGACCAAACCTCTCCTTAGATGCAGAACTTTCTAGACATTGCCAATAATGTTATCTAATAATATTATTAGAGATAATATGAATTATTGCTTCGATAATGAAAAATCTTTGTGTAATGATTATTGAAACAACAATGAATATAAAATATCAACGCGACAATTATTAAATCAATAAAATCTTTGAGCAGTAATTACTATAACCATTATTGAGTAGTGCCTTCTTACGTAAGAATCAATAATTGGTGCAATACAGGTGTCTTCTTGTGTTTTAACCATAGAGTATTTTAACAAAGATTAACTTGATAACTTAATACTGTGGCAGATTATTTTTAAACAACTTATATTTGTCGTTTTTTCATCTAATCGCTTTAGTTATGGAGCCCACAAAAAGGCTGGCAGTAAATGCGAATATTCCCGATAGCAAGAATATTCCACGACCAAACGAATATTCCCAAACAACAATGAATATTTTATAACCACTTGCTTATTTTGAAATATTTGCGTATTTTACCCATAACTATCCACATTAATCAAATCAACCCTTACTATTTCAAAATAATAAATAGAGAAAATTAAATTTCATTAATAATAAGTTGGGGTCTTACATCTTACACATGTTAACGTGAGCTTCTAGTTTAAATTTCATAGTCACCGGAGTTATAGAACTCCGGTTATAGCATTTTTCGTCGAAAAACCTAAATATTGAAATGGTCATAACTTGCTCATTTTAAGTCGAAATGAGCTCATTTTTGGACAGAAGGTACTTTATACCATATACTTTCATATCCCAAAAGGCTGGAATTTTTCTCATAATTTAAGTGACCAAAAATGCCCTTTTAAAATTTTGGACAGTAGCCTTTTTGGAAATTTCAGTTTTTGACTCATTTGCTAAAATCAGTCCACACGAAAATTTACAACACATTAACTCATGGTCAATTGAATTTCATGTTCCATTTTCACCAAAATCTGATTTTTCAACCCTTTGTGATTTCTAAAAAACTTTCATGTTTTCATATAATAACCAACATAACTCATCATAATACTTGTTAATATCACATATACCCATGATTTTCATCAGTCCAATGCTTTTATTATGACTTTCATCATAATCCACGTAAACAGATCATTTTCACAATTTAATAAGGAATGAAATACAAATGATCATTTACCATGCATGTGGTAATCCACATAGACAGGTTATTCCAACAGAATAATAAAGAATGGAATAACAGAAGGATTCACCGTGCGATGCGATAGATCGTATGCAGATGAACGAGTTATTCCCAGCGAATAATAAAGAATGGAACCAGGTTAGGCGAAATTCACACCGACAGGATATTCTAATCAGAATAATAAAGAATGGAATAATAACAGAAATCACCATGCATGCGATAGATCGCATGGACGGAGTTATTCAGCGAATAATAAAGAATGGAATAACAACTGAAATCACCATGCATGCGATAGATCGCACAGACGAGTTATTCCAGCGAATAATAAAGAATGGAATAACAACAAAAATCACCATGCATGCGATAGATCGCACAGACATGTTATTCAGCGAGAATAATAAATAATGGAACCGGTCGGCGTAAGCGCATGCAGACGGGATATTAAAACAAAATAATAAATAATAGAACCGGTCCGGCGTAAGCGCTTGAGGCGGGATATTACAGCGAATAATAAATAATGGAACCGGATCCAAGCATAAGCGCTTGAGGCGGGATATTACGACAAAATAATAAAGAAATGGATAATAGAAGAATTTCACCATGTATGCGGTACTTCGTATAAACAGTTTATTCCAACATAATAATAAAGAATGGAATAACATAAGAATTTCACCAAGTATAGGGTAGTCCGCATATACAGGTTATTCTAACAGAATAATAAGGAATGGAATAACAGAAGAATTTCACCATGTATGCTATACTTCACATAAACAGGTTATTCCAACATAATAATAAGGAATGGAATAACAGAAGTTCTCTTCATGAATACGAAAGAAATAATACCCCTTACGAGTACAACAAATAATATCCCTTACGAGTACAACAAATAATATCCCTTACCTTTGAAAGAAGAGTATTATGACTGATAGGGCGAGGATATACTCGAAGAAAACTTGTACTACGCTCAAAACTTTCTCAAACTCTAAAGAAATACGCTCAAGATTATAGAAGAAGAATTCTCTTTATAGTTTCTCTCTCAGAGTTTGGTGAATTCGTAAGAAATAATGAAGGAATGAGCTTATTTATAGAATAATGAATTTGCATAGTAACTAATTCATGAGCAGATCAGATTGATTTACTTTAAGCAGACGGTCATTTAAAGCAAAATCTTTTAAATAAAATATAATATATTCTATTTATAATCTAATAAAGCGAATAACTTTATAGAAGTATTACATTTTTTATATAAAAAAGATTTTACTATATGAAAAATCTTATACGAGGCATTATACAATACTATACATAATAAAATATAATATATTCTAATTATTGTCTAATAAAACAAATAACTTTATAAAAGTACTCTATTTTATATAAAAAGATATTACTATGCAAAATACTATGCATAATAGAATATAATATATTCTATTTATAGAATAACTTTATAAAAGTATTACATTTTATATAAAAAGTTTTTCTATTTTATTACATTAATAATATTAATAAAACAAAAATTCATCATCACTTATTTTAAAAAAAATTCAAATGTCACCCTTAACTTTAAACTTTTATCAATTTAACTATTTATCAAAATAGAAAAATTGAATACTTTTATTTCATAAAATTCGGGATCTCACACCATCCACTCGTTGGATCTGGGGATCTTAAGCTAGATTGTTATTTTTCATGTAATGACTATAGATGAACATCGAATGTGATGCTCGTTGGATCTGGTTTGGAGTTCTCTGGCGATGGCATCTCCACTTGATCTCCCCTCCCTTTCCTCCTTACGTCTCACCATCTCTTCTCTGTTTGAAGTTATGATCTGTTAGGATGAATGGATTTTTTGGATTGGGGTTTTAATTTGAGATCTTGATGTTCACTGTGTTGGGGATTTGGATGTTGCTCCTTGTTCGAATTGGTCTTCTTAGGAAGCTGGGTTGGGTTTGCAGATCTTCTTTGTATATTTTGTTTAATTGTATTTTAGTTTAGTTTAGTTTAGTTTAATTGTTAATTTATTAAGGTTAATTTATGTTTGTTGTGTAATTTTTAAAGTTAAGTTACTTGTGTTATTATTCATAATTATGTTTTTTTCCTGTAATTTGCTTGATTATTAATGTTAATTTTATATATCTTATAATTTTATAATTTATATTATTTATGATTTGACATATTTATCCTTGATGTTTAGAAAATATAATTAAAATAATATTTTTTTAATTACACATAGGCATTAGTTTGCTTAGTCAGCGCGCCACGTCATCAATTTATGACGTGGCAACTTAAATTGGACCGAAGTGAAAAAATTAATAGTTTAATCATCTAATTGACAAAATTGAAAGGTGAATCACCGAAGTGGAATATGGCATATAGTTTAAAGTAGTAAATCATATTTAAGCCAAAAAAATAAAATAAAAACAGGATTTATTATCGGAACCAGACCCTTGCTGACCATTTATAACAAATATAACTTTTCTTTTCTTTTCTTTTTTGGTTAATATTGATTTTGATAACAAATATCTTAAGATTTTTTTAATTTAATTTTTACCTATCTTCTTTGTTATAAATTTTGGTATTCCCAAAAATTAACTCAACTCCTCAAAAGTTCAGTTTTTTACAAAAAATTTAGTATACATTTTACATTAAAGATACAATTTAAATTTTAATACATCAATGATATATATATATATATATATATATATATATATATATATATATTTAATGACCCTTATTATTTTTCATGATCCATGAACCTAATTAATTAATAAAATCTATCTCATTTAACTTACTCTAATTCATTAGACTACTACTACACACCAAATCACAACAAAAAATTCTACAATAATATTATAAATAAGACTAGCTAATTAATAAAATAAAAATTTAGAATGTAGTTGATCAAGATTATTTGTAATTCTTTTAATTTTGTTCCGTTCACTTCATTATATATATATATATATATATATATATATATATATATATATATATACACACAATGGATCTGTCAGGACTCAGAGACAGTCAAAAAATCGGACCCGATTTTTATTTTTTTTGTAGAACAACTAAAAAATAAAATAAAATTATGGAACTGAAATTTTTCCATAATATAATATTTTGGGCGTGATTTGGATACCTATACCAAAAAATATAAGGTCCTTAACACTAATATACAACAATTAGAAAGTATTTACAAAAATAAAACACACAAAATAATTACAAAAATAACAAAACCTGATATATTATGATTCCTAAAATCACGTATCATTAACTCCACACGTCGGTTATTTTCCTTTCATATTTGTAACCAACCTCACCTAAATTCAAACATTCGAGAAAATCAATCGGAGAAGACAGATCGGCGCAAAATCAATCGGAGAAGATAAGATCTTGTATCGGAGAAGAAGAAGCCTTTAAATCTTGTTCGCTGCGACACACCTTTTGAGATCGGAGAAGACGAAGCTTTTCGTCGCGACACACCACTGCAGTAATCTTGCATCTCTAAGAAGAAAACTATTGTCGTGATGAATCTGTAAGATCGAAAATAGCATAGAAAATCAACGTAGCCTTGAGATCGAAACCAAAAGCAGTGTTGCGTTGATTGTTGAATACAAAATCAACATCGACGATTCAAATCTTTGTGGTATGTAAGTTTAAAACTTATAAGCATATAGATACTTATAGTTACTACAATTACTAAATTGATTATCTTTCTTAAGTTTTTGAACTTAAATTGTCACAAAGTTTGAATCTTGAATGTTGTGCTTGCAAAATGTATTTGAAAACATGTTTTATATTATGGTTACTAAGGTTATATAAATTGGTTCTTATCTAATGTTGGTTTGATTCTTGATTATTTTGTATTAGTTCTTGTGTATTATATCGTCTAATGATGTCTTAATTCTTGACTAATGCTTTATTTTAGTTCTTGTATTATATTCACTAATTAATCTTGACTTTGATTCTTGACTAATCTTTGATTTGGTTACTATGTAATATTATATTGATTCTTGACAAATCTTGACTTGTTTTCTTGTGTAACACTATAATGGTTATTGACTAATTACGAATTGGTTCTTGTATAAAATTATTATAATCTTGACTTGGTTCTTGTGTAAAAATATTATTTAGTGACTCATCTTTGACTTGATTCTTGAATAATGCAAACTTAATTACTGCGTTGATTAATTGGTTCTTGTATTATTAGTTCTTTGAAGCATATTAATGTACACTTCTACTTATATTTTTTATATTAATGGTTACTTGTTAGCCAAATTGGTTACATTCTTACAAAATGCGCCTTTAGTTGGTAACAAATAAATTATACTGGTTGTTTTTTATTGTAAAATGTAAGGAAACCCCTATTTTTACTGGTTGTTTTTGGTTACTGATTAATGTTGATTCGGTTACTGTGTAACATTATATAGTTCTTGAATATTCTTTGAGTTGGTTCTTTGTGTAAAATTATAATGGTTACTTTCGATAGTCTTGACACAGTTTTGTGTAAAATTATAATGTTATATTCTTTTGTAATTGTTTCATTTATATTGGATGTTACTTATTGACTACATTGTATTGGTTACATGGACTAATAGTAACCAATACACCAAATTTGATGTTTGGACTAATAGTAACCAATACACCTTTAAGTACATATTGATATTTTTATATTATTTGTTTTTCTTTGTAAAATCTTTGTCAAATATGTTTTATGTTATGGATCTTAAGTAAATATATGTTAGTTCTTGTCTAATCTGGATTTGGTTAGTTTATAATCTTTGACTTGTTTCTTGTGTAATATTACCATGGTTATTACATAATATTCTTTGTGTTTTATCTTGATTTTTTATATTGATGGTTCTTGATTAACTACATTGGTTACCTTTATACACTGTTAGTCTTTAATTTGTAACAAAGTCATTCTTGATTATTTTGGTTGTAAAATGAATGTAAAAATATTTTTATAATCTTGGCTACTAATTACATATATCTTGAGTTTCTTTGTATAATATGTATTTAGATCTTTAAAAGGTGTTTATTTGGTTACTCTATAATGTTATTGAGTTTTATAATTGTTTATTTTATATTGGTAGTTACTTATTGACTACATTGGTTACCTTCATACAATTTGTTAAATATTGGTTGTTGTATCTTATTTAATTAGTTACATTATAATGTTTATTTGGTTGCGGTGACAATTTGGCAATTTTTCTGTCAAGTTTGGAGTGCGAATTTTGGCGTTTTGAGCCTAATTTCATTGGAAGCGAATTGACGATCAAAAGTCACTGACTTTCTTTGGTGAAGCGCATGGTTTTTTAATTGAATTCCATCATTTAGGCCTTCAAATTTGCATGTAAAAATTTGGTTTATTTTACAGTTACTAATATTATGTAATTTGGTTCTTGTCTAATATTGATTTGGTTACTTTATAATGTTTATTAGGTTGTTAAACAATGAGGTAGCGATAACCAATACAACAAATCTAATTGTTTCTGAGGAATATATAATTGTTTCTTGTTAGTAACCATTAACCACATGGTTGGTAACATTTTTGATGGTGTCTGATAAGCAAAATTGATGTTGATTAATATTTTTATTTTGATTCCATCATGAGTTATCAATATAAAGTAAACATATACAAGCTTTATAACGGTCTTGATCTGAAGCTTATAACGTCTTGATACAATCTTATAATTATCTCAGTTCTTAACAAGCTAGTAACTATCTATGATAATTATCTGGTTACTAACAAGCTTGTAGATAAATAGGACACTCACACATATACATTTAACAATTAATGTTTGTCCTGATACAAGCTTGTAAATATCTGGTTACTAATAACAGTTAACCATAATGTAACATAATAAAACAGTAACCATATAATTATATGATAGTAACCAGAACATGTTTTAATGGTAGCCAAAACAGAAACATCATGTAATGAAACTCAGTTTAAGCAATCCATGTATACTATAACCATAATGTAACATAATAAAAGCAGTAACCATATAATTATATGATAGTAACCATACTTGAGTTTTAATGGTAACCAAAAGCGAAACATCATGTAATGAAACCCGGTTTAAGCAATCCATGTATACTAAACAATTACATATTAACGAATAAAAAAAAAATAAAAGTATCGAAATCCCACATTGAGGACCACAATAATAATAATAGCCAAACCATAAGGTAATGATAGCAAAACATAATAAAGTAAGTAACCAAATAGTTATATGAAAGTAACCAGAATATGTAAGATGTGTTTGTGGAAATGGAAGTAGAAATAGAATAGCATAAACCTTGTAGAATATATTTGAAGGAATTTACAAAAATAATACATCAATGTATACTAAGCAAATACATGGTTTATTATGACTTGGGTTTATTATTTACAAAATAATACATCCACAAACTAATGATGCCTTAAACTTCTTATTTGTCTTGGGTTCGATTTCTTGGTAATAATATAAGAACTTCCATGTCACACCAATATATAACTTTTTGATGAATTTTCTATTGCATCCCCATAGTAAAGATTCCATAGCGCAAATAAAAAAATCAAATTTACAGGTCATTAGTAACGAGATATAAACAATATTTATATCATAAGCAGTTTACCAAACAAATACATTGTAACCAAAACAACATATAACTTGATAACAAAATCTCGATTGAGAGAAAAAGAATGGTATCAAATCATAAGCTATGATAACAAAAAATATACTAATGAAGTAACCAAGCAGTTTATATGTTAGTAAACAAAACATATATTAATGGTAACCAATACATAAACAACATATAGACCAAATGAAGTTTAGTCGACCCATATATTAAGCAAATATATTGTAACGAACAACAAAAAAGCAGTAAGCAAAATTCGACTCAAGAAAACAAAATGGAATCCAAATCGAAACTAACGATAACAAAAACATACTAAATAAGTAACCAAATATTTATATGATAGTAACAAAACATGTTTTAATGGTAACCAATACATAAACAACATGTACACCAAAATCGGTTTAATCGACCATGTATACTAAGCAAATAAATGGAAACCATAACAACATAAAAAGTAACCAAAATACCAAATCAAGGTAACAAACATGGTATCAGAATCTCAAGCTAATGATAACCAAAACATAATGCGAAGTAACCAAACGGTTATATGATAGTATCTATTTTTATTGCTTAGCGTAGCTACAACGTAAGCATTACATCAAGTCCCCATAAATTAGTCTAGTATACTAAACAACATGTAGTCAAACTCGGTTTAGTCGATCGATGTATACTAAACAAATACATTATAACCAAAATAACATATAAAAGTAACCAAACCATGTTTTAATGGTAACTTGACACATAAACAACATGTAGACCCAAACCGGTTTAGTCGACCGATGTATCTTAAGCAAATACATTGTAACAAACCAACATATAAAAGTAACCAAAATCGATTGAGAGAAAAGAATGGTATCAAATCATAAGGTACTTGATAAGAAAAAAATATACTAATGAAAAAACCAAAAAGTTATATGTTAGTAACCAAAATATATATTAATGGTAACAATACATAAACAACATGTACAAAGCGGTTATATGTTAGTAATCAAAATATATATTAATGGTAACAATACATAAACAACATGTACACCAAAACCGGTTTAGTCGATCATGTATACTAAGCAAATACATGGTAATCATAACAACATAAAAAGTAACCAAAATACCAAATCAAGGTAACAAAAATGATATCAAGAATCACAAATTAACGATAACCAAAACATAATGCGAGAAGTAACTAAGCAGGTTATATGATAAGTAACTAACAAAATTTAAATTAACACACCTTTAAAAATTATATGATAATAGAACAACATGTATGCTTTACGATCTAAAACCTTCTTTTCACTAAAATGAACAACTTTGTGAATCAACAAGCAACAAAAGTAAATTAAAAATAATTAACTAATTAATTTCGCATACAAAAAAAAGAAGACTAATCGGTAGAAAAAAATAAAATATTAGTAGAAATATCGTACAAAAAAAAAAAAAAAAAATAAAAATATCAGCCCTAATTAATAGAAAAAAAGAAGACTAATTAATTAATGATGAATATGAAGAAAAAGAAGAAATACCAGTAGAAATACCAATACAAAAAGAAGAAGAAATATCAGTAGATGAAGAAATATTAGATGAAAAAATATCAGTAGATGAAGAAATACCAGTAGATGAAGAAGAGGACGACGACGAGTTGAGAGATTTGGTGTGTTTGACGGCAATGACAATGTGACGGAAGAAGAAGGACTGACGATGACAGTGGATTTGAGATGAGAGAGAGAGAAGGTGTAAGGGAGAGAGAAGTAGTAAAAGGAGAGAGAGAAATATTAATGGAGAATAAGCGAGAGGTGAAGGAAGATGGAAACTAATTTGCCGTATCGGTACCGAATAATATTAACCCTTAAATTAAGGACTCTAATATAATTAGTATTGTAAATATATATGATAAATTGTCATATTTTTGTAATTATTTTATAAGCTGTATGATTTTTGTAATTACTTTTATAAATGTACTAGTATATATAATTTATCCAAAATATATATACGATCCGCATGTAAGGCATACATACATGTTTTGATATATATATCCAAATCGCGTCCAAAAAATATTTGTATTATGTAAAATTGAAGTTCCATAATTTTTTTTTTAGATGTAAAAAAAAGGTCCCGGAATATTCTTAAAATCTGGACGTCAGAATACGAGCAGGATATATATATATATATATATATTCTTGATCATTAATGTTGAATAGTACGTACTATAAATAATTATTTTCTTTTTCAAACTACAAGTCAAGTGTTCGCACTATAAATAATTATTTTCTTTTTTTGGAAACAACACAAATAATTAATAATTTATTAAAAAATGTTTATTTTTTTTGTTCAATAATTTTAATATTCATAATAGGATTTGAACAAGAACAACTAAAAGTTGACTCTCGTTTGTTTTATTATTTCACGCAACGACCAACAGAAGCCCCTAATACAATCCTTAATTAACTTACAAATAACAAAAACCTACCGGAGCTTTTCCTCCGGCGAGGAGAGAGAAAAAGAGTAATATGGTTGTTAAGAAAGAAATTGATGTGACCACTCTCGGAAACCATTGTGTGGACATAATACTCAATGTTCCTAAATTGCCCCCGTCGTCTCCTGAGGAGCGTATAGCTTGTATGGATGAATTAGCCAAGTCCCCACCAGATAAGGTATACATATTTCTCAATTTCTCTTATTTTATTTTATTTTTTAATGTAGTTGATCAGATTATTTGTACTTCTTTTTGTTCTGTATCAATCATCAGTGTTGAAAAGTACCAGCTTCATTAATTAGCAGAACAAACTGTGGAATGTGGTTTATCCAAATGGATAAAAATGAACAGCCCAAATATTAGTGTTTGTGCAGATATTACTGGGTAGTTACCGATAATCAATCTTTTACGTCTGCCACTCTTTCAGCAGATTATGGATTCTCAGTAAAAGGAAATAGGCGGGGATGTGATTTTTTGCTTTAATTCATTTTTTAAGAGGAAATAGGCGGGGGCATGTTAGGAATCAAAATAGAAATGTATCTATAATTTTGAAACAAAGTGAGTGAGTTCATTTTAATGGATGGATGGATTCCAAAAATTACATGATGAGGCTAACCAAGTTTATATATAAACTGTATGCAAAACATTGCGTAATTTCTACAGAAGATTGACCAAAACATAAATTTTCAAAGATATCTTTTTTTGGATCCACTAACAAGAGCTGGCATCCTGCAATTGTTTTGTGGTCTTGTAAATTGATCACAACTTTGTCAATATGCATTCAATGCCGAAGTATTAGATTTGTCCAACAGGTGACTGGTCATTTATTAAACAAAACTAGTACTGAGGACCTATGATTCGATCTCTAACATGTAAAACTCTGCTTTGAAGTTATTTAATAGTAGCTCTCTTTTTTGTCTTGATTAGGCAAACTTTATGGAGAACAGTAGAAACTTTCTTTCATGCTTTATCATCAATTTTCTTATAGGATTTGTTGGAACTGTTTGAGTAATATTATGAATCAGGATCTTTGATTTTTATCGATAATTTATGATATACTTCAGGGTTAAGCGTGCAGTAAGGCTCATGATTCTTCAACCTAACTCATGCGTCTCCACCATAATGCTCTATTTCTTCCTCTGATTTTTGTATATTTTGCTTATGCCTTACCTTTGCTTGTTTAACTTTGATAATAGAAATACTGGGAAGCTGGTGGTATGTGTAATATAGCTATAGTAGCAGCAAGACTGGGACTCCAATGTATAACAATTGGTAATGTTGGAGATGAAATATATGGACGATTCCTCTTAGATGTACTTCGTGAAGAGGGGATTGACATGGTTGGGATGAGTGAACATGATCATTTTGTTAGCAGTTCAAGCACTGCATATGAAACATTTTTGTGCTGGGTTTTGGTGGACCCTTTGCAACAACATGATTTTATCTGGTATAAGGGATGAATTTGAGGTTACTTCAAAATTTTAAGATGAATATTCACAATGAAGTCATACCCAACTTGTTTTTGTTGGCAGGTTATGGTGTCTCTGATTATTTTTTTTTTGTTTATCAGTCGAACAGATTTTTGTAAGGAGCCTGCTATTAGGATGATCAAACTACCGACTGAAATCAAGATGGTCATAAAACAGTCAAAGATCTTGTTCTGTGACGGCTATGGCTTTAGTGAGTTCCCTGCTGATCTGCTTGTTTCTGCTCTGGAGTATGCTGCAGAAGTTGGAACATCAATTTTTTTTGATCCTGGACCTCGAGGAGAGACCCTTGCTAACGGAACACCTGAAGAACGAGAAGCACTTGAAAAGTTCCTGAGGATGAGCGATGTTCTTCTTGTAACATCAGAGGAGGTCATATACATACCATTTTATATATAAACTAAGCACATTTTTTACTTTTTCCCTCCTTATATACTACAAGATTATAGTGTCACCAATTAGCTACATATGGAAAATCCTGCTTTGCATTGTATTACTCATATAGGCAGTGCTGGAGCAGGATTTCTGACTATTATGGTCAAATCTAATAGTAGTGCTAATTTTTTTCTTCTTCAAGATTATGGGGAAATACTTGTATAGAGTTGTTTTTCCCCTTATTCTTTCTAAGAAAATTGTACCCAAGACCTTGTAACTTGTAAATTTCTCTTATTTCAAAGTCAAGGAGGGCAAAAGCTTACAGTAGGTAATGAATGCTGCGTATGGGCATATTCTGTCAATCTCATTTATAATGCCTCCTATTCCGCTACTTAAATTCTTTTTAGCTGTCCTTTTCTCCTTATTACTCAATCCTCCCACTCTAGCTAGTTCTTGCATATTTGTTCGATGTTTGTACGTTCTTTTGTTTATGTTCTACTCTCGCTGTTGCCCACTCATCTAACCAAACATCTTATTTACCCTTCCTCTCTTCCCCCCCCCCCCCCCTTCCCTGCCAAAAAAAAATATATTCTCCGGACTACAATCTTTAAAATTTACGTAGTGTACTCAATCCTTTCATGCATATTATTAGCTTCCTTCAAAGTTGTCATAATTTCCTAAATACCTGTAAAAACACTGAGGTTGTGTTTTGTCTCCTTTTCCCACTATGATGAAACCTTGTATAATTTATGATGATGATGTTCCAGGCTGAATCATTGACTGGAATAGGAGACCCATTACAAGCAGGACAGGAGTTGCTAAGGAAAGGCATTCGCACAAAATGGGTGATTGTTAAAATGGGATTTAAGGGTTCAATATTAATCACCGTGTCAAGTATTTCTTGTGCACCTGCATTCAAGGTATCACTTAATATATAGTTGTAAGTATATGATTTTTGTTCATTAAAGTGTGCAAAATGTTATTAGGGCTAGTTTAATTGCTGCTTTGTTACTTGAAAATTGTTTCTTTCATTGATGAAGTTAGTTTCTTTACTTGACTGACAGGTGGATGTGGTTGACACTGTTGGGTGCGGTGATAGCTTTGCAGCGGCTATTGCATTAGGTTATATACACAATTTGCCCTTGTTATATACACTTACAATCGCTAATGCAGTAGGTGCTGCAACTGCGATGGGGGCTGGCGCTGGTAGGGCTGTGGCAACCTTGGAAAAAGTTGTGGAACTCATGAAGAGACCAAACCTCAATGAAGATGACAATTTTTTCAATGAATTACTTAATCAAGATTTTGATGGTCAGGAAATCACATTCCTCTCAGAAATGGTCGTAAATGGAAGTAACAACCGGCTGAACCATGTCCACGTGCAGAAGGTTGTTTCTGAAGTGTTGCCTAAGCTCGAATCTGGACAGTTAAAGGCAAGTGTGACAATTTGATGACCATTTTCATTAGACATTTATTTCAGTTTCTCTGTAGTTACAAATATATGCCACAAATTTAAGGTATGAGGTTGAGATGACTGATGCAAGATGAGCTTGTATATCAGCAGCTGAATTACTTGGGAAATAGCTAGTAACACTAGTTTCTTTGCTGAACCATTTCTTATATTTATTTTTTTGTACTAGAATGTTTTATATGTATATTATTCTATTTGGTTTATGATGGCACTGGAATATGAATATATGATCATTTTTGGAATTTGTTATATGATCTGTCTGTCTCCATTATTGTTTTGAAAATGCTCAGTATTTATAAAGTATTCTAAAAGTACAATGAGATGTCACACATTTTAAGAAAATAGTGACTTGTAAACAGTTGTGTTATGTTTTTAATATCATTTGTCATTTATCCTTTTCTAAAAATTGGGTTAAACGGATAGCATTATTACAAATCAAAGATTCAAGTATCAAACTTGTATCATATTCAGCTTCAAAAAATAAATAGCCATTATACTTGCATTCATTTTACAGAAGAGTTTTTTTTGATTTTTAAAGTTAATTTACAGATTTTAAAATTGAAGTGATTTAAGTTTTGTAAATAGTAATATTCTTTATTATTATGAGTAGTGTTTTTTAGATAGTTTATAACAATTATAACTTATTTAAGATGAATTTAGATCAATTTTAAGTTTGAAATTTGACAAATTTACTTGAAAATTGTAAAATTAAACTATTTAATGGGAGTGAAAGAGTACAAATAATGGACATTGATGGAGGAAGTAGTATATTTAATTATTAATAGTACTTTTAGGATAATTATAGCGGCTTATTACTTGTGTTGAAAAACTGTTTAAATATGTACTTTCTCCGTCCATTTTTAAATCATTTTAAAAATTTTGTTTTATCTCTTAATATTTATGGTTTGAAAATTTCAATTAAGTATTAATTGTTTAATTTTCAATATTACCTCAAGTATTAAATATAATTTTAGTTATCTCACTATTTTAACCAAAAAACATGCTACATATTAATTGTTCTTCTCAATATGTGTGTGTGTGTTCACTTCTAAAAGGACATATAATAAGTGAACGATGGAGTTTTAACCAAGATTTCAACATTGATATTAATTATTGTGTCCACTAATTGTTACTATCATTTTTTATTTATTTATATTTTGAAAAGACTATCATATGAATTTCTTTTAATACTGTTGTAGTCTTTAAAAAAAATAAAGAAATTACAGTCTTAGTTATTTCAGTCCTTTAGGCTTTTTGATTATTTTTTTAAAAGAAAAAAAGACTACAAGGAGAGCTAATAATTATTATAAAACAAAAAAAGCAAAACATGGCCAAATAATCGAAGAGGTTTCGACTTCCAGAAGTACCCCTTTCTTTTGATTTGGCCCTACTGGACCCTCATTTTCCAGCATTACCCTTTTTATTTTCCCTCTTTTATCCTTGTCTTATCTAAGAGTTTTAGACACTTGTACCCCAAACTAAAATACTCCATTAAATGCTTCAATGTAAATTCTAGTATTCGAGAATGAAAAATTGCAAAGATTTATTACTCCTTCTATATTTATTTTTAAGGAATAATTGTTGATAAAACATTGAATTTTTATCAAAGTTTTACAGTCTTTTTTAATATATTGAATTTTAAAAGTTATATGATTATTATTGAATTTTAAAAATTAATTTAAAATATTTTAAGTTTAAAATCAAAATGACTCATTAATAATTATTAAACAACAAAACTTATAATAAATAATATTTCTTAAATAGTTTACAATATTCATCAATATATTGATTAAAATTTAAAAAATATATGTCAATTTTAAATTTAAAAATATTTTAAGTTGATTTTAAAAAGAAAACAATGATTTTAAAAATATTTTGTTTTATTAAATTTTTATTTATATTCCTATGTTTTGTTTCACAGTTCACACACAAAAAAGGGGGAAAGTGGGGTGGAGTGGGGGAGAGGAAACAGGAGGTAAAGTAGAGAATATATAAATGGATAGAGGAGGAATGAATGGGATGACCTAAATACCCTCTTTTTGGCCTCAGCCCTAGCTATTGACCCTGGAAAACTCCGATACCCTTCCACCCAAATCTTCTGCCCTTTTGCCCCTTCCTCTCAATTTTCAGTCTTCCCCTTCCCTACCTTGCCCTCCATCTTTCCGGTAATTTTACACCCCCCTCCCTCCCTCTTTCTCTCTCTCTCTCCTCTTCTTTCTCTTACCCGCCAAAATCAAACTCTCCTTCTTCGTTTTTCTCTCTCTATTTATATGCTCTTTAAATTCCCATCTGCATCTATAAACCCTTTTATTTGTTATTTGTTCCGTTAATTCGACCACACTTCCACTGATCTGTTTCAGTTTATCTGTATTTTGCAGGTTTATGTGAATCTGGGGGAAATCGTACGTCGCTGTTACTGTTTGGACCACCGCTTGCGTTCCCTATTTTGGATTTTCCCAGTTCTAGGTGAGCCTTTTTTCTATAAATTCTGTTTTTCTTTCATTTTTTCAGAATCGCTGTTTGTTAAAACTGGAGATAAAGGAACAAAGAAATCTTGAATATAATTTTTCTGGGCTCTTCGTAAAGATAGTTATAGGATTTTAAAGCTTCAATTTTTCTATCCCGGGGAAAAGACAAGTGTCAGTTACTATGATAGGGTAAATGGGCTTGACTCCAATTAATTTACTTTTATACAGGTTTTTTAAGTGTTTTTGTGGCATCTCCGAGTGTGTAGTTGATATCCTGGGGGATCATGGCAAACCATGATCTGATTCTCGGGCAAAGACGAGATTTGCCATTGGTTCAGAACCAGCATTTGGGATCAAGACATAGTCATAACCTAGTGATAGGACAGAATCATACCTTAGGATTGGGACAGACCCATGAACATGATTTGGATTTAGGACAGACTGGTGATAATGATTTAGGTTTAGGTCATGCTCATGATCGTGAATTGCTGCTGGATCATGAAGTAGCTCTGCCACATGCTCAGAGACAAGGTGATGAACATGAGAATGGATATGAACATGATACTGGATATGACCATGAGAATAGGAATGTGACTGGTATAGAGCCAGGTGAGGTAAATGGGCCCGATATTGATCCAGATGATACTGGCATTGACCACCATGATCGTCAATTGGTTGTTTCTACAGAAAATCAAGAGTTAGGTTTATCAGAGAATCATGAATTGACTGTTGTAGAGAACCATGAACTTGATGAGAACTTGGATCTTGTTGTGCACCAGAATCATGATATGGGTATTGAACCTGGTTCTGATATGTCCATTCATCAGTCTCAGCTTG
Organism: Panax quinquefolius; assembly: GCA_020205615.1. Taxonomy (NCBI): domain Eukaryota; kingdom Viridiplantae; phylum Streptophyta; class Magnoliopsida; order Apiales; family Araliaceae; genus Panax; species Panax quinquefolius. The sequence goes on along the minus strand of CM035155.1, from coordinate 11,770,833 downwards.
TGGTTACTACTCCAATTATTCAAACCCGAACCCTTGTTCCTGCTCCTACCTATGAAATGGCTGTTGGGCAAGAATTTCCAGATGTCAAGAGCTGTCGTAGGGCATTGAGGGACTGTGCGATCGCTCTTCATTTTGAGATACAGACAGTTAAATCTGACAAGACTCGCTTCACTGCTAAATGTGCAAGTGAGGGGTGCCCTTGGAGAATCCATGCTGCAAAACTTCCAGGTACTTCTGTGACTGATCTGTATAGACTAGAGTGCTCTTTTAGTCTTGTTTTCCACTAGTTTGGTGAGGGTGGCTTGTTGTCCCCCAGTTTTATTGTATCCTATCTTTTCTAAATGTAAAATTCCTTCTTTTTAATCAAATAAATGCTGCAAGGTGTTCCTACCTTCACAATTAGGACTATACATTCTGAACATAGCTGTGGTGGAATTGCACATCTTGGTCATCAACAAGCCTCAGTCCAGTGGGTTGCAAATTCTGTGGAACAACGCCTGAAGGAAAACCCTCAATGCAAGCCAAAGGAGATACTGGAAGAGATTCACCGTGTTCATGGAATCACCTTATCATACAAGCAAGCCTGGAGAGGAAAGGAACGGATCATGGCTGCTCTCCGTGGGTCATTTGAAGAAGATTATCGCCTTCTTCCACAATATTGTGACCAGATCAGACGAACCAATCCCGGAAGCATTGCTTCAGTTTATGTGAATCCAGTAGATAGCTGTTTTCAGCGCCTATTTGTTTCATTTCAAGCATCGATATTTGGGTTTTTGAATGCATGTAGACCACTACTTGGGCTTGATCGAACTGTGCTGAAAAGCAAATACCTTGGAACCTTGCTTTTTGCTACTGGTTTTGATGGTGATGGTGCACTATTTCCTTTGGCATTTGGGGTTGTGGACGAAGAAAATGATGACAACTGGATGTGGTTCCTTTCCGAGCTGCATAGCCTGCTGGAAACTAACACTGAAAACATGCCAAAGCTTACTATCTTGTCTGACAGGCAAAAGAGTATTGTTGATGGAGTAGAAGCAAATTTCCCAACTGCTTTCCATGGATTCTGCATGCGTCATCTCACTGAGAGTTTTCGAAAGGAGTTCAACAATACTGTACTTGTCAACCTTCTGTGGGAAGCTGCTAGTGCTCTTACTGTCATTGAATATGAAGGGAAAATTCTAGAGATTGAAGAGATATCCCAGGAAGCCGCTTATTGGATTCGTAGAGTTCCGCCTCGCTTGTGGGCCACTGCATATTTTGAGGGTACACGGTTTGGGCATCTGACTGCTAACATAGTTGAATCGCTTAATACTTGGATACTTGAGGCCTCAGGGCTTCCAATAATTCAAATGATGGAGTGTATCCGCAGGCAATTGATGACTTGGTTCAATGAGAGACGTGAAGTTAGTATGCAGTGGACATCTATACTTGTTCCTTCTGCTGAAAGGCGTGTGTCAGAGGCTCTTGAGCGTGCACGTACTTATCAGGTGCTCCGAGCAAATGAGGCAGAATTTGAGGTGATCTCTCATGAAGGAACAAATATTGTGGATATTCGAAATCGTTGTTGCCTCTGTCGAGGATGGCAACTATATGGGTTGCCTTGTGCTCATGCAGTGGCAGCCCTCCTCTCTTGCAGACAAAATGTTCATCGCTTTACGGAGAGTTGTTTCACTGTAGTAACTTACCGCAAGGCTTACTCTCAGACAATACACCCTGTTCCAGACAAGACCCTTTGGAAGGAGATGTCAGACGGAACTCAAGGTGGTGTTGTTGATATTGTCATAAACCCACCAAAGTCACTTAGGCCACCAGGTAGGCCAAGAAAAAGGCGAGTTCGTGCAGAAGATCGAGGTCGTGTGAAGCGGGTCGTGCATTGCAGTCGCTGCAATCAAACTGGACACTTTAGAACAACTTGTTCAGCGCCTATTTAGACTAATTATTTGAAAATTTTCAATTTTCTTGTGTAAAAATTTAGGTTTCTCTTTAGTATGAGGTTCAGATGAGTATGGTTTGCTACTTTCCTGTTTGTTAATAAGAAGATTGGAATCATTGGATTGTATCACTTAAATCAGCACAAATTTAGGAATTTTCATTCATCGTCTCTGCCGACACTATGACATCGTGTTTCTGTGAACCATAGATTGCCCTTTGCTTTCTGACACCCTTTTCGACGTAGGATGAACTTGAACATCTCGTTTGGATATATTTTCAGATTCCAGGTTTCATCTGGTGATTTGGGTTTATATGTTGCTTATTTAAGTTGACTTCACATGCATAGTGAGAATGACAAACATGTCACTTTAGGCATCCTTTTACTGTTTTAGGTCCACTAACCAAACAGAGATGCATATATACCGATAAATGCAGCTTTGGGCTACAAGTTGGTAATGAGTATTTTGATATTATTCAGATTCTTATGTTCATTGTTTTGAATAGTAGTTGTTTGGTAAATGACGAATTCTTCATATCTTTAACGTATATTTTCAATTTCTATTTATTTTATTAGTTACGGCTTGCCGCTATCCGACTAAATTATTTGAGGAAGGTAATATGTAGATAACATATGTATCTATTTATTTATTTATATTATCAAGCGGGAGCAATTTGAGGTGGCTACTCTTGGTGGTCTTTTATTTATGTGGGAGAGAACAAAAAAAAATACACACACAAATTCTCCTTCATGAAAAGGAACCATGTAAAATGTAAAATGAAAGGAATGTGGTCACAATAACTAGAACAGAGTTATGTTTATTTATTGCAGTAGAGCCAAAAATAAAAATCACAATTCAAACCATATTGTTTCACAAAATGCATCTAGAAACTCCATAATGTATCTAGAAATATTAGACAACTATTCCTAGTCATGAATATCTCAATACAACATTGCGCAATTACTCTTTGCCAGCAGTTCTTGTAAAAATTGGTGCAAGGTCATCTAGCCAAAAGTCCGTCCATAAAGGATGAGAGATCAACTTCTTCAATAACCATAGTTGTTTCCATAGACAGAAGCATAGTCTCCAGCAGGTGCATGATCAGTAGCATCTGGAGGTTGAGATGGATACATGGGCCCATGATTGGGATAAGTATTATATCCCTGACCAGGTGGTGGTGCACCTGGAGGGTTCTGTGCAGCATTTGCAGCTTCAGCAATAAAATTCTGCATCATGGAACAACAAAGCAAGAGAAGATGTCATTACATCATGCCACAATTAGCTGCACTTGCTTGAAGCACAACACAAGTTTCAATTCACATGTAACAATGAAGATTGATACTTAGAAAAAGGCAAGTATTGGGATATCTTCATATACTCTGACAACTTTTTCTGTGAATAATCTTACAAAAATTTTGCACTTGAAAGAATTAAAGCCATCATTTATAAGGTTATGACAACCCAACATAATTACATTATAAAGTAACTCAAATCCAACTTGATTACATTATTGTAGAGAACGTTTAAGTTTTAAAGTATACAGATGGCAAATCCAGGAAACGTGGAGCCAAAACTCAAGGAAGAAAAATTCTTTACTGTTATATGTGGTTCAAGAATACTATGATGAAATGATTCAAGTACCTGTATCAACTGTTGAGCGGTTTGAACTTGTGATGCAGATCCATTTATCTCGACAGTCATCTCACCGGGAATACCCCTTGACTCTTGTATTGCAATAGTTGCACCACTGGCACGTCTAATATAGCTGATATTTGTCCCAGAGGTTCCAATAACAGTATCTGCATATGTAAGTGGAATTTGCATATTCTGCGAGACCTGGAAACAATAACAATATGATTATCAGTCTGCAGCAGATAGAAACCAATCAGTATGTAGCGGACAAAAGGTGGCCATGGCCCCTACTGGTTGAGAAAGATAGCCATTACTTGGCTATCTTTTTCAACTGAGTTTTATACTAAATAATAAGAAGCATAACAGAGAAGTACAAGTAGTAAGCAGAAACAATGTTCATATAAACACTTCCCAAGTAATTTGCATGTCATTACTCTTATCTTCCATGCAAAAATTGATGATAGAGAAAACGAAATATTATTAACAAAGAAGTATTCAAAGAAATTATTCTCTGACATTGTCTCAGTTATATAGGCTTCTTTACTTGCAGCCAAAAAATAATTCCGCACTATATCAGCTCAAAATTGTCCTTGAAAAATGAAAATTAAATTTTGAAAAAATGATGTAACCCAGACCCCAGTACATCCTAAAACCCCTGAAGACACTTGTCAACTCAGATAAATAGTGGAAAATAGTTTCAAGCATAACATTAGTAGACAAATAGTAGATATCCAGTTTTAAAAATTATACCTTTGTGACCATTGATTGATGTGGCTGCATACTTGTTGTGTGAGTTCCCATAGACGCATCTCTGCTGTATGCAGGTGGACCTTGACGTGGTTGCTTGTCCATAGGAGGCATGTCTGCTGGTGTATAGTAATTGTCAAACTGGCGTTGAGGTGGCACATATTGAGGAGTTGGAGCAAATCCAGGTCCACCACCAGTATTCAAAGGAAAAACTTGAGGCGGGGGGCCCCAGGATTGTGGAGGGGGCATGTCCTGGTTTCCTCGAGCATTTTGCATCTGTCCATCACAAACAAAAATTACACACCATACATTATACAAATGCAACAAAAGAAGAGTGTTAGTTAAAGCAAAAAAAGCTATTAACATCTACAAATTTGGATATTCTAGATGAATAACTCAACCAGAGAAGTGATGAAGCGCTGTACTCTTCTTCAAAGAGGTGGATGGGTACATTTACAAATTATTTTCAAAACAAATATAGATTAAAGATTCATACATAATGTCAGAACCTTATCCCCGTGGGTGGGGAACATAGTTGTCACAACGTCACGGCGAGATGCGGCGGTAGTTGACGCCAGGATGCGATAAGGCACCCGCCATGGCATCCATATGGCGATAAGTCGTTAACAATGTATAATTTATAGATTATTTATTTTACTTCAAAAACATATTCGACAATAAAATTTTATATACATTTAAACTCAAACATAATAACTAACACCATGGAATACAATTAAAAACACAATTATATGAATACTTCACAATTAAAATTCAAAAATAAAACACTTGATATTGAAAACTAGTAAAACAAAAACAAACCCTACGTAGAGAATAAAGGACCAACCAAGTCAAAAAATAATCACACATTACAAGTCTAATAAATAATAAAAATTACACCATATATAGCTAGTCCACAGGTTATGATGAGTCGTGGTACAAAATGAATCACTTAACTTGGGCCAACTACTAAGGGGCAAGTCTTGGTGGCTCGGCGTCCAAGGCGTTGCCTTGTTCTTCTCTAACGCCAGGATGCCTATAGTCGATGCCATGGCGGTAAAGCTAAGTATGTAACTTAGTCTTAGGTTTGAAAGACCAATTTAAACAAGGAATTGTTTAAGGTCGACTATTTGACAGATGACCTCACAAACCAAAGTTCCATAATTGCTCATAACCACATTATATTCATTACTACCAGATATTGCAGTATTCATCAGAATTCAGAAGAGGAAACTTACTTGCATTTCAAATATTCCAATTACACTGCGATCAACTAAAAACTTCCTGAGATGGGTTGCAATCAGTTCAACCGCCTTATGCACTCCAGTTGCCTCCCCTTGTACCTCAACAACACTATCATCAGGTAGAGCAAAAAATGGCAGGTTTTCTGCAGAAATTTGTTCAACAATAATACATAGCAATTAAAATGTCATTCATAAATGATGAAAGAAACAAGTCAGAACTGCAGGATGGAGGATCATGTCATATTATCAGCACTCAATTGCTATTCAAGGGTTCATAAAGGCCCTAGTCATACATGCAGCAAAAAACTGAATATATCCATAAGTTTTGGGACAAAGAAAATGGCAAAGTGTGATATGCCAAAGTACCTCCTCCTAGAACTCGAATCGTACAATTTGAAGCATCTTGAATAGACTTTATAGTGGCACCTTGCTTCCCAATCAAGCTTCCGCCTTGTGTACCTGCCACAAGCATCCTTGTGCAAACCGTCAGGCCCACACCAGGCTGAGCATGAGCAGGATCAGTGTTAACATCAACAATGCGTTTATGAACTTTCAGCAAACCATCCATAGCAGGAGGAACAGGGACATCTGGCTCTTCCTTGGCAGAAACCATCACCTAATAAAAGAGTAAAAACCCAAGAAGTTTGCATCAGCAGAAACACCCAAATATTTTTTCATCCACATGCAAACTTTGGAGTATGAGTCAAAAAAATTCAAGTGTTCAAGCATGATATGGTCACGCATAAGAACAATAAGATCATCTGACTTTACCTTCCCCAGTATTTATGCTTATTATTCTTGCATGAGTATTTCAATGTATATTTGTATGTGCGCACATGCAATTCTCTATATCTTTAGATAAAATATACAATCATACCGCTTCTTTTTGCATAAGAAATCTAGAAGCTTTGATATGATAACTTAAAAAGTACTCTTAATAGACCCCATGAGAATTAGACTAATTCAAATTGTTCTAGGAGAGCAATCCAAATACAGCCAAAATTAGTCATATCAATATATTTTATTCTTTACTTGCATAGAAATAATATAACTATCTAAGACAAAAGGTGAGCCTGCATGGTTTTATGACATCCCAAGGAGTGTGTGCCAACTAAATAGAGATGGAGGGAGTACATATACACACACACCCACGTGTTTGATAAAAGGAATATATTATTTATAGTAAATGCATCTAAAATGAAGCGGTAAATCTATAGTTAGTTAGGATTGAAAGAACTTTAAAGATTTGATCCCCTGTGCAAAGAAAAATATCAAAATAAATCCCAAACAAAATTTAGGCACTGTCTAGATAATGAATTATAATTTGGTCTTTACAATTAATTATTACAGTAACATGTTAGACTAGTTTTTATAATGTCAGTTTCTGAAACCCAAAATAACAGAATGTCAATAAAATAAAAAAATACTATTCACTTGCAATATATTTCCTTCCACTGCACTTCTTGTCAAAAGAAAAACAAAAGTACCTAATCATCGTCCCAAACACACTCTAAGTGGAAACCTATAACATAGACTTGATAGAGAGATCTGATCTAAACTTCAACATGTTGCCACTGAATAAGGAAAGGACTTTGGAGATACATAGGATCACCCGAATCATTCACCTTTAACTCCTCTATCTTTGCTCTCCAACCTCAAACCCTTCCTCATACATATACATAGATAAATACGCACATTCGTCCATAAAAGTAATGTGTATCAGTTTAACTACTCAGGATTTCGGATGGATTTTGTAGTAAGACGGTACAACCCCAATTTTAATTTGGTAGGTATGTGCTAAAGGAAATTTTATATATTCACACACTCATTCAGTTTAAGTTGTTGCTAAGCAATTTACTTTGACACTAATAACCCTTCAGATTATCTTACTAATGCAGTAACAAAATTAGATAGTAAGGGTAGTCTCTAGCTTGAATTGGGTAAGACTTTTGAAATTAAAATGGGCAAGTGACAATAGTGACTGTATCTTATTTAAAGCGATGAAAGTAAGTGCTACAAAAAGACCTAAATGAACACTTCTATATTGGAAAGATAAAACTTAATAAGGAAAAAGTGCTAATGTCAACAGTTCTGGTTTCTTCTTATTTTATTCCTTCTTGGGACAGCTGAAGAAAGTGCACAGTAACTCAAAGATAGTTCTCAAGTTGCTCATTAAGTTTTATAAAGTTGCTGTTAATTCCTTAATTTAAATCTTTTTGAGTTTTATGTAATGTTGAAGAAATCTGATAGACTATTGGGGATACATCATCTTGTTATAATATTTGTGATTTGATTTGATTTCTTCGGGTGATTTTAATAGTGTGTGGCAAGACACCAATCAACCAAATTCTGAAGTTACCAGATATAGAGCAACGCTTCTTGGTAGTTGGTACTTGGTAGGGATGGCTGCACAAAAGCTACTACTGACAGTTTTGTCAAAAGATACTTTTCAGCACTTGCAATGCTCAATGCTGACCACCGCAATCTTCATCTTTGGTTCTTCTAATTCGATGCCACTTTGGTGATTGAAATGTTGCCTTATATTTGCAAGAACCTGCACACATTCATTTTGGTTACTGTGATGAATAGACTTTATTTAGGTTTTAACCTGTTGGGTAATGTTGCTTTTTCCACAATTACCGTAATCTTCTTTTACACTAGTTCAGTTCATCTTTTTAATAATTATTTTCCACAGCCACATTCTTCTGTTCCACTAGTTCATTTCTTTTATGATTATTAAATGTTATAGGTGTAAATGTCTTGTTATACATGAGAATTTTTACTATTTAGTATGACACATTTTATTAAAAGTACTAAGTGGGTATTTATGTTAAGTACTGTTGTAACAGGTTTAAGTCTCTTCACTTCCTAAAAAGCCGCAGTGACAAACATCAACACAAAGAATGACCTCACAAGTTCCACCAACATCATCGCTTTAAATTCTAATCATAATACAATATATTATAGCATATAATAGTAAAAATGCGCAATGTAAAATTGAAAAACAATAACATCATATAGTAATAGAGAATCCCAATCACATTATCACATGGCGATTATCTTAAAAACGATAAACACTTTCATTCATATAACTATTGCTCTTGCAACATACAACCTCTATATGAAAGAGACAAGTTTATTATTATGGAAAATTATATGTCCAAGGATTTCTATGCAAACCTTAATAAGTCGAGATAAAAAGGCAGGACTCCTTTCAAAAAAAAGAAATATAAATACAAGTTGACAACTAAATACACACACAAAACATATAATATATATATATATATATATATATGCATGTGTGCATGCATTCTACTACTCTCCAAACGCAGCATTTATTGCATTTAGGTGGTAAACGCAACAAGGTTTCTTGTTCGGCTATCAATCGTAGAAATCCAAACGCGGGTGGTCCCAACGTTTTTGGAGAAAAAAACGCAACGCCAAAACTTCTCTATATTGTGTTTTCATCACAAATCGCAGAGGCAAACAAACTAAAAATTAGACCATATTACCCTTATTTTTGAGCCATCTAAAACCATGTTGTGGTCATATTTACTTGAAGCTTGAGTGATCTCTCCCCAAAAAATTAAAATTAGGCTTAAAAATTGAATCGATTTCTCCTTAGAATTTGCAATTAGGGGCACAAGACTCCCTAGAATTGTAACGTTGAAGCAGATGAGAGAGACGTTGAAGTAGTTGACAGAGACGTTTTCTTCTCTCTTTTCTATCCCCTTTCTATCTCCCTCATGAGACACTTATCTGTTTTAGCATACCACCAAGTATATATATTTTATTTATACAAGTATAATTATTACAAATTATCTAAAAAAAAATATTATTTATATTATTGTTTTATTTATTATTATTATTATTACAAATGAAAAATGACCTCACATATTAATGCTTGTCCTTTTTACACATTTTATAACATCTAATCACAACAGCTACAATTTTAATCAAACAAAAATTATATTTTCAGTTATATAAGTTGGTATTAGCCGAACAAGATTTTAACTTTCTAAACGCAGCTCCCGCAAACACACTATAAGTTGCGTTTGCTTTTAATGCTGCAACCGCTATTGCTACTCAGTAACCGAACAAACCCTATATATGTTGTGTGCACACACACACATGTGGAGTGGAGATTGATCCATAACTAGCTTTAATTATGTCCCTATTTTCAGCCAATCAATTTGTAGTCATCTATCAAGACGCAATTTAAATAAAAGAAAAAGAAAGAAAGTTGTCCACAAGAAAAAGTAACAGACACTAGAAAAATAGATGACATCTTCCTCTTTCTAGGGTATGTTTTTTTTCTTTCCTTTCTAGCTCTTTTTCTTAATCCTACTCATGGTTTCTCTCCCCGCTTCTCTCCCCACTAGATGTCACTCCATAACTTCTTCGTTACGAATCAGAAATAAAAAGTTCTCATAAAGATCATCAAAACAAAAGGCGTGATATATACTTCATCATAGTTAAAATGATGAAAAATACAATCAAAATTTTATGTTTTAAAATACACCATTATTGTATATACAAAACTTTGACAAGATTTTTTGCCATTTTAATTACACCGAAACATATGCCTCTTGTTGTCAAAATCTTTAAATGCTTTTTAACTATATATATATATACATTGTCAATTTTTATTCTTTTCAAAAGAGTGGAATTTTGAAACCTAGAGTAAGAGAGAGAGAGAGAACATGAGTACTAAACACAAATAATGGGATCAAGTGAGAAAATAGAAATTGAAAGAAAAACAAATTAACCTTAGAAAGAGTGATGCTGGATAAATTTAGGATAGAATTAATGAAAAATAAATTAGTATTTAAACTTCACATTTAAACTACTAGGATCTCTCAAGTGTATCAAACCCCATGTATCAACACCAAGATGGTTAAAATACTTCTACATTAATAAAATAATCAACTTCAATATCAATAGTATGTAGTCTAAATGAATTTTTGGGTTTACATCTATTTAAAGAGACACAAAACCCTAATATTATTTGGGGAATAATAAAAGTACTAAACGACTAAAATACCCTTATTAATAATTCATAATCATTAATTAATGTCCTAAATCTCCATTACTAAATAAAATCCATAAATCACGTCAACTACTTTTATATTAAACATAATAAAAATTCCAAATAATAAATATAAAAAATCTCCTTTGTTCTTGACTTGGAATTCCCATCATTTTCCTCTTGTTGGAGAAAACTCGACCTTGAGTTTTATAATATGATAGAATAAGCCACAAACTCCTCTGCAACGGAAGAACATTTTGAAACACCATTGACAACATCATCATGCGGTAAGGCTCAGAAAGTTTTGTAAAGAGAATTCATGAGCATCGCTTTTGTATTCGAAGGTGCTAAAAATAAGCTTTCTAGAACGACGAAGTCAACAATGTCAACTTGAATTTGATCAACTTCTCAAATCGTTCTTTCTTCGGTAACGAACAACTCAAAAACAATTTGAGTTTTTCTCAATTTGTTACTCATACACAATCTCTGGTTCAACTTTTGGAACTTCAAGAATTTCCATGGACACGTCACTACTATCTGTAGCCCAAAATTTGGAACATCCTCTTTTTCTATCTCTTGCTCTGCTTGAATATGTACCCGCAAGTCAACAAGACCTTTTATAGAAGAACATATAAAAACCATTTCATGTGTAGTTTTTTGAAGATCTTTTGCTTTAACTTATTGACGTTTCCTTACTTCAGCTCTTTTTTGTTCATCTTGATATCGATGTTGCAATTTTCTAAGGTAATCTTGAACATCAACTATATCCCATCAAAGCTCCTCCTGCTTGGGTTTCAAATACTTATGATCACATGTATTAATAGGGTAGTGTATTCGATCACTTTCACCGTCGAGAAACCAAATATACTCCTTTACTTCCGCAAGCAATTCTTTAGTGGCTTGAGACATTGGGTGTTTAGGAAAATGGGTTATAAAATAAATAAATAAATAAAATAAAAACTTTTTTTGTTGATAACTTAAGGCCTAACTGAAAAGAAAATAGAAAATAGAGGCTAAAGCATGAATGCAGAAAGTGTAAGAGTTAATTTAGAAAGGATGAAAGGGTATAAGTGAAAAGTGTATAAACTACAGGGCTAAAATTTAAAAGGTAAGAAAATCATGAGATGTAAACTGCAATTTTGGAAAGATATTTATAAGATTGCCACTCAATCATATCAGCAGCCAAGAGAAAAGAAAAGGGGAGGGACAAAGGGAGCGAAAATAGATGAGGACGATGGTGGCAAGGAGGCTGGCCCAACAACAACGGCGGCAAAAACACAACAATTTCTTTCTTCTACCTTTTTTCTTCTTCTAATTTTTTTCCTCCTTTTCTTGTTTTCCTCCGGTTATGGGCTGATTTTTTGCAGTGTTACATTGACTGTTTTCTCTTATGAACAATGTCAAGGTACAACAGACTGTGAATAGTAGATTTGCAATAAACAGTAATTCTGCGTGAACTATTTTCTCTGATGAACAGTAAAAGTTTTTTATTTGGAAAATCCAAGATCTCTCAAAAAAATAAGAAATTGATGACGAAACCTTAAACTTTGATACCAAAAATGATGCGGGACAGATGGAAGAATAAATGAAAAATAAACTATGATTTAAACTCCACGTTTAAACCACTAAGATCTCTCAAGTGTATCAAACTCCATATATCAACACCAAAATGGATAAAATAGGTATGATACCTCTACGATATGAATAAAATAATCGACTTCAATATCAATAATATGTAATCTAAATAACTTGTGGGGATTACATCACTATTTAAAGAGACAAAACCTTAATATTATTTGGGGAATAATAAAACTATTAAAATACCCTTATTAATAATCACTAATCACTAATTAATGTCCTAAATCCCCACTAGTAAATAAAATACATAAATCACATCAACTAATTTTATAGTAAAAATAATAAAAACTCCAAATAATAAATATAAAAAATATCTTCTTTATTCTTAACTTGGAGTCCCCATCAAAGAGCAAAGGAAGTTCACTATTTTTTCTAAATTATGGTTGTCAAAGATTTCGATTGGATGGCATACATGAGTTGGCTAAAAATAGTGTCATAGCCAATACAAGCTATGAATTAGTCCCTTATGTACTACTAAGCACAAAAAATTCTCAAAGGTCGACGTATTCGTGTAATAGTGTTATTATATACATGTTGAACAACAATACTTCACGAGTACTTTTGGATATGTATCTAATACTCTTGGATACTTCAGTTATTCATTTTAGTTTCAAATACTTTCAGATACTCAATGGATATTTCATGATAAGCAAGGGATGTCAGATGTTATGTTATAACTTGTCCAGTGATAACATTAAGTTGCTTATGGTTACCTTGTATCTTATAACTTGGACATGATTACGATTTTTTATGTATTGTTCGACTCCTATAATTTGGTTATGTAATGTATCATGTATATTCGATAATCGTAAAAAATTATAAGGTCTAGAAGAAAATGATGATGTTTGATACAAATGTTGAGCTCTTACTTTTGGTGACTTTTAAGTTAAGTACTTCTTAGGATCAGGTGATGTAATATTTATATACATACATGTATGTAAGACCCCAACTTTTATAAATAAAGATGAATTTTCTATAAATATTATTTTTGAATATTATAGAATAAATTTGATATAATGTTATAGTTGTGGGTAATATTTATAAATTTTGCAAAAGTAAGCAAGTTGTTATAAAATATTCGTTTGGTGGGGAATATTCTTTTTGTCTGGGAATATTAAAGATACGACGGCTCAATCATTGGTGGACCCCTGGCGGAAGTATTGTCGTAGTTAGAAAAGCGACAAAATTATCTTTCTATAAAAATAACGGCAGAGGTGTTACTGTTAAAAAAGCTGTTGAACTACGGTTAGTAGTAAAAGTACGAGAATCTGGCGTGTAGTTGTATAGTAGCACACGATATTGATTATTGATGCTTACGTGAGAAGTCACTCACTATGCTCAATTATTTACTACGAGAATTGTTGTATCATATCTCTTATATTATTGATTCAATTATTGTCACAAGATCATCGTATAATATGTTATAGTATTAAATCAATAATTGAGACGACAAGTTATAAATGATTAATAATTGTTGAAAGATTAAATGTGTTGATTAAAATAAAATGATTTGTGGTAATATTTATTCAATCCTTGATGTTTATAAAGAGTCATTATGAGACGTTTGTGGTAAGTTTGATTATTTTATGGGGGTCCATATGTCATCATCTAAGAGTCTCTTCGTCAATAGTAATTACCTTTGTGAATAGTAATTACCTTCGTCAATAGTAATTACCTTTACCAGACGTCCGTTTCATATTACAGGCGTCGAACCACTTGTCGTTTCAAATTACAGGCGTCGAACCACTTGTCGTTTCACATTACAGGCGTCGAACCACTTGTCGTTTCACATTCTGAGCGTCAAACCACTTTTCTTTTCACATCACCGGTCGTCAAGCCACTTGCCTTTTCACATGGCGGTGTTAAGCTAGAAATCTTCTATAAATAGAGGCCTAGTGCTTCATTATTTTTCACTTAATTCATTCAAGCTATAGAGAGAGAAAGTATAGAGAGAATAAGAGAAAGAAGAAGAGTATTTTGTTACTACACTACTGCGAGTATTCAATCTCCTACCAAAAGTAAGGGGTGTTATTTTTCTTATTCATGAAGAGAAGCTGTTGTTATTCCATTGCTTATTATTACATTGGAATAACTTTTATATCGTGGTTTACCCTATACTTGGTGACATTCTTCTATTATTACATTGGAACATCACGCTCTGCGTTTTTTAGGACTGGTTAAAATCTTTATTATTATTCATTGGAACATCTTGTTTATGTGTTTTACAGGACTGGTTCCGTCTTTATTATTATTACATTGGAACATCACTGCTCGTGTGTGTTTTACAGGACACAGTTCCATCTTTATTATTATTCATTGGAACATCACATCTGTGTGTGTTTTTACTTGGGACTGGTTCCATTCTTTATTATTCTGTTGGAATATCATGTATGCATGCGTTTTTACGTTGGACTGGTTCCGTTATTTATTATTCATTTGAATAACTCGCCTGCATGCGATTATCTATCGCGTGCGTGGTGATTTCTTTTGTTATTCCATTCTTTATTATACCCAATTGGTTAAAACTTTGACTTCTATACTCCATGAAATTAGTGGAATATCCTTGATATTTGCGCTTCATCCGGTATCCTTTTATGGAAATATTCTTCTCAAGATTCTTGAATTTTACTCTACAAAGCAAAGATCATGTTGGCGGTTTGGATGTTATTGGTTCCTAGATAAATTAATTCTTGAACTTGTTTTATTGAATTCTTATATCATTGTCATCATCCTCATGTTTATATTATGTTGAAAGTCATCGTGGCTGTAATGCATAGATGGACTTGGTATGATTATGACTAGAGACTATTGATTGTAATCATGACCGTAATGTTACAAATGATGTGGTAAAAATCCTCGGTGGTCCGTAGTGCATTGATGGGACGATTGTTGGCATGATCATGACCATTAATGAATACACAAATATTCTTGGACCAGTAGTGCATGAATAATTGTGGTCGTGATACTAAAGAATATCCTCGGCAGTAGTAGTGCGGGGTGATTCGATGATGTGGAATATTTATTAAAGTCGAGTCTCAAATATATAACGATGGTGAAAAACCTTTTAAATCATAAAAGATAGTAGATTTTATTTTCTACTTGACTCTTTTAATGGATTCTTTGGTTCATTGTGTAGTTAAACTTGATGTTCATTATATTTTATCGGTTTTAACTTTGTTGTAGGCTAATGATAATTTATTCTACGCATTATCTTAGTCATAATATTTCTTCTTGAGCTACTCACCCTTTCTTTCTCCTTTGTTCTCTTCGAAAATGAGAATATATTTGGGACGAGTCGGGGAGCGGAGTAATGGTCCAGAGGATAGTATTAGTAGTCCTCACTATTCGTGAAATAGTGTGATAATAATTGTAATGAGGACTCCTTTTGAGTTTGTATGATCTCTAGTAGACAATATTTGTATTCAAACTCACAGCTTTTGTATGTGTATTTACTACGCAGTTATATTAGTAAGTTGTATTTAAATTCTGTACCATGTATCTGACTACCTAAGATGGGTGATGTATACCTAATTTTGGGGGGGTCACAATGTATATCTATAAAAATATATTTAGTGTATACTATATTCCCTAACGTATTGTATTCTACTTTTGCTAAAAGTGATGTATCACGTATCGCATTTCTTGTTGTATCACGTATCCATAATGATGTTTCATACTTGCATATATGTCTGTGTTAGTGTGTGCGCTTGTGTGTGCGCGTGTGTATATATATATATAGTGTATGTGCGTGCGTGGATATACACATAAACTCAATAGAGTGCAGACATGGATAAAGCATGTATCATAACAAAATAAGTACTCCCTCCATTCATCAAAAAGTCCCGACCACTTTGATCCTAGTTACTTTGCTTTATTGTAAAATTCAAATTGTGATATGAATTTATATTAATTTTGAAAATAACAATTCTGTACTCTTAACAATTTTAAAAAAACTTTACAATAATAATTATTGCATAAATCAAAATCAATAATTTACATTTGGTATTAAATTTTAGGATTTTAAATTGACTAGGAAAAAAATTAAACGAGACAGTACCTTAAATTTACTAATGCTCCAGAGCACCATAAACCATTTAGTCAAAAGATGACCATTAAGTTGATGGCATGATATTATACTAAACCAAGCGTGCAGAGAATAATTGATATTCAAAATCATTGCATCAAAGGTATGTACAACCAATTATATTCAAAAGAAACTTACAGTTCTTTCAGTAGTCCCAGGAGGCCCATCAAGAATCTTAATGCGGGCTTTTGTTTCCTCACAAGTTTTCTTAATGTATTCTCCTTTGCGCCCAATGATACTACCAACCTTTTGTACAGGAACTAACATCCTGAATACATTTTCTCCAGGCCAGCCAGGCCATTTCTTTTCTTCACTGATGACACAGTTGTCAACCTTTGAATCATGTTCAGACCCTTGTATTTCAGGAGGATGTGAATTTTCAGGCATATCACCCATTTCTTGTTCTATAACACTTTCTTCAGCCATTTTCTGGACAAGCCAACAAATATAATTAATAATAAAAATCTTCAGAAACAAAAAATTTAATCGTTATTTTCAAATTTTCCATACAGAAGATCATAAGGAACTGAAAATCTAAATGTATGTACATAAATATATATATATATATATATATATATATGTGTGTTTTATATATTTGTCAACCTTTGAATCATGTTCAGACCCTTGTCTTTCAGGAGGATGTGAATTTTCAGGCATATCACCCATTTCTTGTTCTTCAATACTTTCTTCAGCCATTTTCTGGACAAGCCAACAAATATAATTAATAAATAAAAATTTAATAGTTAGTTTCAAGTTTTCCATGCATAAGAGGATCGTCAAATAACATCAAAAGTGTTGTTTTCAGAAGATGGGATGTCTAATGTTTTTTTACCGGGAGAATTTATTGGATTGTTGCGAGCGGAACGAATGGGGTAACGAACTGAAATTCTAGATTTATGTACATATATATGTTTATATGTTTTATATATTTGAAAAGTATATTCCTCTCATCACTGATCAAGTTATAGAAAGGTTTACCTTCCAATAAATATTTGAAAAATAATCATAAGTAGATATTCCATTCCAGTTCCCAATTCACATCCCAAACAAGAGAAAAGAAAAATCAAATTGATGTGCACTTTATTGAGGAACCTAAAATAACTATAATGAATGTAGAATTCAAGAAAACTGGAGTACATTTCATAGATTCTATTCTCACCCCTCCCTTATGTAAGTTAAAAGAAAAAAATAATTGTAAGTGGACCAGTCTACATGTTTCAACCAAAGAATAACACAATAAAGATCCTAACATATATAGATAGAGAGTCCTAGTTTTTTTTTTACACAACTATGACACACTTAGACATGATTTTTCAATAAGAAAATGTTTAATTTCCAATAATACTTTCTTAAGTCTGATGTTTATTCTTTAAAGTTTAATTATTGAAAAAATAATAACAATCAACCAAAAATGATGTCTAAGTTGTCCTAGCCAAATATTAATTCTTGATTTAAAAAAGTCTAAAAGAAAAGTTGTACTCTTTTTCAGATATAGGGAACATATCATCTAAATTGCTTGGGTGATATGGAAGTACGTGGAAAGCCTTCTGAAACCATGTGAAGAATCCAATCAGAGTTATTTCTTATTCAATGGATATATATAAGAAATAAACGCAACAAACAAAAAAAATCATCAGAATTTCTCAAGCTCGCAAAAAATAATCAATAAATAACTAAGTAATTCTCTTGGCTTTTTAATGACCGAGGTACTGCAGCCACTATCCTTTTATGTTTTGGGGGGTAAAGGAGATCGTTACTTTTTCGAAGTATTGAACCAATGAGCTATGCCTTGAAAGTAGGCGGACTAGGCTCAAGGCTCACTACCACTTGCACTAACCCATTAAAAGTTTATAAACAATAATTCTCTTTTAAAAAACACAATAACAACTTTCTAATAAAGAGGTAACTCCTAACAGCACTGGAGCAATGAAAATAAGATAATTGCCTCACTAAAACTCAAAGAACAGAACAAAACCACAAGATAGCCTTAAACCCAAAAAAAATCTTCCTAATTAAATTCTGTGCATACTTTCAACTTTATTCCCACCATTTCCCAGAAAGTGAAGGCATAGCAGTATAGAACTAAATTAACAGTGGAAGAATAAACTAAAAGATAAATTCCCACCAAACTCGTATATACACACCAAATCAGTACCAAACTTCAATTTTCAACTAATCACGTTACTGATGACTCTTCATTCCTCATATACAGCCAATGAAAGAGATTATAAACAAATGTTAAGAAAATGTCCAACCAAAACCCTAAAATTCCGTATCACAACATCAAGAATTCAAATTATTAGAGCTCGTATCTGAACCCTAAAATACTAAATCAATATATCATCAAGACCTAAAACCTCCACAAATACTAAATTCATATATCATCCAGAGCTATAACCCAAAAAGAAGTCAAATAAGGAGATAATACTAAGAACTCTTAAGGGAATCAGTTTGGAAGACTTAGAAACCCTATAACAAACTTAGACAAGCATGAAGGCGATATAAACAGACATGACTACGATTAATGAGAATTAAATCGGCATTCACAATATCTTAAATCCACTAAAATATTATTCGAAACAAATAATTGAATATATAAATATACTTACAAAGATTGATATCAGTATTATCCGAAAACACGCAGGCGGTGATAGTGAGCGGGAGAACAGTGGAGGCTATATGTTTATGCGTGGGACTGCGAAGGAAAAATGGATAGATTTATTATGACTAAAAGACAATACGAACCCCAAACTTTATATCGATGTTGATATTTGCACCCCAAAGTGAAAAAGGTGTTTAAAAGACACTTCCATACTTTACTTGTCAAAAGCAGTTGCAAGCTTTAAATCGATTAAGCCGGTCAAAAATGACCAGCTAAGGCTGTAATATGAATTTCGGGGGGTATTTAAGTCTTTTTTCTTTTATCTTCTTCTTTTCTCTAAGTCAGGGAGATTATCGTTGTCTTCTAATCTCTTTCATTTATCTCTCTCTCCTCCATAATTAACTCTCTCTTAAACAAACGCCCATTTCCTTAATAGGTTCATCACAGACAAAATGAAGCCAAAGATGTGAACTAAGGGACATCCATACCAAGTTTGGACATTTTATAATCTTCATTTCTACCATTTTCAGGGACAATGCCGCAACAGTATCTTGTGGTTATGATCAACAAAAAGAAAAATGGCTCGATTGAACACGAAAGCAAATAATAATTTGAGGGTCTCTAGTAAAAGGTGAAAGTTAAATTGCTTTATTTTAACTTTCATATATATACTGAAAGGTCTATGTCAAAGATGGAGTGGACAAGTAATGAATCGCACTCAATGAGTTTATTGATTCACAACCAAACTATTGCATTCTTGAAATGCCTAAGTTTTTGATAATATCAAAATTAGAAGCAAAGAAAAAACAAACAAAAACATAAACTTTGGGAAGAATATTCCATCGGCTTGGAGATAATGGGTTTGGCGATTTAAGTAAAAGCAGAAAGGAGAGAGAATTTGGCATCCGTTTGTCGTGAAAGTAGAATTTTCACTCAAAATTCAAATTTCCGAATGCAGGGTTTGTTAAGATTGACCACAAAGAGTTATCGCAAAGAAATATGGAAATCTTTGGCATCCGTTTGTCAAAGAAAGTAGAATTTTCCAAAGAATTATAAAACATGATGGATTTCTTTTAGTATGGAGCAAAACAGAGGTTTCGTGATTTGTTGTTTTAGAGGCTTGTCCAAACAGAGAATATGGTGGGTGGGGAAATTATGTACAAAAGGGAGTAGTATTATATTATGTACACAGCAGAGAATGAACAACTTATTACTTAGATATCATCAATAAATAGAAAATTAGAAAAAGTTGACACGGATTAGAAAGTTAACACGAATTAGAAAATTAGATATCATCAACTTATTACTTACACAGCAAACACCACAAAAAAACCCATATAAACCATCCTACAACGTAAAATGAAATGCACGAGTCCAAATACTTATCGATAGATCGGCTCCTTCAGAGATCCTATTGATTACGGAATTGGACCAAAGAAACTACATCCAACTAGAATTTCGCGATTCATGAAAAAGAATTACTTCAAATGAAGGGACTATAAACTACACAAGTCGAAAGCGAGATATACACGAAAGCAACAATGAATTTTAAATACAGTGGTGTCCGGTTCTTCAAATTCGATGGATGAAGGAAGAGTTCCTTTTAGACCCTTGTTGTTTGAAAGATCCCTACAAACAGAGTCAATAATTAGGAAGTATATTTAATACAAATAATCATCTTCAGGAAAGGAGAGTGTGAAATGGTAGTCGTCAATGAAGTTAAGGGGGTATAATTTGGCGAGAAATGAAGATTATAAAATGTCCAAACTTGGTCTGGATGTCCCTTAGTTCACATCTTTGGCTTCATTTTGTCTGTGATGAACCTATTAAGAAAATGGGCGTTTGTTTAAGAGAGAGTTAATTATGGAGGAGAGAGAGATAAAGGAAAGAGATTAGAAGACAATGTGCACCCCAAGCTTAGAGAGAAGAAGAAGATAAAAGAGAAAAGACTTAAATACCCCTCGAAATTACATTCTACTTTTAATTTTAGGTCATTTTTGGCCATTAATTATTTAAAGTGTGCAATCTGTTTCGCATAAGTAAAGTATGGGGTGTACTTAGACACCTTTTTCACTTTGGGGTGCAAATATCAACATCGATGTAAAGTTTGGGGTGCATATTGTCTTTTAGTCATTTATTATTTATAACGACTCTAATGTTTGAAAAATTGCGTACAAGTCCCTCCAATTGCATCATTTATGAATTTAACCCGGACATCTTAGATTCAACTTCTACTTGCAACAATTGTCAAAGTCATAAATACTCATGGCGCCACGTACGGATCGCCAGTGCAAGCTAGTTCAAAGAAAAGGTTGATTCGGACTTGGGATTAGTCCGACTACAATTGAAAAATCTCACATTATCAAAAAAGAAAAAAAACAAGAAAGTTCAAATACATAATTTTACTAATAAATCGACTCGGTGCACATTTTTACTTGTTCAAGTCCATACAAAATTTCATAGGGTAACCCTATCTAATAAGTATATTAAAGTTGAAAACTCAATGAGACCGAGATGTGTGATCTAAGAGAAGAAGATGACAATAATAGTGCATTGTTTGAAAACGTGGAGGCGAGTCACAATCTGTGATCAAGACAGAGAATGTGACGACAAGTGACTTCCTAATTCAAAAAGATAATGACAAACTTGTTAAATTTAATTGATATTGTGATAGAATATAAATTTAAACGGACCGAAGTCGCAAATGCCCATGAGAACCAGTCAACTCAACATGGTCAATGCCTTGTTGAGAAATTTCTTAAACTTCAATGTTATAAGATTACTAATCAATAATGTTGAAATTCAAAATTTTATTACGACCAATCACTATAGTTCACTAATTACATGCTGAAACTCAAAGATTAACCACCGCAATTATCAAACTAAAGGTTTCATTGCATGTTTATCCATTACTAATTAATTATTATAGAGAACTACACTAATAACTACTCTTAAATGGCTAAGTTATTCATACCCATAGAATAGAGAAATATTACTTTGTATGTTGTTCTTGTTGATGCTGTCTTTTCCTTAGCTTTGTTGCTGTTTTTTTCCCTCACTTGTTTTTTATTTTGTAAATGCCCCACTTTAGAGGAATATATATATATATATATATATATATATATATATATATATACCCAGTAAATAAATAAATAAATTGATTAAAAAAAAATTGTTTTAAAACATATTAATTGGACTTTATTTGTTTTTATTTGGGTCAAATTAGTTATTAAATTTATGTGGGCTAATGTATTAATAAGTGGTGGATAAATTGAATTGGTAAAATTGGGCTTTATCCTATTAAAATTTAGAGAGTTAATAAATATATTAATAAATAAAATTTTTTATTAAGTGAATAAATGTCTAAAACCTAATTCACTTAAACATTACGCCTGGTACAAGTTGAGGAAAAGAAGAGAGAAGCGGCGACAACAGTGTTAGAAGAAAAAAGGGAGTACTTGACAAGTGAAGTTTTGTTTCAAAAGGTAAATTAAACCTTTTATTGAATTTTACTAATCATATAGATTATGAGTAGGATCTGTTGGATATTTGTTTGTTTTGTTGCTATGTAAGATTTGTAAGCATGGATCAGTATAATTAAAGAAAGAGTACAACTTGAATTTCGTACACCTATATATAATTATTATATTATTTTTATTTTTATTTTATTTTATATTTTACCAACCTTATTATTGCTATTGTTAAATTCCAAATAATAGAAGTTTTAGCTTTGCTGGAATTGTTTAAGGTGTTATATCGTTATTTGAATTAAAATTTATATTGTTAATTATTAATAAAATATGCACTTTATATGAACCGTAATCATAGGACTTGGGTTATTTAGTAACTGAATACAAGCATGGGTCATGTAAGTTAATATGTATAATATTTTAATAATTAATTATTATAAGGATTAAACTTATAAACTATTTTGAGATTTTTATATATTAAACTAAACTGAATCATTTTGCTGTTAAAAATTATAACAATTACTTAATAATAAATTTACTGGTATCATGATATTAATGACTAGATTTGTAATAAAGTTTTTTTTTTTTTATTTTATTAGATCGACTTGAAGGAGATTAACATAATCTTATTTAAATTTTGGGTATTACATTGCTTAATCCAGGTACGGATTCCGTACTCTTTCAGCGAGACTCTTTTGTTTTTAATTTATTCGTTCGTTATGCGTTTTGAAAATTAGTATTGCCTCTCATGATTATTTCTTGTCAAATTCACTGTGATAAATTCGTTTGGCGTTCATAGTTGGAACTCATATTTGTACTCTGTAGACTAGTATAACATGTCTAAATTTATTTTGATATTTGTAGTAATGTACATGTTAATATTTTTGGAGACTTTGTGTTGATATCTCGTTTTAGTTTAACATGTACACGTTAGAACCCATTTGTGTTGATATTGTGTCGCATGTGTTGTGACATGATATTTTTGTTAGAATACCGTAGGCTATACCTGAGCTATAACCACTTGTGGGGGTACCACAGGCATGTCCTCTTGGCACCGAGGCATGACATCTTCCGTGGCGGTGTGATCAGTCCACGGCGTCTCCGTTTTATGCTCTGGTGGGAGTTGGCCATTTGGTGTTTTATTGTGGGAGGCTTATGGGTTGACCTAGTTTTACGATCGCTCATTACATTACTGCGGATTGGTGATGTTTGTGCCAGACACACCTTCCGATTTTGCACGCATCTGGATTGCGCAGTCTGATGTGTGAGTGCCTGTGTGGCATTATTTTGATTGCCTGTGTGGCAAGGTATATTACTATTTGTTTTGAGCTCGGTATGAAATAACACCCAACCATTTGATTCAGCCTATTATTTCGTTGTGTTAGTTTTGTTCGTTTCGTTTCAGTTTATTTCATCTCATTTCATTTAAATTGAGTTAGTTATTTCGGTTCATTAATTGTATTCTATATCCGTCTTTGGGCATTTGGCTCATCTTGTGTGTTTTCTTCCGGCAGTGTCGTGGGGACGAAGGGCAAGTGTGACGAGAGCTTCCTTTAATCCAATAGTTTTGATATATTTTGTCGAGGTTTCGATACATTGATTTATTTAAAGTTGTAATAATTATTTTAGATTGTGGATTGAGCAGTGTGGCATTTATTATGGTTTATCTTATGACATTGAATTATTATGAGATTATTCTTTTGTGGTTTAGAGCCGTATGATCTTCCTTAGTTTTGTTGTGTTTTGAGTAACCTCTCTTTCTATTTTGGAAAGGGGTGTTCTGAGAGTTAGTATCGAGCCGTGTTCTTTCTTGTAGAAAACCTATTTAGGTTGACACATGAGTTATGGGTAGACTTAGGTTAGGTTAGGTTTTTTGTTACATTTGATTTTCCGTTCGATTATCATATCGCCTATATTCAAATTTGTCTCTAATCTTCTTTGTTTATATTCGTGATCTATTTCTTAGATGGCTCAAGATCAACTAGAATTCTTTGGGAGGCGAGGTAACAATAGGGAAGAGGTGAAGGTCGGTCCAACGAAAGCAACCTAATGATCGATTAATGCTCAATTGGCTACCTTGGTGAATCAGGCAATGAACCAGGCTTTACCTCAGTTGGTGGCACAGTTGTCAGACAGTAATGCAAAGAAATGCCACCGAAATTCTGAAACAGAGAACCCGGAAATAATGGTACGTGATGCAAACGAAGGGAAGGGAACATAGATGGTCATGATCGGCGAGGGGTTCAATGTATGTATGGTCGAGAGGTTCGAAGCGAAACCACATGCATTGGATTCGGCTCCAACTCCAATTGATGCGAGAATTGGATTGCCCACTTAGAGAAGATTTTTGATGTGTTGGGGTGTTCGAGGATAATCGAAGGTGTTACTTCTTGCGCTTACATGTTGAAGAAGGGATGCTGCAGAAGGTGGTGGAAGCGATGAAAAGTACAAAGGGTGATGGATATATTGGGACACTTAGTCAAGCGGAATTTTGTGAGGTCTTTTATCGCGTGATTTTCCCTGCTGGCGATAAAGAGGCCTATCTTTAGGACTATATCTGTCCATTCGACGAGAGAAGATGATAAGTCCATCACGCGACTTCATGACGAGGTTTACTAGGTTGGCGAGATTTGCGGGAACCTCGGCGAGGACCTGCAATGAACAAAGGAGAAGTTCAAGTGGCGGATTCATTATAGGTATCGCCAAGATCTTATTAACAACAAGTTTCAGACGTGTCGTGATGGCCAAATGCCAAAAAATATTGAGATAAAGAGCGAGAACTTTCGGTCTTCTAAACCGGAGGGGAGTCGAAAGAGGGACAGAGATGACCAGCAGGGTCAAGCTTCAGTTCAGCATGGGAGAAGTCAAGGTGGTCAGTTGAACAGGAATCGTGGTGGTCGGTGAGGCGATGGCGTGGCTGAATCGAAGCGGGGTTATCAACAGATGCCTCAGCAGGGGCAAAATCGTCAGCTTCAGCTACCTTGGTATGGACAAAATCGTCAACAGGGGAATAATCGTCAGTAGGGGCAAAATCAGGGTCGTTATCCGGGACTAGTTGGTAGGGGTAACCCAAATCTCATTCCTATAGCTCCCTGTGCTACTTGTGGGGCTAATCATCCAGCGAGGCAGTGCCACAGACTCACCGGTGCATGCTTCTTGTGTGGACAGATGGGTCATATTGCTAGGGATTGTATTGGTCCACATGGTAATGGTGGAGGTGGTGATAATGGTGGTAATGGAGGTCAGCGTCAGGGTGGTCGAGTGTTTGCCTTGACATATAACCAAAGGCGGAGTGCATCGTGTAATCGCTTTCTGGCACTCTTTTAGTTGGAAATCGTGAGGCTTCTATTTTGTTTGATACGGGTTCTACTCATTCCGTTGTTGCTCGATCTTTTGTTTCGGCTTTTTGGGTATGTCATCTCAGTCTTTAGATCCTATTATGTCTATTGCTAACCCGATGGGGACTTCAGTTGTTATTTCTGATTTATATCGAGGGTGTCCGATCAGTTTCGGGGATAGGATTTGTAGGGTTAATCTTCTTTCGATGAGTATGCATGATTTTGATGTTATTCTTGGGATGGACTGGTTGGATAAGCACCAGGCCACTATCGATTGTCAGGCGAAGAAGGTTATATTTGGAGATGTGAAGTCTCCAGAATTCGTGTATCAGGGTTCTCAGCCGAGTAAAGTGGTGAAGTTAATTTCAGCTTTGAAGGCTGAAAAGTTGGTGGCAAAGGGTTGTGATGGGTATTTGGCGTTTGTGAAAGATACCTCTAAGGGTGAGTCTCATATTGAGGATGTTCCGATTATCCGTGACTTTTTTGATGTGTTTCTTGAGGAGTTGTCAAGGTTGCCACCGCAGCGGGAAGTGGAATTTGCTATGAGCTTGTTCCTGGTACGGAGCCTATTTCTAAGGTGCCGTATCGGATGGCACCGTTGGAGTTGAAGGAGCAGTTGCAAGAACTGTTAGATCGTGTTGTAATTCGCCGGAGTGTTTCACCGTGGGGTGCTCCAGTCTTGTTTGTGAAGAAGAAGGATGGGTCTATGAGGCTGTGTATAGACTACAGAGAGTTGAACAAGATTACCATCATGAATCGGTATCCATTACCGAGGATTGATGACTTGTTTGACCAACTTCAGGGGGCGAAATATTTTTCGAAAATAGACTTAAGGTCGGGCTATCATCAGTTGAGGGTGAGGGATGAGGATATCCCTAAGACGGCTTTTCGTACTCGATATGGACATTACGAGTTTCTGGTGATGCCATTCGGTGTGACTAACGTCCCAGCGATGTTTATGGATTTAATGAATCGGGTGTTCAGGGAGTACTTGGACCAATTTGTCATTTTCTTTATTGATGACATTTTGGTTTACTCTAAGTCTAAAGAAGAGCATGAGGAGCATCTTCGCACAGTGTTAGGGATTTTGCAGAAAGAGAAGTTGTATGCTAAATTCTCTAAATGCGAGTTTTAGTTGGAGCAAGTTGCATTTTTGGGACATGTTGTTTCTGCTGAAGGCATTAAGGTGGATCCTGCGAAGGTTGAGGCTATCACTAAATGGCCAAGACCTACTACAGTGACGGAGATTAGGAGTTTCTTGGGTTTGGCAGGGTATTATAGGCGGTTTGTGGAAGGGTTTTCCTTGCTTGCCTTACCATTGACTCAGTTGATGAGAAAGGGAGTGAAGTTTATGTGGAATGAAGAGCGGGAGAAGAGTTTCGAGGAGTTGAAGAAACGACTTGTGTTAGCTCCTATACTTGCATTGCCGTCGGGGACAGGAGGCTATCAGATTTATAGTGATGCTTCTAAGAAGGGCTTGGGGTGTGTTTTGATGCAACACGGTAAGGTGATTGCTTATGCTTCTAGGCAGCTTAAACCTTACGAGGTGAATTACCCCACACATGATTTGGAGTTGGCAACGGTGATCTTTGCCTTAAAGATTTGGAGGCATTATTTGTATGGAGAGACTTGTGATATCTTCACCGATCACAAAAGTCTTAAATACATTTTCACTCAGAAGGAGCTCACTATGAGGCAGAGGCGTTGGTTGGAGCTTCTAAAAGATTATGATACGAGGATTCAAAGTATCACCCGGGGAAGGCAAATGTGGTTGCAGATGCTTAAGTAGGAAGAGTTCATGGAGTGTATTTGCCTTATTACATGACCTCACTTATTTCGGATATGGGGCGGATCGAATTGGAGTTGTATGTACGAGGTTCGGATGGGCATTTTAGCGGGTATGAGAGTGGAGCCCTCTCTTATCTCATGGTCAAAGAAGCTCAAAAGGAAGATGGGGAGTTGTGGAGTATGACGAAATTTAGAGGAGGAAAGCGATCTCGAGTTTCAGTATTGATGACCATGGTGTGATTTGGTTGGGTGAAGCGGTTGTGTGTACCATCGGATCCAATCATTCGAGAAATTTGTCTTGGTTGAGGCTCATAGTTCGCCATTTTCAATTCATCCGAGGTTCTACGAAGATGTATAGGGATTTGAAGAAGAATTTTTGGTGGAATGAGATGAAAGCGAGGCGTGGTGAATATGTTGGAAAGTGCCTCACTTGTCAACAAGTGAAGATAGAACATCAACGAGCTAGTGGGTTGTTGCAACAGTTAGACATTCCAGTGTGGAAATGGGAGGATATCACGATGGATTTTGTGACTGGGTTGCCGAAGACTTTCAGGAAGAATGATGCCATATGGGTAGTGGTGGACCGGTTGACCAAATCGACACACTTTTTGGTTATCCATGAGGGTTACTCGATTGGGACGAGTTGTACATATCTTTCAAATGAGGAGATTGTTAGACTTCATGGTACTCCGGTATCTATTGTTTCAGATCGGGACCCACGGTTTACTTCAAGGTTTTGGAAAGGGTTTCAACGAGCTTGGGGTACTCGGCTCAACTTCAGTACTTCTTTCCATCCGCAAACTGATGGGCAATCTGAAAGGACTATTCAGACGTTGGAGGACATGTTGAGGTCTTGTGCATTTGAGTGGTCGGGTAATTGGGATGACTACTTGAGCTTAGTAGAGTTTGCTTATAACAACAGCTGGCATGCAAGTATTGGAATGGCACCTTTTGAGGCATTGTATGGTAGGAAATGTCGGGCACCCACTTGTTGGGATGAGGTTGGTGAAAGGGCCGTAGAAGGGCTGAGTTTGTTCAAATCACTACGGAGAAGGTAGCGGTGGCTAAGGAGAAATTGAAGTCGGCTCGATCTGGTGAAATGTTATCTTGATAAGCATAGGAGGACTTTAGAATTTGAACCTAGTGAGCATGTGTTTCAAAAGTTTCTCCTTGGAAGGGCATTCACGATTTGGCTTGAAAGGAAACTTAGTCGCGTTATATTGGACCATTTGAGATTCGGAGAGGGTTGGTGAGGTTGCATATCGGTTAGCTTTGCCTCCACGGCTAGCTCACGTGCATAATGTGTTCCGTAATGTCGATTGTTGAGGAGTTATCATTATCATCCGTTGACGTGGTGCAATATCCGTTCGATAAGATTCGAGAGGATCTTAGTTGTGAGGAACGAGCTGAGGCGATTTTGGATCGTCAAGAAAGGATCATGAGGAGGAAAACTATTCCGTTTATTAAGGTTTTGTGGAGGAATCAATCGGAGAGGGAAGTCACTTGGGAGATGGAGGAGTCTATTCGAGCGGAGTATCCGCATCTCTTTGAAAATTAGGTACGTTCCATTCTTTTGATTCCAGGGACGGAATCCTTTTTAAGGGGTAGGTGATGTAATACCCAGTAAATAAATAAATAAATTGATTAAAAAAAATTGTTTTAAAACATATTAATTGGACTTTATTTGTTTTTATTTGGGTCAAATTAGTTATTAAATTTATGTGGGCTAATGTATTAATAAGTGGTGGATAAATTGAATTGGTAAAATTGGGCTTTAAATTAAGTGGGTCAAATTTATAATTATGTAATTTTAAAATCCTATTAAAATTTGGAGAGTTAATAAATATATTAATAAATAAAATTTTTTATTAAGTGAATAAATGTCTAAAACTTAATTCACTTAAACATTACGCCTTAATACAAGTTGAGGAAAAGAAGAGAAGCGGCGACACAACGGTGTTAGAAGAAAAAGGGAGTACTTGACAAGTGAAGTTTTGTTTCAAAAGGTAAATTAAACCTTTTATTGAATTTAACTAATCATATAGATTATGAGTAGGATCTGTTGGATATTTGTTTGTTTTGTTGCTATGTAAGATTTATAAGCATGGATCAGTATAATTAAAGAAAGAGTACAACTTGAATTTCGTGCACCTATATATAATTATTATATTATATTATTTTTATTTTTATTTTATTTTATTTTTTACCAAACTTATTATTGCTTTATTTGTGAGACCCCAGATTTTATCAATAAAGATTTAAATTTTGTCAAAATAATTTTTTAATATTATGGTGTGAATTTGAGATAATATTATAGTTGTGGGTAGTATTTATAAATTTTGCAAAATATGCAAGTGGTTATATTATATTCGATTGGTGGGGAATATTAGGTTTAGCGAGGGAATATTAAATGCAACTACTCAATCATTGGTGGACCCCACAATGTAATTATTATCGGATTGAAACGCGACAAAAATATTTTATTGAAATAACGGCGGAAGTTTTCTAGTGGTTCTTGTTGAACTACTCGGTAGTAAAAATACGAAGTAATAAGTGTGGTTGCATAAGTAGACACCGGTATTGATTATTGATGCTTATGTGAGAAGTCACTCGGTTTGATTCCATTATTGCCGATTAATAATATGAATTATTATAGCGATAATGACGTTTTGTTTTATTCGTATGATTAACGTAATAAAAGCGAAACATCTTTTATATAAAATAGAATACTTTATTAAAGTTATTCTATAAATAGAATATATTATATTTTATTATGCGTAGTGTTGCATAGTGTTTTGCATAGTGTTTTGCATAGTATTGCATAGTGTTTGCATAGTAAAATGTTTTTTATATTTTATTTAAAAGATTTTTCTTTAAATATGGATGAGTCAGATTAAAGTAAATCAATGGGCGTTCATGGATTAATTCTTATGCATTCCATTTTCCTATAAATAGAAGCTCATTCCTTCATTATTTTCTTACGAATTCATTGAAACTCTAGAGAGAGAAATTATAGAGAGAAGCTATAGAGAGAGAAAATTATAGAAAGAAGAAGAGTATGATCTACTACTTCACTACTTCTATATTAGGTTCTTTTTACGGTAAGGGGTATGATTTGTTGTACTGCCGTCGAAGTGTTATTCTTTCTTATTCATGAAGAGAACTTTTGTTATTCCATTCATTATTATTACATTGGAATAACTGTGTAAAAGTGGTATACCCTATACATAACTTTGTATATGCGGATATACCCTATACTTGGTGAAATTCTTATGTTATTCCATTCTTATTTATTACATTTGGAATAACTTTGTCACGCGGAATCCCCTATACTTGGTGACATTCTTCTATTATTACATTTGGAACATCACATGCATTGTGTGTTTTACAGGACTGGTTAAAATCTTTTATTATTCTCATTGGAACATCACATGTGTGTTTTACAGGACTGGGTAAAATCTTTATCATTCCGTTGGAATATCCTATCGTGTGTTTTACACCGGATGCAGTTCCATCTTTATTATTCTGTTGGAACATCACTTGCGGTGTGAATTTCACGACTGGTTCCGTTATTATTATTATTGCTGAATAATAACTTTATACATCTGCAATCTGCATGCATGGT
The DNA here is from genome assembly GCA_020205615.1 of Panax quinquefolius. Lineage (NCBI taxonomy): Eukaryota > Viridiplantae > Streptophyta > Magnoliopsida > Apiales > Araliaceae > Panax > Panax quinquefolius. Next base: position 11,739,708 of record CM035155.1, on the reverse strand, counting down.
GATTTCTTTTGTTATTCCATTCTTTATTATACCCGGTTGGTTAAAACTTTGACTTCTATACTCCATGAAATTAGTATAATATCCTTGATATTTGCGTTTCATCCAAGATATCTTTTCATAGAAATATTCTTACGATCATTCTTGAATTTTACTCTACAAAAGCAGTATCTTGTTGACAATTTGGACGTTCTTAATTCTCGGATAAAATAATTCTTGAACTTGTTTTATTGAATTATTATGTCATTGTCATCATCCTCATGATATATTATGTTATCTTTTGGCTTACGTGCGTAGATGAACTTAGTATGATTATGACGAGGATCATTCGGTATAATCGTGGCTTGTTATAAATGATGTGATAAAAGTCCTCAAATTGGTATAATGCGTTGATGGATAGTTTTTGGTATGATTATGACCGGGGGTGATTCGGTATATAGCTTAATGACCATTGATAATTTGATGAAAATCCTTGACCGTGGTACAGGGATGATTAGATGTGGTGGTTTATTTATTAAGCTGAGTCTCAGCGATAAAAAAATTGATGGAAACCTTTTAAAACCTAAAAGATAGTAAATTTTATTCCCTACTTGACTCTTTTAATGGATTGCATATTCCGCTGCAGTTAAACTGGTTGTCTATTGTATTTTATCAGTTTAACACTGTTGAAGGCTAATGATAATTTATTCTGCATTATCTTAGTCATAATATTTCTTACTGGGCTAGTTGAGCTCACCCTTTCTTTCACTTTATTCTCTTGAGAAATGAGAACATAAATGGGACGAGTCGGGGAGCGGAGTAATGGTCCGAGAGGATAGCATTAGTAGTCCTCACTATTACGTGAAATAGTGTGATAATAGTTGTAATGAGGACTCCTTTTGAGTTTGTATAATATCTAGTAGACAATATTTGTATTCAAACTCACGGTTTATGTCGATTATATACGGCGAGTTATGTTAGTAAGTTGTATTTGAATTTATGTACCATGTAAGTGGCGACCCAAGATGGGTGACGTATACCTAATTTTGGGGGCGTCACGGTTGGTATCGAGCTTAGGGATATGATCCACGGCTAAGATGTGAGATAAGAACTAGGAGGGGAGAGGCGGAAATTCCTTGCTTAGTATGACCTACCTAAGTTTATTTGGTATTTAATTGGTCATGGTCGAGTATAGGGATAATATGTTGCATGGCAATTAACCCTTATTTTGTGGCGGTGTTTGAAAATGGCATCAGAGAATGTTGAGAATAAGAATGGAGCATGAGGAGACTGTTGATTCTCCCACAGATCAATAATCGAGACAATGTGCACAGGATGGCAATAATCCTCCGTAAACAACAACACCGATCAATTGATGAACGATGAGATGTTTAAGAGGTTTTAGAATTCATGCAACATCGGAAAAGCGACTTTCTGTCCAAAACATAGGTGGAAACACGGAAAACTCTCAAGGTCACCGCATTAAACAATTCAAGGAGCTGGGACCACCGGAGTTTAAGGGAGAGCCAAAACCACTTTGGCGGAAGCATGGATAAAGCAGATTACCAAGATATTTGATGTCTTGGGATGCTCCAAGGAGCAAAAGGTTCCCTTCACGCTTTTTATGTTCTTGGCGGAGGAGGACATCTTTGGTGGGAATCCAGAAAGCGTACTCAACTCTTTGTCATGAAGATATCTTGGGAGAAGTTCGAGAGTCATTCAACGACAAATACTTTCCCGAAAGTATTCGCCATACATGAAGGAGGTGGAGTTTATCAAGTTGGAACAAAACAATATGGACCGTGTCGCAATACGAGGCAAAATTTGCGGAGTTATCACGATTTCGCCCCACTTGGTGGATAATGAAGAGAGAATGACGCGAATTTTTAAGAGGTTTGAAGCGGAGATACGTCAACATCTTATTTCTCATAAAGCGTGTTTTTATTGGATGTTGTAAATAGGGCTCGATTAGTGGAGCGCGATAACGAATCAACGAACTAAAAAAGAAGCGGTAAGAAAAATTATAATACCGGTGAGAGTAGTCATCGAAGCGGTGACAACAAGCGTGGAGGAATCAACAAAGGCGGATATGGTAACCACCGGTGGTAATCGGGGCCAAAATAATAAGAATGGACATTTCAAGAAAAGGAGATTCAACAATGATGGAAAGACGTCAAGACCAAAGACCGTTGTTAAGGAAGGAGAAAGACCACTACCATATGCTTCAAATGCGGAGGAGAGGACACATCGATCCATTGCGTATATCATAATCAAAGCATGTTATAATTGTGGAAGAGAAGGTCACTTAGCTCGATTTTGTCGTTTCTAGAAGACAAATTCAACTAGAATGGAGGCACCAAAGGTCGTCCCGCACAAACCAATGCACTGTAGTTTAAGAGAGCGTTTTTTTCTCGTGACGAGGGAACCGAATAAAATTATCACGGGTAAGTTAATCGTAAGCTCTTGCGAAGTCTATAAGTGTTAGATATCGATTCTACCCACTCTTTTATTTCACCTAATTATGTTCAACGTTTAAATTTGACTCAGGAGAAGTTAGACTTTGATTTATCTATTGAAACCGTGAGGGAGAAACCTTCGTTACCTCCACATTTATTAATCTTGTTGTTTCAAATAAACACTTTCACGTTACTGTCGATCTTATCTCTTTGAAAATACTTGCCTTTGAGGTAATTTTTGAAAATGATTGATTAACTACTCATTATTCTTTTGTAAGGTTGTTAGCTTTCATATTCCTAACCAACCTGTTATACTTAATTCAAAGTAACCAAACCCCAAAGTTAATCAACGTTATATCAAGCCATAAGTAAAGAGCCCCGATCCTTTCGTTGTTGACTTCCTTGTGTGGAATGCAAACCGGACTTTTCGTGGCGACATCGTGAATGAAGATGGCAAGGTTATAGGTATCATTGTGAGGTGTTATCTAGGTTAAGGGATAGAAGTGTGAGTTGGTATCGATGTGACGTCTTATCCAAGTCTTGGATGAGAGTCGCGAGATTGAATGATATTTCTATTATTAATAAATTTCTGGCGTATTCTTGAAGACTTCTTAAGCTTCTTAGGCGTGAAATCGAATTTTGTATTGACCAAAGACAAAACCCATTTCTTAAACCCTCAAATATTTCTTCAACTAAAATGAGCAGGTTTACGTGGTTTATGATGAAAGTCATAATAAAAGCATTGGACTAATGAAAATCATGGGTATTCGTGGTATTAGTAAGTTTTATGATGAGTTATGTAAGACCCAGAAATTTTTTAAATAAAAAGGAATTTCCTTTATTTATTATTTTGAAATAGTAAGGGTTGATTTGATTAATGTGGATAGTTAAGGGTTAAATACATAAATATTTCAAAATAAACAAGTGGTTATAAAATATTCATTTTGTCGGGGAATATTCGTTTGGTCGTGGAATATTAAATGACTTGTCGGGGAATATTAAATACGACAGTAGCGACCATGTGTGGGCCCCATAACGGAAAGCGATTGGATGAAGAAAACGACAAATATAAGTTGGTTAAAAATAACGGCGTAGTTATTCTGAGTTAAGACTGTTGGAATACCCGGTGGTTAAAATACGATGTCTGGCGTGGTTGCACAAAGATGGCATGCGATATTACGCGATATTGTTGAATTATTGATCCTTACGTAAGAAGGCACTACTCAATAATTTTCACAGTGAATTCTTATTCAATATTTTATTTTATTGATTCAATAATTCTTTGCGTTGATATTTTATATTATTCTTTGTTCAATAATTGTCTTGCACATTATCTCCATTATCGGATCAATAATTCATATTATTTGAATAATATTATTAGATAGCATTATTGGCAATGTCTAGAAAGTTACATCGAGGAGAGGTTTGGTCACCTAATTGCGGCGCCAAGAAGGAGAAATCCTTATCGGAAAGCCCCTCTTCACAGGAGCGGCTGGTCATCATAATTGTGATTACGTAATATTATTTGTGAATAATTAATTATTGATTCATATGATAAAGAAATATTTATTTTATGTGGATATAAATGATGGATTTATTTATGTGGTTATAAATGAAGAAATTATTGTTGAGGTGTTTTATCGGTATTTTACAGATTGGAGGTATTAAAAATTAAATCGGGGGTTTTGAGATATATATTCATGGGGATTATAATTTTTAATCAAACCGCCGTTGGATTGTGGTAATTTTTGGGTATGTTATACATACATAAGTTGAGTATATGTCCACAAATTTTGAACCGATTAAAAATGCACGAATGATTTGTTATGAATTTTAAGAGGTGTCTCGATTAGGAAATTAGGGTTATAATTGATTTTGGTGGAAAATTCTAGAATTGAGTGGGCCCCACTTGTGGTTGGTGAAGAAATGTGCTGAATTTTATTTCAAATGTGGTGGGTGCAATAATAGTAGCAGGTAAAAGCCATCAGTAGCAGGTCAAGTCTGCTTCGCCGGGCTAACATTTTCCTATAAATAGAGGGCTAAGTTAGAATTGAAAATCACACCAGAAACAAAGTTTTCTCTCTTTCTCTCTCTATATTATTGAGCGTATTTTGTGAGTATTTAGATACTTTGAGAGTTCTTTGTTAAGATACAAGTTTCATTCAAAGATCACTTCCAGAGCCTTTCCTTGAAAGTCATCGATTCTTTGAGGTAAGGGATGTTATTTTCTTTTCGGATGATATTATTTCTTGATATCATTATCTTTGAAATATTGGTTGGAACTTTTATCAAATTTAGAACTTTTTCATATGGGGTTCTTATTCATGGGTTACTTATTCACGAGTTACTATTCATGAGTTCTTATTCACGAGTTCTTATTCACGAGTACTATTCATGAAGCGTGAAAATGTTTTTTGTGGAATTTCTATCTTTTGGTGTGAGATTCTTATTCACGTATCTGGCACTATTCACGATATCTGACCTGACTATTCATCGAAAAATAAAATTTCTTCTTTTCGTCAAAATATCTAATGCGGATACTAGCTTTGATTGTATCCATGTTTTGATCATTCTTGAATTTTACACCACTTATGATTATTTTTGAGGTATTGTTGGACATGGATAAAACAAAGTACGAATCCTTAATCCTTAATCCTTGTCATTTTGTTTTTTGGATTCGTTTCTTTAAAATATTTTCATCATCCTCGGTCTTAAATGATGATATTATTGAATATCTTTTGGCTGTAGTGCAAAGATGAATGATTTTGAAGAATATCTTTGGCCAGTAGTGCAAAGATGAGCAGTGTTTAAATGAACATGATTAAGTGATGAATATCTTTGGCACATGGTGCAAAGATGAGCAGTGTTGAGATGAACATGATCGATCGATGAATATCTTTGGCTGTAGTGCAAAGATGAATGTTTGATTTGAGATGAATATTGATTGATGTTACTGGGGATAAAATTTTGATGATGAACTTTTGTTAAATTCATAGATTATAGTAGATTTCATTCTCTACGTAACTCTTCTATGAATTATTATTTCATGAATATTGATCTCGAAACTTGTTGTCTATTGTATTCTATCGATTTTTCCTGTTGAAGACTAACGATAATTTGTTGTATATTATCTTAGTCGTAATATTCTTTCTCGAAGCTAGTTGAGCTCACCCTTTTCCTTTTTGTTCCATTCTTCTCGGGAGGCGAGAATATAAGCGAGTGCAAGTCGGGGTATGGAATGAAGGTTTTAGAAAGGATTGTTTAGTAGTCCTCACCATTTTTGTAAAATAATGTATCAATAAATGTGATGAGGATTTATTTGAGTATAAATATTATGCAGAAGATAATATTTGTATTTAAACTCACAGATTTCTTGTTGTAATAATAAAGTTGTATTTGTTTACGTACCATGTATTGACAACTTCAGAATGGGTGATGTATACCTATTTTGGGGGCGTCGCGGTTAGTATCGAGCTTAGGATATGATCTCTGGCGGAGATCGGGGAATAGAACTAGGAGGGAGAGGCGAGTAAATCCTTCGCTAGTGTGTGTCTACCTAAGCTTATTTGTTAGTTGGTCAATTATATAGGGATATTATGTGATATATTGATTTCCTTAATTAACCCTTGTTTTATGACGGTATTTGAGAATGTCGATGAGAATATTAACAATGGAGTAAATGAGACCGTGGAGATGCTGTATTTACCAAGCGAGGAGAGCGTGCTGCAATTTGGCAATGTTCTCTCCTGTGAACAACACCATGGAGCGAGATGATGAGCGAGGGGATGTTTAGAAGTTTTTTGCGATTCATGCAAAAAATCGAGACGAGGAGACTCGTGTTCAAAATCTGAGGAGGAAATGATAGCAATTCACGGGTTGTCACAACAAGCGATTCAAAGAGTTGGGACCACCGAATTTAAGGGAAAGCGGATCCGATCATACTGGCGGAAACATGGGTCAAACAAATTACCAAGATATTCGATGTCTTGGGATGCACGGAGAACGAAGGTTCCATTCGCCACCTTTATGTTAAAAGTGGCGAAGGGACTCATCTTGGTGGGAGTGCGTGAAGCGTACCCATCCAGACGCTTTTCAAGATGTCTTGGGAGGCGTTTGAGAGACTATTTAATGACAAATACTTTCACGAAAGTGTTCGTCATATGAAGGAAGTGGAGTTCATCAGATTAGAGCAAAACAACATGGCGGTGTCTCAAAGATGCGAGGCAAAGTTTGCAGAGTTATCCGAGTTTGCACCTCATTTGGTGGAGAATGAGAACGATTACGCGGATGTTTCTTAGAGGTTTGAACCCGGCGTCGTCAAGATCTCATTTCTCATAAACTTTCTCTTTATTGAGATGTTTAAGCAGGCTCAATTATTAGAGCGAGATAACGAGTACGATCGTTGAGGACCATAACCGAGGATCGTACGGAGATGGCGATCAAATGAATAATGATAACTGCATGGAGAGAAGAAAAGCGAAGACGGACGAAATGGTAACCACTCTGGTGGTAATCATGGTCATGAAAATGAAGAAGCGAAGGAGGAGATTTTAAAAGAGGAGATTTAACAACGACTATGTGAAGACGAGCAGTCTTGGCGTAAAGAATCGGTTCTAAGGGAGGAGAACGACCCACCGGTCGTATATGCTACAAATGCGGAAAAGAGGACATATCGGTCAAGCGCCTAACGAGTTCAAGGTATGCTATAGTTGTGGAAAGGAAGGACATATCGCTTCGAGATTATGCTGATGGCGAAACCTAGTTCAATGGGGACGGTGACTCAAAAGATCATCCGAGAAAAGTCAAAGTCAACGATTCCGGAAAGGCGTTTGTTGTGGACGGTCATAATCGAGGAACCCAAACGAGGTGATCACGGGTAAGTTATTTATAAATTCTTGCGAAGTTTATACCTTACTTGATCTAGGGTCTTTACCCATTCATTTATCTCTCTGCATGTGCTCAACGTTTAAACTTGACTCGGAGAAATTAGACTTTGATCTATCTGTGGAAACTCCGTTAGGAGAAACTTTCATCACATCCATCATTTATAAATCTTGTTTGATTCAAGTTGGCACCATTACCTTACATTGACCTTATCTCTTTAAAGATACTTGCTTTTGATGTGATTTTAGGAATTGATTGGTTAACTACTCATCATGCCAAAATTGATTGTTTTCGTAAGGTTGTTAGTTTTCATATTCCTAACCAACTTTGTTATGCAATTCAAGCAACTAAACCATTAAAATCAATCAACTTTGCCATATCTAATCATAAAGCTATTCGTTTATTGAAAAGCGGATGTCAAGCTTTCTTAGCCCATGTTATGGATTTGAATAAAGACACGTCAAATTTGAATAATATTCTGTTGTTATTGACTTTCCCGACGTATTTCTGAAGAACTTCCCGGTCTACCCCGTAGCGTGAAGTTGAATTCTTTATTGATCTTGAACACGTACAAAGCCCATTTCTAAAACCCCATATCGAATGGCTCCTATTGAACTTCAGGAGTTAAAGGTCCAACTACTGAATTGTTGGACATCGGTTTCATTAAATCTAAGACGTCTCCTTGGGGTGCTCTGTTTTATTTGTAAAAAAAGAAAGAGCGGGAGTATGCGACTTTGTATTGACTATCGGAATTGAACCATGTCACCATCAAGAATAGGTATCCTCTACCTCGTATTGATGACTTGTTTGACCAATTGCAAGGGCACAATTCTTTTCAAAAATCGATCTTCGATTCGGATATCATCAAATTTGAAAATTAGAGGCGAGGATATTCAAAGGCGCCTTAAGAACTCAGGTATGGGCATTATGAATTCTTAGTCATGTCTTTCGGACTAACTAATGCTCCTCGCTGACTTTCATGGATATGATGAACCAAAGTATTCAAGGAATATTTGGATCGATTCGTTGTTGTCTTTATTGATGACATCCTTATATATTCCAAAAGTCGTGAAGATCATGAGCACCATTTGAAAGTTTGGTACTCCAAAGGCTTCGTGAAAACCAACTATATGCCAAATTGAAGAAATGCGAGTTCGGCTCGAGGAAGTAGCCTTTCTTGGGCACGTGGTGTCAAAACATGGAGTATCTGTTGATCCGTGAAGATTGAAGCAATACAAAGTTAGAGCAAACCAAGTCGGTGGATGAAATCACGTAGCTTTTTGGGCTTATTTGGTTATTATCGGAGATTCGTGGAAGGATTTTCTCGAATCGCTACTCCATTCAAATTTAACTTTCGAAGGATACGAAATTCGTTTGGAGGCGAAGAACGCGAGAAAAGTTTCCAAGAGCTTAAGAGGAGACTTATTTTAAGACTGTTCTAACAATACCATCTGGTTCGGATGGATTTGTTATCTACAATGATGCTTGAGCAAAGGGTTAGGATGTGTTCTCATGCAACATGGGAAAGTCATAGCCTATGCCTCATGACAACTTAAAGAGTATGAGAGGAATTATCCTACTCATGATCTAGAGTTAGTAAATGATCGTTTTCGCTTAAAGATATGGAGGCACTATCTATATGGGGAGAAAGTGGAGATATATTCGGACCATAAAAGCCTTAAATATTTCTTCACTCGAAAAAAAGAACTCAACACGCTGGCAATGACGTTGGCTCGCTATTGAAAGACTACGACCACACTATTCAATACCATCCCGGTAAAAGCGAACGTGGTAGTGAGCGGATTGAGTAGAAGATCATATCTTGAGGGAACGAAAGTGCGATGATGTCAAGTATCTGCGATAGAGAGCCAACTTTAATAGAAAAAGTTAAGGTTGCTCAAGCCACCCAATCTTGAAATGCGTCGTATGAAGAAGAAAGTACAAGAAGGAGCTATTAGGGCGAGAATTGATGAAGAAGGAATACTTGAGTCCACTCTAGACTTTGTGTTCCTAACGACTACGATTTGAAGTACAAGATTATGATGGAGGCACACAATACACCATTTGCAATCCATCACGGAAGTACTAAAATGTATCGTGATCTTGACATACATTTTGGTGGAATAATATGAAAGAGAGATTGCAAAGTTTATCTCGATGTGTTTAACTTGCTAACGTGTAAAGGCGGAGACATCTAGTACCTAAGGGTCCGATTGTTAACCACTTGAGATTAGGAATGGAAGTGGGAACACATTACCATGGATTTCGTTACGGGTCTTCCTACGGTTTCTCAAGGCATCAATGCTATTTGGGTTATTGTTGATAGATTAACCAAAGTCGCTCATTTCTTGCCACGATCACGGAGACTTATTCCTTGAACGTCTTCTTGCTAGTATGCACGTAAATGAGATTGTGAGGTTGCATGGCATGCCTATATCCATAGTTTCGGATCGTGACCCAAGATTCACTTCAAGATTTTGGGTTAGCTTGCAAAAAGCTATGGGCGCGGATTTGCGATTTAGTTTAAGATACCATCCCCCAAGCGGACGGACAATCGAGAGGACTATTCAAACTCTTGAAGATTTATTAAGACTACGTGTCCTAGACTTCAAGGGTAGTTGGGATAAGTATTTACCATTGGTGGAATTCTCCTACAACAACAGTTATCGAGCAAGTATAGGTGTGGCTCCATTGAAGCATTATATGGACGAAAATGTCGTTCTCCAATATGTTGGGATGAGGTGGGTGAAGCAACATTGTTGGGACCCGAGTTAAGACGTATATGATCACCGAAAAGATCCAAATAATTCGACTAACGTATATAAAGCGGCTCAAGATCGACAAAAGAGTTATGCGGATCTTCATCGAAAGGACGTGGAATTTAATGTAGGGGATCATGTATTGTTGCGAGTTGCTCCATGGAAGGGAGTTACAAGATTTGGGAAAGAGGAAAGCTCAATCCACGATTTATTGGTCCATTTCAAATTCTTGACCGGAAGTAGGAAATGTAGCCTATAGACTTGCGTTACCTCGAGTATGTCTCGTGTTCATAATGTGTTTCACATATCCGTATTTCGTAAATATATGAAAGACCCGAACCACGTTATTGAGTTAGAGCAGGACGAGATAGCCAAGACTTAACGATGAGGAGGTACTATCAAGATCTTGGATAGGAAGGAGCATGTCCTACGCTATGAAAGGTCATACCACAAGTTAAAGTTTTGTGGAGGAATCATGCTATAGAGGAAATGACACAGGAATTGAAAGCGGAAATGAAAGCGAGGTATCCTCACCTTTTGAAACACCAGTACGTCACGTCAATTTCGAGGACGAAATTTCATAAGAAGGGAGGTTGTAAGACCAGAAATTTTTTAAATAAAAAGGAATTTCCTTTATTTATTATTTTGAAATAGTAAGGGTTGATTTGATTAATGTGGATAGTTAAGGGTTAAATCATAAATATTTCAAAATAAACAAGTGGTTATAAAATATTCATTTTTGTCGGGGAATATTCGTTTGGTCGTGGAATATTAAATCGTCTTGTAAGGGGAATATTAAATAAGACCCAGTTTTTATAAATAAAGATGAATTTTCTATAAATATTATTTTTGAATATTATGGAATAATTTGATATAATGTTATAGTTGTGGGTAATATTTATAAATTTTGCAAAGTATATACAAGTGGTTATATTATATTAGATTGGTGGGAATATTAGGTTTAGCGAGGGAATATTAATACAATGGCTCAATCATTGGTGGACCCCTAGCGAAAATTATTGTCGGATTGAGAAAAAGACAAAAATATTTTATTGAAATAACGGCGGAAGTTTTTCTGGTTGATCTTTGTTGAACTACTCGGTAGTAAAAAAATGCGATGTCGTGTGGTTGCATAGTAGCTGCGGTATTGATTATTGATCTTATGTGAGAAGTCACTTAGTTTGATTCCATTATTGTCGATTAATAATATGAATTATTATAGCGATAATGGCGTTTTGTTTTATTCAGTATTATTAGCGTAATAAAAGCGAAACATCTTTTATAAAAGCAGAATACTTTATTAAAGTTATTTTATAAATAAAATATATTATATTTTATTATGCATAGTGTTGCATAGTGTTTTTGCATAGTATTTTGCATAGTGTTTGCATAGTAAAATGTTTTTATATAAATAGAATATATTATATTTTATTTAAAAGATTTTTCTTTAAATATGGAATAGTCGATTAAAGTAAATCAATCTGGATAGTTCATGGATTAATTACTATGCATTCCATTTTCTATAAATAGAAGCTCGTTCCTTCATTATTTTCTTACGAATTCATTGAAACTACAGAGAGAAATTATAGAGAGAAGCTATAGAGAAAGTTATAGAAAGAAGAAAGTATTACGCTACTTCATTACTTTATATTAGGTTTTTTTTACGGTAAGGGGTGTTATTCTTTCTTCTTGAAGAGAACACATTATTCCATTCATTATTATTACATTGGAATAACTTTGTAAAAGTGGCATACCCTATCATAACTTTTGTATCGTGGTATACCCTATACTTGGTGAAATCCTTATGTTATTCCATTGCTTATTATTACATTGGAATAACTTTGTATCATGTGTTTACCTATACTTGGTGACATTCTTTTATTATTACATTGGAACATCATCACATACATGTGTGTTTTACAGGACTGGTTAAATTTTATTATTATTACATTGGAACATCACATGCATGTGTTTTTTACAGGACTGGTTAAAATCTTTATCATTACTGTTGGAATATCTATCTGTGTGTTTTACAGGATGCAGTTCCATCTTTATTATTACTGTTGGAACATCACTGTCGATTGTGAATTTCACGACACTGGTTCCGATTATTATTATTACATTGGAATAACACATACATCTGCAATCTGCGCATGCGTGGTGATTTCTTTTGTTATTCCATTCTTTATTATACCCGGTTGGTTAAAACTTTGACTTCTTATACTCCATGAAATTAGTAGAATATCCTTGATATTTGCGTTTCATCGATATCTTTTCATGGAAATATTCTTACGATCATTCTGAATTTTTCTCTACAAGCGATGTATCGTGTTGACAATTTGGGCGTTAATAATTCTGGATAAAATAATTCTTGAACTTGTTTTATTGAATTCTTATATCATTGTCATCATCCTCGTATTTTATATTTTTTTAAAGTCATACGTGCTTTTGTAGAGCATGGATGGACTTGGTATGATTATGACCGAGGATTATTGATTGTAATCATGGTAGTAATGTTACAAATGATGTGGTAAAAAAAAAAAATCCTCGATTAGTAGTAGTGCATTGATGGACGATTGTTGGCATGATCATGACCATTAATGAATACACAACTATTCTTGGGCGTAGTGCGGGAATAATTGTGATCGTGATCTTAAAGAATATCCTTGGCCGTAGTAGTGCGGGGGTGATTCGATGATGTGGATTATTTATTAAAAGGTGAGTCTCGGCTATATGATGATGAAAAACCTTTTAAAATCATAAAAGATAGTAGATTTTATTTTCTACTTGACTCTTTTAATGGATTGCATATTCAGCTATGATTAAAGCTGGTTGTTTATTGTATTTTATCGGTTTAACATTGTTGAAGACTATTGATAATTTATTTTGCATTATCTTAGTCATAATATTTCTTCTTGGGCTAGTTGAGCTCACCCTTTCTTTCTTTGTTCTCTTTGAAATGAGAATATAAATTTGGGACGAGTCGAGGAGAAGCAGTGATGGTCACGAAGATAGCATTAGTAGTCCTCACTATTACGTGAAATAGTGTGATAATAATTATAATGAGGACTTTTGTTTGAGTTTGTATAATATCTAGTGAAGCGATATTTGTATTTAAACTCACGATTTATGTCGTATTGTGTACACAGCAGTTATGTTAATAAGTTGTATTTAAATTACGTACCATGTAAGTGGCGACCTGAGATGGGTGATGTATACCTAATTTTGGGGCGTCACGGTTGGTATCGAGCTAAGGGATATGATCACTGGCTAAGATGTGAGAAAAGTACTAGGAGGGAGAGGCGGGGAATACCTTCATTTAGTATGACCTACTAAGTTTTTGTCTTTATTTTATTGGTCGGTCGAGAATATAAAGATAATTGTTAAATGTCAATTAATCTTTTGTTTTGTGGCGATGTCTGAAAATGACATCGAGAATGTTGAGAATATGATGGAGCACGAGCGATCGTTGATTCACCACATATCGATAATCGAGGATAATGTGCATCGAGGCGACAATCCTCATGCAAACAACAACCTTGACCAAATGATGAATGATCAAATGTTTAGAGGCTTTATGCGATTTATATGACATGATGCGGCGAGGCGACTCTGTCCAAAAGCGTGGGGTGGAAAACACGGAAAACTCTCGAGGCGGTCGGCATTAAACAATTGAGGCTGGGACCACCGGAGTTTAAAGGAGAAGCAAAACCACTTGGCGGAAGCATGGATAAAGCAGATTACCAAGATATTTGATGTCTTGGGATGCTCAGGAGCAAAAGGTTCCCTTCACGCCTTTATGTTGTTGCGTGGAGGCGGATTCTTGGTGGGAATCGGTAAAAGCGTACTCAACTTCTTTGTCTTGAAGATATCTTGGGAGAAGTTCGGGAGGTACATTCAACGACAAATACTTTCACGAAGTATTAGCCACATGAAGGAGGTGGAGTTTATCAAGTTGGAACAAAACAATATGGCCAGTGTGTCATGATACGAGGCAAAATTTGCGGAGTTATCACGGTTTTCGTCCCACTTGGTGGATAATGAAGAGAGAATGGCGCGAATGTTTTTAAGAGGTTTGAAGTCGGAATCGTCGACATCTTATTTCTCATAAAGCTGTGTTTGTATTAGGATGTTGTAAATAGGGCTCGATTAGTGGAAGTAGCGATAACGAGTCAATGACTAAAAAGAAGCGGTAAGCAAAGTTATAATACCGGTGGAGAGTAGTCATGAGCGGTGACAACAAGCGTGGAGGAATCAACGGGCGGATATGGTAACCACCCGGTGGTAATCGGGGCCAAAACAATAGAATGGACATTTCAAAAGCGGAGATTCAATGATGATGGAAAAGCGTCGTACACCGACACCGTTGTTAAGGAAGGAGAAAGACCACTATCGTATGCTTCAAATGCGGAGAAGAGGACACATCGGTCGAAGCTGTGCCATCTTAGTCAAAGCATGTTATAATTGTGGAAGAAGGTCACTTAGCTCGATTTTGTCGTTCTAGAAGACAAATTCAACTAGGATGGAGGCACCAAAAGTAGTCCCGGAAAAGTCAAAACCCGGTAGTCTGAGGGAGGCGTTTGTTGTGACCTCCCGGAGAAGCGAGGAAGAACCGAATGAGGTCATCACGGGTAAGCTTATCATAAACTCTAATGAAGTCTACACTTTATTTGATCTGGGTTCTACCCATTCTTTTATTTCTCCTACTTGCGCTCATCGATTAAATTTGACTCAGGAGAAATTAGACTTTGACTTATCTGTGGAAACTCAGTTGGGAGAAACCTTCATTACATCCCTTTGTTTATAAGTCTTGTTTGGTTCAAATCGGTACCCTCACATTACTGTCGATCTTATTTCATTAAAAATACTTGCATTTGGCGTGATTACAAGGATTGATTGGTTAACTACTTATCATGCAAAAATTGATTGTTTTCGTAAGGTTGTTAGCTTTCATATTCCTAATCAACCTATTATGCGAATTCAAACGACCAAACCATTAAAATCAATCACGGTCATCTCAAGCCATAAAGCTATTCGTTTATTGAAAAATGGATGTCAAGCTTTCTTAGCTCATATCTGATTTAAACAAAAATCGTCGGTTTTGAGCGATATTTCTATTGTTAATAAATTTCTGACGTATTCCCAGAAGAACTACTGGCCTACCCCAGGCGTGAAATTGAATTTTGTATCGACCTTGAACTGGTACAAAACCTATTTCCAAAGCCCCATGTCGAATGGCTCTATTGAACTTGAGGAGTTAAAAAGACCCAGCTTGAGGAATTATTTAGACATTGGCTTTATTCGTCCTAGTACTTCTCCTTGGGGTGCTCTGTTACATTCGTGAAGAAGAAAGATGGGAGTATCGACTTTGTATTGATTATCGGGAGTTGAATCATGTCACCATCAAAAATAGGTATCCATTGCCGCGTATTGATGACTGTTTGACCCGGTTGCAAGGGCAAATTCTTTTCAAAGATTGATCTTCGTTAGGATATCACCGATTGAAGATTAGAAGCCGTGACATTCAAAGGCGGCTTTCGAGAACTCGATGCGGGCATTATGAATTCCTAGTCATGTCCTTTGGATTGACTAATGCTCCTCTTTGCCTTCATGGATATGATGAGCCAAGTATTGAGGAATATTTAGATCACTTTGTGGTCGTCTTTATTGATGACATCCTTATTTATTCCAAAAGTAGTGAAGATCATGAAGCAACACTTGAGGTGACACTCCAAAAGCCGT
Source organism: Panax quinquefolius (assembly GCA_020205615.1). NCBI lineage: Eukaryota > Viridiplantae > Streptophyta > Magnoliopsida > Apiales > Araliaceae > Panax > Panax quinquefolius. Next base: position 11,723,891 of record CM035155.1, on the reverse strand, counting down.
GAATATAAGCTTTATGCAAGTTGAAGAAATCGAGTTACGGCTTGAAGAAGTAGCATTCCTTGGGCACGTGGTATCAAGTCGTGGAATATCATTGACCCGTGAAGATTGAAAGCTATGAAAAAGTGGGAACAACCTAAATCGATAATAGAAATCGTAGCTTTCTCGGTTTAAATTTGGTTATTATCGGAGATTCGTGGAAGGATTTTCTCGAATCGCTACTCCATTGACTTCGGTGACTCGAAAAGATCTGAAAGTTCGGTTGGGGCGAAGAATGTGAGAAGAGTTTTCAAGAACTTCGAAGAGACTTATTTATTTTGTTACGACAATACCATTTGGCTCGGAGGATTTGTCATCTCTACGGTGATGCTTGAGCAAAGGGTTGGGATGTGTTCTTATGCAACATGGAAAAGTTATAGCCTATGCCTCATGACAACTCAAAGAATATGAGAGGAATTATCCTACTCATGATGCGGAGTTAGCATTTATTATCTTTACTTAAAATTTGGAGGCATTACTTGTATGGGGAGAAAGTGGAGATCTTTACGGATCATAAAAGCCTCGAATATTTCTTCACTCAAAAGGAACTCGACATGCGACAACGGCGTTGGCTTGGCTATTGAAAGATTATGATCGTACCATCAATACCATCACGGAAAAGCGAGCGTGGTAGTGATGCATTGAGTAGAAGATCGTATGCTGAAATGCGAGTGCGTTATTGTCAACCACAAAGGCCCATTTTGTGTGACTTGCAAAGGATGGAGATAGAGTTAAAGACTCGAGGGGACGCATGTGATGATAGCAAATATCTGAGTAGAGCAGGCTTTAATCGATAAAGTTAAAGGCTGCTCAAGCTACGGACACGGGTGATCGTATGAAAAAGAAAGTGAGAGGTCTTATCTATCTAGGAAGCAAGAATCGATGAAGAAGGAATACTTGAGTCGACTCCGGACTTTGTGTTCTAACGACCACGATTTAAAGTATAATATCATGATGGGCGCGCTGACACACCATTTGCAATCCATCACAGGAGTACAAAATGTATCATGATATTCGTCGTACATTTTGGTGGAAGCAATATGAAGAGGAGATAGCATTTGTTTATCTCAAGGTGTCTAACTTGTCAGCGAGTTAAGCGGAGCATCAAGTACCAAAAGGTCCATTGCAACCACTTGAAATTCAGAATGGAAGTGGGAGCACATTACCATGGATTTAGATTCTGCGGTCTTCTAAGGTTTCTCAAGGCGTTGATGCGATTTGGGTCATTGTTGATAGATTGACCAAGTCTGCTCATTTCTTACGAATCGAGAAACTTATACACTTGAACGTCTTGCTCGTATGTACATAAGCGAGATTATAAGGCTGCATGGTATGCGGTATCCATAGTTTACGATCGAGACCCAAGATTCACTTCACGATTTTGGGTTGTTTGCAAAAAGCTATGAGCGCGGACTTACGATTTAGCTCGGCATATATCATCCTCGAGACAGACGGACGATCGGAGAGGACTATTCAAACTCTTGAAGATCTATTAAGACTACTGTGTTCTTGATTTCAAGGGAGTTGGGACAAGTTTTTACCATTGGTGGAGTTTTCCTACAACAACGGTTATCAAGCAAGTATTGGCATGGCTCCATTCGAGCGTTGTATGGAAGAAAAGTGTCGTTCTCGGTATCTTTGGGATGAGGTGGGTGAAGCAAGCGTTGTTGGGGCCGGAGTTGATGCGTATGACTACGGAAAAGATTCAAACGATCAAATGACGTATAAAAACCTCACAAAATCGACAAAAAGAGTTATCTTGATCTTCATCGTGAAAGGGCGTGGAATTGATATAGGAGATCGTGTGTTGTTAAAAGTTGCTCCATGGAAAGGAGTTACAAGATTTGGAAAAGAGAAACTTAATCCTCGATTCATCGGTCCATTTTAATCCTCGATCGAGTAGGAGGCTGTGGCTATAGACTAAACTTTTCTTGAATATGTCTCGTGTTCATGCGTTTTCACATATCCATATTACGTAAATATGTGAAAGACCCGAACCATATTATTGAGTTAGAAGCAGGACGAAATAGCGGAAGATTTGGCGTATGAAGAGGTTCTGTTCAAATTTTGGATAAGAAGGAACATATTCTACGCTCGAGGTTATACCTCAATCGAAAGTTTTGTGGAGGAACCACGATGTTGAGAAATGACTTGGGAGTTAGAATCGAAATGAAATCAAGGTATCCTTACCTCTTGACATACCCATGCGTACCCTAATTTGAGGGTGAAAATTTCATAAGAAGGGAGGTTGTAAGACCCAGCTTTTATAAATAAAGATGAATTTTCTATAAATATTATTTTTGAATATTATGGAATAATTTGATATAATGTTATAGTTGTGGGTAATATTTATAAATTTTGCAAAGTATCTGAGTGGTTATATTATATTCGATTGGTGGGGAATATTCGGTTTAGCGCGGGAATATTAAATGCAATGGCTCAATCATTGGTGGACCCTAATGAAATTATTGTCGGATTGAGAAAAGACAAAAATATTTTATTGAAATAACGGCGGAAGTTTTTCTGGTTGATCTTTGTTGAACTACTCGGTAGTAAAAAAATGCGATGTCGTGTGGTTGCGTAGTAGCTTTGCGGTATTGATTATTGATCTTATGTGAGAAGTCACTTGGTTTGATTCCATTATTGTCGATTAATAATATGAATTATTATAGCGATAATGACGTTTTATTTTATTATTATTATTAACGTAATAATAAAGCGAAACATCTTTTATATAAAGCAGAATACTTTATTAAAGTTATTTTATAAATAAAATATATTATATTTTATTATGCATAGTATTAGTAGTTTTGCATAGTGTTTTTGCATAGTGTTTGCATAGTAAAATGTTTTTATATAAATAGAATATATTATATTTTATTTAAAAGATTTTTCTTTAAATATGGACCGTCAGATTAAAGTAAATCAATCTGGATAGTTCATGGATTAATTCTTATGCATTCCATTTTCCTATAAATAGAAGCTCATTCCTTCATTATTTTCTTACGAATTCATTGAAAAACTCAGAGAAAATTATAGAGAGAAAGCTATAGAGAAAGTTATAGAAAGAAGAAGAGTATTTCTTACTTCATTACTTCTATATTAGGTTCTTTTTACGGTGAGGGTGTTATTCTTTTTCTTCTTGAAGAGAACTTACATTATTCCATTCATTATTATTACATTGGAATAACTTTTGTAAAAGTGGCATATACCTATACATAACTTTTGTATCTGTGGTATACCTATACTTGGTGAAATCCTTATGTTATTCCATTGCTTATTATTACATTGGAATAACTTTGTATCTGTGATTTACCCTATACTTGGTGACATTCTTTATTATTACATTGGAACATCACATGCGTGTGTTTTACAGGACACAGTTAGATTTTATTATTATTACTGTTGGAACATCACATGCATGTGTTTTTTACAGGACTGGTTAAAATCTTTATCATTATACATTGGAATATCCTATCGTGTGTTTTACAGGATGCTGGTTCCATCTTTATTATTACATTGGAACATCACTGTCGGTGTGAATTTCACTTTGGTTCCGATTATTATTATTACATTGGAATAACACATACATGCAAATCGCATGCGTGGTGATTTCTTTTGTTATTCCATTCTTTATTATACCCGGTTGGTTAAAACTTTGACTTATACTCCATGAAATTAGTAGAATATCCTTGATATTTGCGTTTCATCGATATCTTTTCATGGAAATATTCTTACGATCATTCTTGAATTTTACTCTACAAAGCGAGTATCATGTTGACAATTTGGGCGTTAATAATTCTGGATAAAATAATTCTTGAACTTGTTTTATTGAATTCTTATATCATTGTCATCATCCTCATTTTTATATTTTTTTAAAGTCATACATGGCTTTTTGTAGAGCATGGATGGACTTGGTATGATTATGACCGAGGATTATTCGGTGTAATCATGGCATGGTAGTAATGTTACAAATGATGATGTAAAAAAAAAAATCCTCGATTGGTAGTAGTGCATTGATGGGACGATTGTTGGCATGATCATGACCATTAATGAATACACAACTATTCTTGGCGTAGTGCGGGAATAATTGTGATCGTGATCTTAAAGAATATCCTTGGCCGTAGTAGTGCGGGGTGATTCGATGATGTGGATTATTTATTAAAAGTGAGTCTCGGCTATATATGATGATGAAAAACCTTTTAAAATCATAAAAGATAGTAGATTTTATTTTCTACTTGACTCTTTTAATGGATTGCATATTCAGCTTGATTAAAGCTGGTTTGTCTATTGTATTTTATCGGTTTAACATTGTTGAAGACTATTGATAATTTATTTTGCATTATCTTAGTCATAATATTTCTTCTTGGGCTAGTTGAGCTCACCCTTTCTTTCTTTGTTCTCTTGAGGAAATGAGAATATAATTTGGGACGAGTCGGGGAAGCAGTGATGGTCACGAAGATAGCATTAGTAGTCCTCACTATTAATACGTGAAATAGTGTGATAATAATTGTAATGAGGACTTTTTGTTTGAGTTTGTATAATATCTAGTAGTTAATATTTGTATTTAAACTCACATGTTTATGTCGTATTTACCGGCGAGTTATGTTAATAAGTTGTATTTAAATTACGTACCATGCCAAGAAGGAGAAAGTGAAAGCGACCCGAGATGGGTGATGTATACCTAATTTTGGGGCGAAGGATTGTGGTAATTTTGGGTATCAGTTGGAGGTATTAAGAAAATTATATACATACATAATTTTTTGGGTAGTTATACATACATAAGTTGACAATATGTCCACAAATTTTGAACCAGATTAAAAATGCACGAATGATTTGTTATGAATTTTAAGAGGTGTCGATTCGTAAATTAGGGTTATAATTGATTTTGGTGGAAAATTCTAGAATTGAGTGGGCCCCACTTGTGGTTGGTGAAGAAATGTGCTGAATTTTATTTCAAATGTGGTGGGTGGCAATAGTAGCGAGTAAAGCCATCGTGTAGTGGTCAGTCAAGTCCGCTTGGCTAACATTTTCCTATAAATAGGGCTAAGTTAGAATTGAAAATCACACCGTAAACAAAGTTTTCTCTCTTTCTCTCTATATTATTGAGCGTATTTTGTGAGTATTTAGATACTTTGAGAGTTCTTTATTCAAGACAAGTTTCATTCAAAGATCATCGACCTTTCCTTTCCAAGAAATCTCGATTCTTTGAGGTAAGGGATGTTATTTTCTTTTAGATGATATTATTTCTTCAATATCATTATCTTTGAAATATTGGTTGGAACTTTTATCAAATTTGGAACTTTTTTCATGTCCGGGGTTACTTATTCATGGGTTACTATTCACGAGTTACTATTCATGAGTTACTATTCACGATTCTTATTCACGAAAGTACTATTCAGTAAGCGTGAAAATGTTTTTTTTGTGGAATTTCTATCTTTTGGTGTTGAGTTACTATTCACGATATCGGCACTATTCACGATATCTGACTATTCATCGAAAAATAAAATTTCTTCTTTTTCGTCCAAAATATCTATTACGGATACTAGCTTTGATTGTATCCATGTTTTGATCATTCTTGAATTTTACACCACTATGATTATTTTTGAGGTATTGTTGGACATGGATAAAACAAAGTACTGAATCCTTAATCCTTAATCCTTGTCATTTTGTTTCTTTGGATTCGTTCTTTAAAAATATTTTCATCATCCTCGGTCTTAAATGATGATATTATTGAATATCTTTGGCTTTGTAGTCTGCAAAGATGAATGATTTCTGAAGAATATCTTTGGCACGTAGTGCAAAGATGAGCAGTGTTTAAATGAACATGATTAATCGATGAATATCTTTGGTTTGTAGTGCAAAGATGAAGCAGTGTTGAGATGAACATGACCGATCGATGAATATCTTTTGGCTGTAGTGCAAAGATGAATGTTTGATTTGAGATGAATATTGATTGATGTTCTGAGGATAAAATTTTGATGATGGATCGTTAAATTCATAGATTATAGTAGATTTCATTCTCTACGTAACTCTTCTATGAATTATTATTTCATTGCTGCGAATATTGATCTCGAAACTTGTTGTCTATTGTATTCTATCGATTTTTCCTGTTGAAGACTAACGATAATTTGTTGTATATTATCTTAGTCATAATATTCTTTTCTTGAGCTAGTTGAGCTCACCCTTTTCCTTTTGTTCCATTCTTCTCGGGAGGCGAGAATATAAGCGATGCAGTCGAAGGTATGGAATGAAGGTTTTAGAAAGGATTGTTTAGTAGTCCTCACCATTTTTGTAAAATAATGTATCAATAAATGTGATGAGGATTTATTTGAGTATAAATATTTATGTAGAAGATAATATTTGTATTTAAACTCACGATTTCTTGTTGTAATAATAAAGTTGTATTTGTTTCTGTACCATGTATTGACAACTCAGAATGGGTGATGTATACCTATTTTGGGGGCGTCACAAGTTATGTGGTTATTATGTGAAAACATGAAAGTTTCTTAGAAATCACAAAGGGTTGAAAAATCAGATTTTGGTGAAAAACGTAACATGAAATTTAATTGACCATATCTCCTATTATATTTGGAATTTTTGAGTGTGGTCAAGTCCTAGAGTTAGATCTATGAGTTACCTAACTAATCCAAGTGGAATTACTGAAAAAGGTGTTGTAGATTTTTGTGTGGACTGATTTTAGCAAAGGAGGCCAAAGCTGTAAATTTCAAAAATGCTACTGCCCAGAAACTTTAAGGGACTGTTTGGCCACTTAAATTATGAGAAAAATTCTGGGTTTTGGGACATGAAGGTATATGGTATAAAGTACCTCCTGTCCAAAAATGAGCTCATTTCGACTTAAAATGAGCAAGTTATGATTATTTCAATATTTAGGTTTTTTCGACAAAAATGCTATACCAGGAGTTCTATAACTCAGATGACCATGAAATTTAAACTAGAAGCTCACGTTAACATGTGTAAGATCCTGCCAAGATTTGGGAATTTTGGAGTTAAACTTGAGGTAGCTAATTTCTTAAGGAATTAATTAGAAATTGATTTTTGAAAAATAGTAAATGAATTTTAAAAATCCGAGAAAATATATTTTCATCATGGGACTATATTATGCTAAATCCCAGAAAAGAAATATTTTGGGACTGATTTGGTATTTTCATGAAAATAGTTTAATTACTGAACATATGAGTTAAATATGTTATGTGAAGTAACAAAGTTGAAAATAGGATTTTATGACTAGAGAATCCTATATAGAGTATATGCATATTTTTGATGAGGATTTGATAATTGGTGATGATATTTTATGAGTATGACATTTTGAATGATTAAATGCATTATATGGTAAAAGCGTAAACAATTGAGATAAATTGTTTATAAATTTAAGAAGTGATTAAAATATTATTATAATATTAATGTTATTAGATTATGAGATTATTAAGTGATTGATAACATGGGGATATTCTTGAATCTGGATAAATTATATTATAAATGTTTAATATTTATCCTTTATCTCATTTGATTGATTCTTTATATCATTATCCTCATGTTTTATATTATGTTGAAAGTAAATACGTGGCTCGTGGTGCATAGATGGACTTGGTATGATTATGACCACGGGTTATTTGGTATAATCATAACTTAGTAATTGAATACACAATTATCTTTGGTAGTAGTGCATGGATAATTTGTGGTCGTGATCTTAATGAATACACAATTATCTTTGGTAGTAGTGCATGGATAATTTGTGGTCGTGATACTAATGAATACACAATTATCTTTGGTAGTAGTGCATGGATAATTTGTGGTCGTGATCTTAATGAATACACAATTATCTTTGGTAGTAGTGCATGGATAATTTGTGGTCGTATATCTTAATGAATACACAATTATCTTGGGCCGTAGTGCATGGATAATTTGTGGTCGTGATCTTAATGAATACACGATTATCTTTGGTGCGTAGTGCATGGATAATTCGTGGTCGTGATACTAATGAATATCCTTGGCCCGTAGAAGCGGGGATGATTTGATGATATGGATTAATTATTGGTGAGTCTCAAAGAATGAAATATTAATTCATGGATGTGGTAAAAGTCATCTTGGGTAGTAGTGCATTGATAGATTTGGTATGATTATGACCACGGATTATTGATTATAATCATAATCAGTAATTGAAAACACGAATATCCTTAGCCAAGATGGTGCATGGATAATTCATGGTTATGATACTATTAAGCTGAGTCTCAGTATTATTGGTTTTAGAGTTATATATCTTTGGCCTGTAGTGCAAAGATGAATTGTTAATAAATATCTTTGGCTTGTAGTGCAAAGATGAATTGATATCTTTGGCCGGATTGCAAAGATGAACTTAATATTTTCAACGATAAAGGTATTCAAGGTATCCTCATCTCTTTATCATATCAGTCACGTACCTTCTAATTTCGAGATGAAATTCCATAAGGAGGAGATTGTGAGACCCCAGATTTTATCAATAAAGATTTAAATTTTGTCAAAATAATTTTTTAATATTATGGTGTGAATTTGAGATAATATTATAGTTGTGGGAAGTATTTATAAATTTTGCAAAATATGCAAGTGGTTATATTATATTCGATTGGTGGGGAATATTCGGTTTAGCGAGGGAATATTCATACAACTACTCAATCATTGGTGGACCTACAATGTAATTATTATTCGGATTGAGAAAACGACAAAAATATTTTATTGAAATAACAATGAAGTTTTACTGGTAGTTCTTTGTTGAACTACTCGGTAGTAAAAATGCGATGTACGTGTGGTTGCATAGTAAAGACACCGGTATTGATTATTGATGCTTATGTGAGAAGTCACTAAGTTTGATTCCATTATTGTCGATTAATAATATGAATTATTATAGCGATAATGACGTTTTGTTTTATTGGTATTATTAACGTAATAAAAGCGAAACATCTTTTATATAAAATAGAATACTTTATTAAAGTTATTCTATAAATAGAATATATTATATTTTATTATGCATAGTGTTGCATAGTGTTTTGCATAGTGTTTTGCATAGTATTGCATAGTGTTTACATAGTAAAATGTTTTTTATATTTTATTTAAAAGATTTTTCTTTAAATATGGACCGTCAGATTAAAGTAAATCAATCTGGAGCGTTCATGGATTAGTTACTATGCATTCCATTTTCCTATAAATAGAAGCTCATTCCTTCATTATTTTCTTACAAATTCATTGAAACTCTAGAGAGAGAAATTATAGAGAGAAGCTATAGAGAAAATTATAGAAAGAAGAAGAGTATTACAACACTTCACTACTTTATATTCAGGTTCTTTTACGGTAAGGGTATGATTTGTTGTACCCGGGTGTTATTCTTTCTTATTCATGAAGAGAACTTACATTATTCCATTCATTATTATTACATTGGAATAACTTTGTAAAAGTGGTATACCTATACATAACTTTGTATATGCGGATACCCTATACTTGGTGAAATTCTTATGTTATTCCATTCTTATTTATTACATTGGAATAACTCGTATCTGCATGAATCCCTATACTTGGTGACATTCTTCTATTATTACATTGGAACATCACATGCATGTGTGTTTTACAGGACTGGTTAAAATCTTTATTATTACATTGGAACATCACATGCGTGTGTTTTACATGGGACTGGTTAAAATCTTTATCATTCTGTTGGAATATTACATACATGTGTTTTACACAGGATGCGGTTCCATCTTTATTATTACATTGGAACATCACATCGATTGTGAATTTCACACCGACACGGTTCCGTTATTATTATTCTGTTGGAATAAACATACATGAGAAAGTACCGCATGCATGGTGATTTCTTTTGTTATTCCATTCTTTATTATACTCGGTTGGTTAAAACTTTGACTTCTATACTCCATGAAATTAGTATAATATCCTTGATATTTGCGTTTCATCCGAAGATCTTTTCATAGAAATATTCTTACGATCATTCTTGAATTTTACTCTACAAAACAAAGATCTTGTTGACAATTTGGGCGTTACTTAATTCTCGGATAAAATAATTCTTGAACTTGTTTTATTGAATTATTATGTCATTGTCATCATCCTCATGATATATTATGTTATCTTTGGCTTACGTGCATAGATGAACTTAGTATGATTATGACCGAGGATCATTCGGTATAATCATGGCTTGTTATAAATGATGTGATAAAAGTCCTCGGTGGCACGTAATGCGGTGATGGATAGTTTTGGTATGATTATGACCGAGGGGTGATTCGGTATAGTCATGACCATTGATAATTTGATGAAAATCCTTGGCCGTGGTACGGGGATGATTAGATGTGGTGGTTTATTTATTGTCGAGTCTCGCCGATAAAAAAATTGATGGAAACCTTTTAAAACCTAAAAGATAGTAGATTTTATTCCTACTTGACTCTTTTAATGGATTGCATATTCAAGCTGCAGTTAAAGCGGTTGTCTATTGTATTTTATCGGTTTAACACTTTGTTGAAGGCTAATGATAATTTATTCTCGCATTATCTTAGTCATAATATTTCTTCTTTGGGCTAGTTGAGCTCACCCTTTCTTTCACCGTTCTCTTGGGGAAATGAGAACATATGGCGGGACGAGTCGGGGAGCGGAGTAATGGTCCGAGAGGATAGCATTAGTAGTCCTCACTATTACGTGAAATAGTGTGATAATAGTTGTAATGAGGACTCCTTTTGAGTTTGTATAATATCTAGTAGACAATATTTGTATTCAAACTCACAGTTTATGTCGTATTATACACGACAGTTATGTTAGTAAATTGTATTTGAATTTATGTACCATGTAAGTGGCGACCCAAGATGGGTGACGTATACCTAATTTTGGGGGCGTCACACTATTGTTAAATTCCAAATAATAGAAGTTTTAGCTTTGCTGGAATTGTTTAAGGTGTTATATACGTTATTTGAATTAAAATTTATATTGTTAATTATTAATAAAATATGCACTTTATATGAGCTGTAATCATAGGACTTGGGTTATTTAGTAAACTGGAATACAAGCATGAATTGGGTAAGTTAGTATGTATAATATTTTAGTAATTAATTATTATAAGGATTAAACTTATAAACTATTTTGAGATTTTTATATATTAAACTAAAAATGAATCATTTTTTGTTAAAAATTATAACAATTACTTAATAATAAATTTATGGTATCATGATATTAATGACTAGATTTGTAATAAAGTTTTTTTTTTTTTTATTTTATTAGATCGACTAGAAGGAGATTAGCATAATCTTATTTAAATTTTGGGTATTACATTGCTTAATCCAGTAACGGATTAGTACTCTTTCAAATTGAGACTCTTTTGTTTTTAATTTATTCGTTATGCGCTTTTGAAAATTAGTATTGCCTCTAAGCGATTATTTCTTGTCAAATTCATTGTGATAAATTTGTTTGGCGTTCATAGTTGGAACTCATATTTGTACTCTGTAGACTAAGTACAACATGTCTAAATTTATTTTGATATTTGTAGTAATGTACATGTTAATATTTTGGAGACTTTGTGTTGATATCTCGCTTTTAGTTTAACATGTACACGTTAGAACCCATTTGTGTTGATATTGTGTCGCATGTGTTGTAACATGATATTTTTTGTTAGAATACCATAGGGTATACCGAGCTATAACCACCGTGGGGTACCACAAGACATCCTCCTCTTCGCGAGGGCATGACACCTTCCGTGGCGGTGTGATGATCCCACTACCGTGGACGCCCCAAAATTAGGTATACGTCACCCATCTTGGGTCGCCACTTACATGGTACATAAATTCAAATACAACTTACTAATATAAGCGTACGTGTACAATACGACATAAACCGTGAGTTTGAATACAAATATTGTCTACTAGATATTATACAAACTCAAAAGGAGTCCTCATTACAACTATTATCACACTATTTCACGTAATAGTGAGGACTACTAATGCTATCCTCGGACCATTACTTCGTTCCCGACTCGTCCCGGCTATGTTCTCATTTCCAAGAGAACGGTGAAAGAAAGGTGAGCTCAACTAGCCCAAGAAGAAATATTATGACTAAGATAATGCGAATAAATTATCATTAGCCTTCAACGATGTTAAACCGATAAAATACAATAGACAACCCGGTTTAAGCTGCAATGAAATAAGCAATCCATTAAAAGAGTCAAGTAGAGAATAAAGTCTACTATCTTTTAGGTTTTAAAAGGTTTTCATCAATTTTTATCACGAGACTCATTTTAATAATAAACCACCACATCTAATCATCCACGTACCACTGTCAAGGATTTTCATCAAATTATCAATGGTCATGACTATACCGAATCACCCTCGGTCATAATCATACCAAAACTATCCATCACCGCATTACGAAAAGCCACCGAGGACTTTTGTCACATCATTTATATCAAGTCATGATTATACCGAATGATCCCTGGTCATAATCATACTAAGTTCATCTATGCACGTAAGCCAAAGATAACATAATATAACATGAGGATGATGACAATGACATAATAATTCAATAAAACAAGTTCAAGAATTATTTAATCCATGAATTATTAACGTCAAATTGTCAACACGATCATTTGTTTAGTGAGAGTAAAATTCAAGAATGATCGGAAGAATATTTCCATGAAAAGATATTGGATGAAACGCAAATATCAAGGATATTCTACTAATTTCATGGAGTATAAGTCCAAGTTTTAACCAACTGGGTATAATAAAGAATGGAATAACAAAAGAAATCACCATGCATGCGGTATCGTGATGTAAAAGTTATTCCATCGAATAATAATAACGGAACCGGTCGGTGAAATTCACAACGGCTGGGATGTTCCAGCAGAATAATAAAGATGGAATGGACGTGTAAAACATCGATAGGATAAAAACAGAATGATAAAGATATTCCAGTCGTGAATGATAAAGACGGAAACCAGTCCTGTAAAACACATGCATGGATGTTCCAACAGAATAATAAAAAGCGGAACCGGTCGGTGTAAAACACATGCATGAGGATGTTCCAACAGAATAATAGAAGAATGTCACCAAGTATAGGGTAAATCGTATCTGAGTTATTCCAATGAATAATAAGCAATGGAATAACATAAGGATTACACCAAGTATAGGTATGCTGCGTATACAAAGGTTATGTATAGGGTATGCCACTTTTTAAAGTTATTCCAATGAATAATAATGAATGGAATAATGAAGTTCTCTTCAAGAAAAAGAATAACACACCCTTACTACGGTACAATAAATAATACCCTTCTACCAGTAAAAAGACAATTGGATATCAAGTAGTGAAGTACTGGAATACTCTTCTTCTTTCTCTCTATAGATTTTCTCTATAGCTTCTCTCTATAATTTCTTTCTCTAGAGTTTCAAATTGAATTCGTAAGAAAATAATGAAGGAATGAGCTTCTATTTATAGGAAAATAGAATGCATAGTAATTAATCCATGAGCGGTCCAGATTGATTTACTTTAACTCGGCGGTCCATATTTAAAGCAAAATCTTTTAAATAAAATATCATATATTCTATTTATATAAAAACATTTTACTATGCAAAACACTATGCAACACTACGCAAAAAAACACTATGCAACACTATGCATAATAAAATATAATATATTCTATTTATAGAATAACTTTAATAAAGTATCTCATTTTATATAAAAGATGTTTTCGCTTTTATTACGTTAATAATACTGAATAAAACAAAACGTCATTATCATTATAATAATTCATATTATTAATCGACAATAATGGAATCAAACCGAGTGACTTCTCACATAGGCATCAATAATCAATACCGTGTGCTACTATGCAACCCACACGACATCGTACTTTTACTACCGAGTAGTTCAACAAGATCAACGGTAAAACTTCCGCCAGTTATTTTAATTAAATATTTTTGTCGTTTTTCAATCCTGGACAATAATTACATTGTGGGGTCCACCAATGATTGAGTAGTTGTATTTAATATTCCTCGCTAAACCGAATATTCCCGACCAATCGAATATAATATAACCACTGCATACTTTTACAAAATTTATAAATACTACCCACAACTATAATATTATCTTAAATTCACACCATAATATAAAAAATTATTTCGACAAAATTTAAATCTTTATTGATAAAATCTGGGGTCTCACAATCTCCCTCTTTATGGAATTTCGCACTTCGAAATTAGGTGCGACGCACTGGTATGATAAAGAGGTGAGGATACCTTGAATACCTTTTATTGTTAAAATATTAAATTCATCTTGCAATCCAAACCAAAGATATTCATTAACAATTCATCTTTGCACTACAAAGCCAAAGATATTTATTAACAATTCATCTTTGCACCTCTGTGCCAAAGATATATAATCGTAAAACCAATAATATCGAGACTCAACATAATAGTATCACAACCATGAATTATTCATGCACTACTAGCTAAGGATATTCGTGTTTTCAATCTACTACCATGATTATACCGAATAATCCGTGGTCATAATCATACCAAGTCTATCAATGCACTACTACCAAAGATGAATTTTACCACATCCATGAATTAATATTTTATTCACGAGACTCAAATTTCAATAATTAATCCATATCATCGAATCATCCCCGCACTCTGGTGCCAAGGATATTCATTAGTATCACGACCACGAATTATCCATGCACTACTACCAAAGATAATTGTGTATTCATTAGTATCACGACCATAAATTATCCATGCACTACTACCAAAGATAAATGTGTATTCATTAGTATCACGACCACAATTATCCATGCACTACTACCAAAGATAATCGTGTATTCATTAGTATCACGACCACAAATTATCCACGCACTACTACCAAAGATAATCGTAGTATTCATTAGTATTACGACGACCACAAATTATCCATGCACTACTACCAAAGATAATTGTGTTTTAATTACTGAGTTATGATTATGATTATGAGAACAATCCTCGGTCATAATCATACCAAGTCCATCTATGCACTACTACAGCCACGTAGATGACTTTCAACATAATATAAGCAATGAGGATAATGATATAAAGAATCAATCAAATGAGATAAAGGATAAATATTAAACATTTATAATATAATTTATCCAGATTCAAGAATATCCCCATGTTATCAATCACTTAATAATCTCATAATCTAATAACATTAATATTATAATAATATTTTAATCACTTCTTAAATTTATAAACAATTTATCTCAATTGTTTACGCTTTACCATATAATGCATTTAATCATTCAAAAATGCCATACTCATAAAATATCATCACCAATTATCAAATCCTCATAAAAAATATGCATATATATTCTATATAGGATTCTTCTAGCCATAAAATCCTATTTTCAACTTTGTTACTTCACATAACATATTTAACTCATATGTTCAGAATTAAACTATTTTCATGAAAATACCAAATTAGTCCCAAAAATATTTCTTTTCTGGGATTTAGCATAATATAGTCCCATAATAAAAATATATTTTTTCTGAATTTTAAAATTCATTTACTATTTTTCAAAAATCAATTTCTAATTAATTTCTTAAGAAATTAGCAACCTCAAGTTTAACTCCAAAAATTCCCAAATCTTGGCAGGATCTTACACATGTTAACGTGAGCTTCTAGTTTAAATTTCATGGTCATCTGAGTTATAGAACTCCTAAGTTATAGCGTTTTAAATCGGAAAAACCTAAATATTGAAATAGTCATAACTTGCTCATTTTAAGTCGAATGAGCTCATTTTTGGACAGGAGGTACTTTATACCATATAGTTTCATGTCCCAAAACCCAGAATTTTTTCTCATAATTTAAGTGGCCGAAACAGTCCCTTAAAGTTTCTGGGCAGTAGCATTTTCGAAATTTACAGCTTTGGTCTCCTTTGCTAAAATCAGTCCACACAAAAATCCACACCACCTTTTCCAGTAATTCCACTTGTATTAGTTAGGTAACTCATAGATCTAACTCTAGGACTTGGCAACATTCAAAAATTCAAAATATAATAAGAGATATAGTCAATTGAATTTCATGTTACGTTTTTCACCAAAATCTGATTTTCAACTCTTTGTGATTTCTAAGAAACTTTCATGTTTTCACATACTAACCAACATAACTCATCATAAAACTTACTAATACTTCATATACCCATGATTTTAATTAGTCCAATGCTTTTATTATGACTTTCATCATAAACCACGTAAACTGTTCATTTTAGTTGAAGAAATATTTGAGGGTTTAAGAAATGGGTTTTGTCTTTGGGGTTAATACAAAATTCGATTTCACGCTCTAGGGTAGGCTAGGAAGTCTTCAAGAATACGCCAAGAAATTTATTAATGATAGAAATATCATTCAAAATATTATTCTCGTCAAGACTTGGATAAGACGTCACATTGATACCAACTGTGACTTCTATCCCTTAACCTAGATAGCACCTCACAATGATACCTATAAACTTGCCATCTTCATTCACGATGTCGCCTCTGAGAAAAGTTAAAGCGGTGCATTCTACACAAGGAAGTCAACAACGAAAGGATCGGGGATCTTTACTTATGGCTTGATATGACAATGATTGACTTTAGTGGTTTGGTTGCTTTGAATTCAGATAACTTGAGTTGGTTAGAATATGAAAGCTAACAACCTTACAAAAAAGAATAATGAGTAGTTAACCAATTGATTCCAAAATCACATCAAAGGCAAGTATTTTCAAAGAGATAATATCGACAGTAACGTGAAAGTGTTTATTTGAAACAACAAGATTAATAAACGATGGAGGTAACGAAGGTTCCTCTTAACGAAGTTTCAACCAATAAGTCAAAGTTTAACTTCTTCTGAATCAAATTTAAACGTTGAACACAACTAGGTGAAATAAAAGAGTGGGTAGAACTTGTATTGAATAAAGTATAGACTTTGCATTAATTTATAATTAACTTACCCGTAATAACTTCGTTCGTTTTCTAAATAAACGCCTCGCTTAAATTATCGAGTTTGACTTTACTATAGGGTACATTCCACCCTTAAGTGCTTCTTCACATTCTCGATCCATGATTTGAATCATTATTCTCCGATCCATATCGAATTCGGGTTGACCGCTATGCACTGTGGTAATTCGAATTCGATGTTGGGTTCTCCCAATTGTTTGTCCAAAAGCAAAGTCCATTTCATCTATTTTGGCTTTATTGGATGGACGTCTTTTTCTACACTATCAACGCGTTGTGCGCGACTTTTACCCATGCATCGTCTATTCTCCTTCGTTCATTGTTTCTTCTTTCAATTTGATCCTTGATTTTTAAATTCTCGATTCCAACTTTAATATCTTACACCGCTAAAGCGTGATTTTGTTCGAGCATCACATATCGGGTAACCCAATTTTGAATTGTTGTATCCCTTTGTTCCACGACCGTTTGCGCTTCTTCAACCTCGTTCTTCTAGCTCACGAACACGATTTTGTAATTCTAAGTTTTGATCATAATTTTTCTAACCAATTCTCCTCGTGTTCTTCTTCTTCCTCTTCTTCCTCACTTTCAATTTGCTACCTCTCAAGAACTAGATCCGGGTGCAACAATTAGTTCTTCATTCACTACGTGGATATCTCTAATTTGTTCCTCATCCGATAATCGCATTAACCTAATTAGTGATTAAAGGTGTCACAACGGTCACATTCACTCCATTGTGAATATTTTCAGCTGCCATTTCCAAACACTGCCACAACACAAATGTTAATTAATATATCAAATATTATCCCTATACTCGACCGACCAATTAAATACCAAATAAACTTAGGTAGGTCATACTAACGAAGAAATTTCCGTCTCTCCCTCCTAGTTCTTATCTCACATCTTAGCCAGGATCATATCCTAAGCTCGATACCAATGTGTGACGCCCCCAAAATTAGGTATACGTCACCCATCTTGGGTCGCCACTTACATGGTACATAAATTCAAATACAACTTACTAATATAGCGTGCGTGTACAATACGACATAAAGCGTGAGTTTGAATACAAATATTGTCTACTAGATATTATACAAACTCAAAAGGAGTCCTCATTACAACTATTATCACACTATTTCACGTAATAGTGAGGACTACTAATGCTATCCTCGGACCATTACGCCGTTCCTCGACTCGTCTCAAATTTATGTTCTCATTTCAAGAAGAAACGGTGAAAGAAAGGGTGAGCTCAACTAGCCCAAAGAAGAAATATTATGACTAAGATAATGCGTAATAAATTATCATTAGCCTTCAACAAATGTTAAAGCGATAAAATACAATAGACAACCAGCTTTAACTGCAATGAATAAGCAATCCATTAAAAGAGTCAAGTAGAGAATAAAGTCTACTATCTTTTAGGTTTTAAAGGTTTTCATCAATTTTATCATTTGAGACTCAAATTTTAATAATAAACCACCACATCTAATCATCCACGTACCCACGGTCAAGGATTTTCATCAAATTATCAATGGTCATGACTATCTTTGAATCACCCTCGGTCATAATCATACCAAAACTATCCATCACCGCATTACAAGCCATCGAGGACTTTTGTCACATCATTTATATCAAGTCGTGATTATACCGAATGATCCTCGGTCATAATCATACTAAGTTCATCTATGCACGTAAGCCAAAGATAACATAATATAACATAGGATGATGATGATAAATGACATAATAATTCAATAAAACAAGTTCAAGAATTATTTAATCCATGAATTATTAACGCCCAAATTGTCAACACGAATCTTTGTTTCGTAGAGTAAAATTCAAGAATGATCGGAAGAATATTTCCATGAAAAGATCTTTGGATGAAACGCAAATATCAAGGATATTCTACTAATTTCATGGAGTATGAAGTCAAGTTTTAACCAACCTGGGTATAATAAAGAATGGAATAACAAAAGAAATCACCGTGCATGCAGATTTTGATGTATTAAAGTTATTCCATCGAATAATAATAACGGGAACGAAGTCGGTGAAATTCACACCAAGCAGGATGTTCCAACAGTAATAATAAAGATGGAACCGGATCCGTGTAAAACACACGATAGGATATTCCAACGAGAATGATAAAGAGCGGAACCGGTCCGGTGTAAAACACGCGACGAGGATGTTCCAATGAATAATAAAAAGCGGAACGGTCGGTGTAAAACATACGCATGTGATGTTCAATGAGAATAATAGAAGAATGTCACCAAGTATAGGTAAACACAGCGTATCTGAGTTATTCCAATGGAATAATAAGCAATGGAATAACATAAGGATTACACCAAGTATAGGGTATCTTGCGTATCTGAGTTATGTATAGGGTATGCCACTTTTTACAAAAGTTATTCAATGAATAATAATGAATGGAATAATGAAGTTCTCTTCAAGAAAAAGAATAACACCCTTTACGGTACAATAAATAATACCCCTTACCGTAAAAGACAATTTGGATATCAAAGTAGTGAAGTACCGAATCTCTTCTTCTTTCTCTCTATAGATTTTCTCTCTATACTCTCTATAAATTTCTCTCTAGAGTTTCAATTGAATTCGTAAGAAAATAATGAAGAAATGAGCTTATTTATAGGAAAATAGAATGCATAGTAATTAATCCATGAGCGGTCCAGATTGATTTATTTTTTAATCGGCGGTCCATATTTAAAGCAAAATCTTTTAAATAAAATATCATATATTCTATTTATATAAAAACATTTTACTATGCAAACACTATGCAACACTATGCAAAAACACTACGCAACACTATGCATAATAAAATATAATATATTCTATTTATGTAATAACTTTAATAAAGTATTTTTTTTTATATAAAAAGATGTTTCGCATTTTTATTACGTTAATAATACTGAATAAAACAAAATGTCATTATCATTATAATAATTCATATTATTAATAAAATAATAATGGAATCAAACCGAGTGACTTCTCACATAAAAGATCAATAATCAATACATGGTGCTACTTGCATGCACACACATGCGTATTCTTGTACTTTTACTACCGAAAGTAGTTCAACAAGATATCAACCAGTAAAACTTCCGCCGTTATTTTAATAAAATATTTTTGTCGTTTTTCTTAATCAAGACAATAATTACATTATGGGTCCACCAATGATTGAGTAGTTGCATACGAATATTCCTCGCTAAACCGAATATTCCCCGACCAATCGAATATAATATAACCACTGTGTACTTTACAAAATTTATAAATACTACCCACAACTATAATATTATCTTAAATTCACACCATAATATAAAAAATTATTTCGACAAAATTTAAATCTTTATTGATAAAATCTGGGGTCTCACAACGGCGTCTCCGTTTTGTGCTCCGGTGGGAGTTGGCCATTTGGTGTTTTGTGTTGGAAGGCGTATGGGTCGACCCTAGTTTTCGCTCATTACGTTTCATGGATTGGTGATGTTTGTGCCAAACACACCTTCCGATTTTGCACGATCTGGATTATGCAAATTGATATGTGTGAGTGCACGTGTGGCATTATTTTGATTGCACTGTGTGGCATTATGTGACTTACTCGTGTGGCAAGGTATATTACTATTTGTTTTGAGCTCGGTGATGAAATAACACCCAACCATTTGATTCAAATTTTATTATTTCGTTGTGTTAGTTTTGTTCGTTTCGCTTGATTCATTTCATCTCATTTCATTTAAATTGAGTTAATTATTTGGTTCATTAATTGTATTCTATATCCGATTGGGCATTTGGCTCATACTGTTGTTTTTTTCTTCCCGCAGTAATCGAGGGGACCAGCGGCAAGTGTGACGAGCTTCCTTTAATCCAATAGTTTTGATATATTTTGTTAGGTTTCGATACATTGATTTATTTAAAGTTGTAATAATTATTTTAGATTGTGGATTGAGTAGGTGTGGCATTTATTATGGTTTGTCTTATGACATTGAATTATTATGAGATTATTAACTTTGTGGTTTAGAGTTCGTGATCTTCTTTAGTTTTGTTGTGTTTTGAGTAACTCTCTTTCTATTTTGGAAAGGGGTATATATACAATATATATATATATAATTACTTCAATAATTTATGCATCTATTAACATTAAATATATTTTATGGTTAAAAATATAAATTTCACTATGAAAGATAAAATAAAATATCATAATAGAGAAAAGAAAAATATTCCAATGAGGGAAATGAATATAACAATAGTCAATCTTGCAGATTAACGGTTACAGAGTCTTCATCCCAATCATGGTGTTGTTTGATTGCATCTTAACAATTCACCTTTTAATACATTTTAATAATTCACATCTTTGTATTAAGAAGTCTTTTGAATAGTTAAGATACAAATATGAGTCTAAATTATTCAGAGGATCTCTTAATACAAATATATAGGTTCTTAAGATGCATTAAGAGGTGAACTGTTAAAATACATTAAGATATAATCAAACACAAACATTATTGACGTTTGTTGATCAACATTATTGATTATTCTCACGTTCTCTACAACTGCTCTCTAACTTGATGTTTCATAACCACCGTTTTATAAAAACACATTCTCTATCATTTTATTTTTATCAATTTACCACCTGTCTTTTCATTTAGCTTCCATGATAAGGTCAATTTATTATCTTGCCCTTAATTATCAACATCGCTCTAAGCGACACTAATTTAGTGTTTAAATGAATTGAGTTGAGCCGAATATTGAGTTGCTCAGTTTGATTCATAAAATTTATTAAGTATGAAATAAAATTTGATTGAAGTTCATTTAACTGCTAAGTCGACTACGATATTGAATTGAGTCCGAACTTTTCGAACGAATATAATCCGAGTATCAATAAAAAATTACAACTTGAAAATGTTCAAATAATTTATTAAAGTTTAAATTTTGCTCAAATTTTAAGTTGAACAAATAAGAATTAAGCCCGAACTAAACCGTTTGGTTAATTTTACAACTTTACGCGGCACACTGTCAGTGTGTGCAATTATGAAAAAATTAAAATATTTGAGTAAAACTTAAAAAACATGAATGAGAAAGAAGATCAAAGAAAAATTAGAGGCGGAGAAAGAAGGAAAATAAAAAAAACTAGTGGAGAGATAATTGAACTAAAATATAAGATTTTAAACTTCATCATAAAACATATCAAAATAGGGGGAGAGATCAAATCCTTCCCTCCCCTTTAATAATTTTATATATTGAAGATAACAAATTCAGCTAATTAGTGTTAAGAGTATTGATATAGTGATAAAAAATCTTTAAAAAATACGACAAAATATTATTAATTGTTAATTCATTGTAAATTATAATATTTTATATTTTAGTTGTAATTTTAGTAGTTGATTTTAATATTTTACTAGGTTCATGTATCTAGTAGTTGATTTTACTACTAGGTCCATTCGTGGGTCTTTGTTTATTAATAATTATTTATATTAAAACTACTATAACATTTGATCAAAATATTTATGTGGTTTAGTAAAATGACATCTCTAGTTTTTAACTTTTATTGTCCTAAAAATATAGGACAGGACTATTTATACAAAGTATGTATAGTATGGTAGAGTTTTGGTATTCTTCATAAATTGAGTATATATATTGTATTTATATGAACAATTCTTGTGCATATACTTATAACTTTCAAAAAAGTTTTGTATAGTTAAATATGGAATGTCTAAAAAAAACAATTTTTTTTAAAAATTGAATTAACTTGATGACTATCGTAGTTAACTCATTCATTATGATTGATGAGTTAAAGTAGGGAAGTGGTTAGCATGAAGTTTATTTTTAATAGAATTTAATCAATTCGTAATAAAAAAATACATGAGACGAGGTTATTTCATATAAATTTTATTAACCAATTGAAACTTATCAAAAAAATAATTTCATACTAAACGGATCCGTTAAGTAGATAGTATTTTACTGTATAATTTTATTAATTTAGTATATAAAATATATAAGTGTCAAATGTCAATCATGTTAATTTTTTTTATTATTATAAAAATAAAACTAGGGTGCAAACAGGTTTCCCCTTTAGGCCCTAACAGAGATCCCAAGAAGTTCAAGAAATTGGGGTTTAAAAGCAGCTAGCTTCCAACTTGTATGAGCTTAGAGAGTTATATTTATTTACAGTGGTAATTTAAAAAATTGTGCAGAAATATGATATATGCAAAGGTTTTCGATGCTAACTCAGGTTGAATCTCAAGGTGCAGGGCACAATTTAAAAGCACATAAAAAAGGTTTGAAGTCTTATTTCTTCAGTATTTAAATTTGAAGAGCTTGCCAACATTCTGATTCCTCTCTCTTAATTATCTGTATATACACAATATTCATTGTGAAATACTGTATGTTAGACGTAACAATATCCTTAGAACACATAATTTGATCTATTAGATTTTAGTCAAGTATATATGGGAAGTTAATCTATGAGATTAAAGCTACTACTGCATCTGCAGCATATAAAGGTATTTCTCACTTCCCTTTGTTTCTCATTTCGATGATTGATTGATTTTTATTTATTTTTTATGTGGGTGGCAGCTACTGGAGAAAAAGTCATGGTTTGTACTACTCATCTCTTATACTGGCAGGGAACATCGACCCTCTAGTATTTTGTCTTTTTAATATTTGTCCGACACTTAAATCCTGAGCTTTTTAAATTTAACAAAGATAATAACAAGCTTCATTTCATGGAACTGCTTTGTGAGGGTCAGTTTCTTATATAAAATAAAATAAAAAATAGATTGTCAGTTATCCTGAGAAATGATGCTTAGCTTATAAGTTCTGAAGATATAGTGATGATCAGCACAGAGGTTCCCGGCCACTGGTGTAGTGGTGTGGGTGATTTCGCTTAATGCTATGTATCCCATGTTTGACAACTTAGTTTCACATTTTGGAATTTGTAAGGAAGGGTAATTTGTAATTCTTAAAAATAAATTGAGACTTGGTTAAAATTTAGTGGACAATTCTAATTTATATCAAGGCTTGAAATTGAGTTGTCGAACATAACTTAAGCTAATTTTGAATTTCCTCATCATTTAATGATTTGATAATAAGAGGTAATAATTCGTAGGTGCAAACATTTTTCTATACTATGCAATTATGCACGGTCCATTAGGTAGGAATGTGCTTTTTTAGTAGTCCATGCTTGAAATGTGGAAGCAGAATAATACTCCTACTATTTTGAAAAGGCATCTTGACTTTTATAGACTTTTTATGTCATAAATCTTTAAATTAATGTAGACTGTGATACCATATGCTTTTCTGCTTTAATTGATTGGTGTTAGATTTATGAGTTTCTAAAAGTAAGATCACTAAAACTTTAATTCTGGTTACAATTCCAAAAAATGTGGGGGACACTAAAAGGTAATAATCAATGGGGGCTCATTAAGTCTGGACTTCTCCTTGCATTTTGTAGGCTGTACCATAGGACTCTTTTCTGCTCTCTGAACTTTCTTGTCTTCATGAAGTCCAATAATTGAATGTACCTTTTTATAGCTGGCTTTGAGTATGATAGTTCTTCCTCTTTCTTTGGTCAGTTAATTAGAATGAAATATAAAGAAAAGGGATTATTTATTATTTTGGTTTTAGCACTTTTGATTTCTTGACTATTATGAAGCTTCAAGAACTGAAGGAAAAGACTGACCTTGGTTGGCTTAGGATACAGGGGGAAGGCAATTGAAAAATATGAAATTTCAATTAATTTTAGGGATAGATATGAGCTATTTTTATACTATTGGGTCATAATTAGAGTATCAACTGGTTTGTCTCTGGATTTATGTGTCTCTCTTATTTATTCAACTTTTACTTTGGTAAGAACCAACTTGTGTCTAATTGGTAACAACAACAATGATTCTCTTACTGTGGGGTCTCCTATCAGTATTATACTATACCATACATACATACATACATACATACTTACATACATACATACATACTTACATATATATTCTTGTCTCTATAAAAAAGTTGGAAAAAATAGCAAGTTGCTTCACCACACTGCAATAAGCATTTTTTACACTATTGTCTGTAGAATCTCTCTAGTGCCTAGGTTGTTTTTATTACTTTTGTGATGTTTGTGTGATCTAGAAGATGGATACTGTAGAGGTGTCAAAATTAAGGACTAAGCCTTATGAAGATCAAAACCGGGGGGAAGTTGCCAACATGTCTCACAACTAGCCGAAATATGATTCAGGAAACATGTAGATCCCTATATACCTTAAATATTTTGGTAACTTAATTAGGAGTATGTGACATGGTACTGGATTCTTTTTTTATATTTTATGTTCGTCATTATAGATCCTTGATTCTGGTGCATGCCATTAGGTTTAGAAGAATGTGAATAAATTGTTTGCAATAAAACTGCTGTTGTTGAATTTATAGCTGACCTAATCTTGTGCTGCTTTAGAAAATGCTGCAACTTTCATAGTTTTAAAGGTTGAATTCACATTATGGGAGAATGATGATTTAGCTTACTTAATTATCAAATGTAGAGGTGGTCTGGAATTAAAAGAAAATACCATTCAACACCAAAACAAAGTCATTAAAAAAATTAACTGAGGGACTTGAATTTCTTCTCGTATTCAGCTCCCATTTAACTTTATATTTGTTGGTCTTAAAAAAGCTTAATTTTCAGGTCATTAATTTGTTATTAGCTTGACACTCAAGCTTGGCATAATACTAGCTGAATAAGGTTCCCACCTTCCCTTTACTCTAGTGGGAAGCAAAAGACATATCCTTTACTTGAGAACAATAACACAACATCAACGTCCTTGTAAACAAATACAAGTCAGATCCTCAAAATATATAGGACTTAGAATCAAAGTTAAAATAAGGAAAATAAATACAGCTTGTGTGATTTTTTTGAGAGTAAAAGGACTAGAAACCCTAATAGCATCCCAAATTTTACGCTTTAGAATTCTGAAGTTTCCTTTATCTTAGAGAGCTTAATTTTAGTTGACCAAACTAGAACAAAATGAGTATCAATACTGAGTACTGTAAGAGAACCAATACATTATGTCATGAATGAGAAAAGGGTTTATTATCTTTTTTCCAAAAAAAATTGTGTGTGTGTGTGTGTGTATATATATATATATGTATGTATTATAAACACTTTTCTTTCTTTCAGTAATTGACATTCCTATATGTGAAAAGCATGTTTAGGGTGGTGTATAAAGTGGACTCCGTGTCATGTGACCCAAAGAAAGAATCTCTTTTCATCCATCCTTACCTATATATATAATGAATAGCGCATGAAATATAATGAATGGTCATATATGGATTCAAAGCCTCTCTCTCTCTCTCATGAATGGTTGTGGGGAATGTCGTTTGGTTCGAGATCTTTCATTAGACTTGGGTATCATGAATGATTTCGGACCAGGCTTCATTCCCCTCAACTTTGAGTACATGAGCAAATCTGTAATTGTGACCAAAAATGGCTTCTCTGTTGTATTGCTAGAGCCACTGGTACTCTGTGTTTAGCTTGTTCTTGTTCCTGGCTGCGTATGCAATCGGTAAAACATGTATAGTCCTAATGATTACAGGTAGGAGGTTATCAAGAACATAGAATGCATGCATGTCGCCAAACAATGTAAAGCTAGCTACCAGGATCTGTCAATCAGGGAGGCTGCATTTTAGCATTATTATTATTATTGTTTAGTTTGAACTCCTCTGTTTTTTTATTGGTGACAAGATATATCAACCTTTTGACCTCTCTTTCTTGTTGGGTTGTTACAAATGGTATGTGAGCAGGTTGTTGAGCGGTCCGGAGCAAAGTGCTATTTGCCAAGTGTTACACCCCAAGGGGGGTGTAAGCTATCTCTACAAACAGGAGCCAACTTCTGAATCTCCCATCGGCTAGAGAGGCAACAGTTATGTGATACTCCCTCCGTTGTTTATTTGTGTTTTTAGAGAGTGAAATTTGTTCTTTTTTATTTGTCATTTGTAAATTTGAAGGAAGCATTAATTTCTCATATTATCCATACATACATTAAATACTAACTTGTTTATCTTTTTCAATGAATTCTAGAAGGGTAATATTGAGATTTTATAACCATTTTAGTGGATCAAACAAAGCATTAATTGCATTTCTTAATGTTTGTGTGTGTGTTTTTTTTCTTCTTTCTAAAATGTCACTTATTGTAAGACTACAGTCCGACATTAGAACATGCATGTTGGTTAGATTTTTTTGTGTACAAGGCTTCAACTCCTCCATAAACTAAAGTGTCTTATATCCCAGACTTAAACTTAGTTAGATGAGGGTTCAACCCCACAATCAATAGTACCAATATGTAGAAGCGGAACCTTGCAGAGTTAGCTGTCCTGTGGAATAGTAGACAACTGGATTGGTATTAATTAGGTTAATGTGAACATTTTTATAGTAATTAAATCATGGGGTTGGTTGTGTGGTTTATAGGAAGGACATGGAGGCCGGAGAGCTGAATTGAATTTGGAATAACTATTAATGTTGCATGTACATGTGTGATTGAGAATTAGAGTCCTATTGCTTATGATGATGAGCTCCCTCCCTCCAAATTTACATGTTTGGGAGTTGGTGGAAGGAACGAATATAGAGGATAGATGGTCTTAAACCAGAGAGGTAGGTAGGGTCTCACGTCCTTATTTTATATTCCATTATTTTCCTCTCCTTGTAAGGGTCCTATTTACGTGAATGGTTTATGGTTTGAATAGATTTTTTTATTAATGAAAAAGAGTGGCAATGCATTACACACATTAGTATTACTAAGCATCCATGCACAAACATATATTAATGCAAACATAAACATATATTAATAATACTAAGCATCCATGCATTAGTATTATTAATGCATTTTCTAGTGTGAAAACATATATTTATTTAAACATTCAAACTCTGGCTTAAAGTTGAAATAAAATAAGAAAGGATACAGTAGACTTGATTCATATTTCATCCTGTAATGTAAATGATAATACTTTCCATAAAAGTCTATATTAAAAAAGAAGAAAAGTAAAAAGCAATGGAGCACAATCACAAAAATCTAGAATTATAAAGCCATATCTTGCAAACATAAAGACAGACCAGACCAGACCAGACCAGACATATACTACTATCTTTATTTAATACACACTAGTAGTGTTTTCATCAATCAAACATAGGTTACTTACTTTCATATATTCATTGAGCTACGAGACGTCTCGATCGGCTAATCTTCCCCATTCCCTCTAGTCTGTCCAACCACAACATATCCGATGGCTCTCACCTCAAACATGTTTCACTTGATCGATCACTATGTATATATAATCTCAAATAAGGATAATTTTAAATAATTTGGTGCAGGACTTGATTCTTCTTGGCAAATAATTTCTATACAAGGACGGGGGAGGGGGGAGGGAGAAAAAAATATCATGTCAGATCCACCTCAGGTATCCAAAAGATACAATAGAAACCAGATCTTTCACTCTATCTAATGCATTGTCTTCTTCCTCACCACATGAAGTAATGTAATTTTTAATAATTCCAAATATTCCTTTTGAAGAAACCACCCAAATACTTATCATTTTTTTTTTTGGATAAAATTGAATGAAATTTTTTGAATAAATGTATTAGAGAATTTAAATGAGTTGAATGAAGTAGAAGTTATGAAATGGTGTATTTTTCTATTTTAACCTTCTGGACTATTATGAACAAATTTGTTATGTAATTATAAATAAATAATACTATTTAAGAAAAATTAAATATAAACTTGTGAACAATCTTTGATGATAGATATATACTATTAGTAATAAACACTAATTTTTTAATAACATTCTATTAGTCCATAAAAAAAATAAAATCTAAATACAATATACAACAATATAAATTAAATTGATCATTGACTAAAAAAATTTGTAAATAATAGTAAAAAAAGATGGATATTAAATGTAATTTTTAATTGTATACGAGGGTAGATAGGTAAAATAATGAATCGGAATTTAAAAATTATAAAACAAACTTTCTGAATGGGTGAGATTTTTTAGATGTAAACAAAGAAACCCTGAATTGAATTGATAGAATATAAGTTACAAAAATACAAATCATAATGATGATGTCTGCACTTGCTCCAAATGAATCAAGTGACAGTCAATTTCAGTGGCCTGCAAAATAAGCAGTGGAAACATCAAAATCAACAGAAACATACATAATATTATCAGTCACAATTAATAGGCGTCGAAATTGAGCAGAAATTTTTTTATGCTTGATTGATACAAGTAGAACCAACAATGAATTCATGATACTCAAACTAAAACCACAAAGATAAAAAAGACCAGTCTAGATTGAAGCTCCTACTCTAGTTTTTCACTCAACAGCATTTTGGCATGCCATCCAAGATATTAATTGTCATATAAAACAGAGTATATAGTAATAATAAATTAGACCAAATTAATTGGTTCCCAGGTTTAATCAGATTCACTTTTTGTCAGTGGAGTTGCACAACATGGTTCAAGTCATTTTAATCCATTAAATGGAGTATAAATGAGAGATGAATTCACAAGTAAATTAAATGAGAAGAAATAGGCCAATTTAATTTGTTGTATGGATGTGCAAACTAAAAATTAGTACAACCATCGTTTGAAGGAAGCAGCAGCAGCAAAAATGTCCAAGATAAACCATGCATGTCAATGGCTAAAGACAGCACCAAAGTCAAGTCTGCTTGAGGGCTAAGAAGAATCAAATCTTTGCTGCTTGATAACATGTGAAGTGCTCATTCCGCGATTTGGATCTCCAGTGATATCATGCTTTGTGACACCTATTTACAATTTCCTCCTCAGTTGGTGGGGTGGGGATATCGATCGAATAAGTACTTACGGTTGACACCTAGCTACCTATATTTTGATTTTGAAGTCCAGATACAAGAATTATATAAGTCATACATAACACTGCAGTCCAAATTCAAGCCTTCTTTAGATTATCCAACCCAGGCATAAACTTGAATCTCACCAAAAAGTTTCTGTATCAAGACCAAACAGTAAATAAGGTGTTACATGTATTACTGTTGGCATAATTCATTCCTTAGCAAAAGCCACATAGCTTCCTCCATTCTACCAATCTTGCAATATGGTATTGATCAACAAACACATTTGTCTTATACAACCTCCTCATATTCATGGGCCTTAGTCACCAATACCATCCAGAGGAACAACTCCATCCGATCCCTTGCATCATCGATCTTACCCTCTACACACACACACACACACATATATATATACACATATTATATACTATACGCAAAAGAATCAGGATCTTCTCCTCTTTGGACCAACCATTAATTAATA
The DNA here is from genome assembly GCA_020205615.1 of Panax quinquefolius. NCBI lineage: Eukaryota > Viridiplantae > Streptophyta > Magnoliopsida > Apiales > Araliaceae > Panax > Panax quinquefolius. The sequence continues at coordinate 11,693,544 of CM035155.1, read as the reverse complement.
AATTCTACAACTCGATCTGCCTGCTTATTTGGATTTCCTCTCCATAAATTAAGCAAGCATTTATCAAGACATTGAATGTTAAATGCCTGCCTGCATCCACCATATTTCATTAAAAAAGAGACCTAGCTTTGGTCCCCTCCCACTAGCCCATAGAGCACAACCTATGGATTAAACAGCCACATCTTGTGAATTTCCTTCATCTCTAGTAGGAATTCTTTAAGCTAGCTAGCTAGGTCTATATATATAAGAAATTCAAACAACTATATAATATGTAGCTATTGGTCAAAATAGTGATGTACGTACACCTCTAAAACAACCCTTACATTGCCACTCGTCATTTGTTCATGCAACCACTGAGTTTTCTGCCCTACATAACCCATTTAACCATTTTCTTGAACAAGCCAACAGCCTCGCCAGTCTTGTCCTTCGTAAACAACCCTTAATTGGTGCATGCACGAGTACTCGATCTTTAAAATTCCACACAAAATAGCAAATGAAAAATCAACTAGATTCAAATTGCAGTAACAACATGCTAGCATCCATCTGATTATACATAGAATTAACTACAACATTGTAACCCTTGGTTTTAGCAACAGCACCTAACAATATCTCGAATGATTTTAGCAACAACACCTAACAATATCAATTAGATTCAAATTGCAGTAGGAGTACAAGTTAGCTAAGATTTATTTATTTTTATCTTAATCATTGAATAAAATGCTAAGATACGAATTAGTTGTAATTTAGAATTCTTAACGAAAAGAGGTAACCTTTTTTTAAAAATTAGAAAGAAAAAATGATTATAAAAAAATGAAAAGTTGTTGAGATCAAGATGGTATATAGTTAAAAGAAACCATACAAAGAATATGCAAGTTGGAATTTAATATTTTCCTAAATAATGATCATGTAATGAATGGATATATAAAATAAAAACCAAAATAAAGATTAATTATAATATACTACTACATATGACACTTAAAATAACAGAAAGTATTAGATGTGTAATTCCCTGATTTGCTGTTGTTTAGACAAGTTGAACTCCCCGTCACCTTTTATATTGTCCAGAAGGCCAAAACAACCATAACGATTAACCAACAAGTGCAGAAGGCACTCCCCATTACAGACAGATCTGTTTCTCCCATATATACAAATCTCAAATCAAAAACAATTTCTCTCATCTCTTTCTTGGGTAACCAAGATATGCATCAAGGTAAAATCTCAATCTCCTTCTCTCTCTCTCTCTGAATATACATACATACATACATACATGGACGTATTCACCAACATCGTTGGATTAATTCAACTGTTGTGTACACAAATACAAATTCATGCATGGCCAAAAAACTGTGTTCTAATATTTCGTTCATTCAGATTGCAATAGCAGTGGCAAACCTACGTACACACAGATCATTTTAGCATCATCACTGGGCTTGATCATCGCAGCGGCCATGCATTATCGTTTTAAAAGGATCAGGGATCAAAAGATTGTCCCTCGGATAAAAGTTGCAGATACCGGCCAGCCTGTAAAGCTTGAAAGGTTCTCCCATTATGTAGGTAATAATATATAACAAGATCCATTTTTTCCTACAACCATATACATTCATTCATACATATATCTGTATATAGTTATAATTGTGCCTGTTATTCTCGTGCTTAATCGGTATATATGTGGCGCAGCTAGGCAAATGGGGTTTGCAGATAGAAGAGAATGTCCACATCTTTGCAAATTAGCTTCTGACTACATTAAAAAAACGGAAGGGTGTGAGGAGAATATATATGAATTCTTTGCTAATGACCCCGATGCGGATTCCCTCTTCATCAAGCTTATCGAGGAGTTTGAAAGGTGCACCCTTAGTTACTTTGCCTTCCACTGGAGGCACGCTCATACTATGATCGGTCAGGTAATATTGAAGATCTATACCTGCTACACTACACATATAACAATTACAATTTCTTTTTGTAAAAACCACAAAAAGAATACACAAAAAAAACAACACTCAAATTCACCTCAAGTACCTTGTACCTCACATATGTCTAATTGATATCCTCGAATTTCTTGCTATTATATTGCAGGTGTTGGGTTCTGATTATGAGCCAAAAAAGAAGCTTAAGCACATTGTCATGGCAGCAACTAGGTGCAATTTTCTTCTTAATCATGCCTGCACGGAATGCTGAATGACTAGCTAGTTGTAAAGATACTAAAAATAAACACACACATATACAAGAAGAGATAACATTATTTGGAATATAAAATCATGATCGACTCGCAGGCTACATATTTATTATCTCTGATTGGATGGCATGACTTATACATAATCCAGCAATACAATTTCCTGCATACATGGTTCACATTAATCATGTGAAAAAATAACTAGGAAGATTTTTTAGAAGAAAAATTGCAAACTAGATCTCAATCAGACTCCTTAGTCCTCTCTATATTTTTGCAAGTGTTTTAAGCTTTATTTGTTTGTTCATTAATAAACTCCATCATATACTTTCTTAGGTGTTATTGTTAGCAATACTCAAAAAGTCTATTACCTATGAATGTATTTTTGAATTAAAAAAACTAGAAACCTTGTTAGAGTATAAACTTCTAATAAAGCCCAATAATGGGATACTTGAAGAAGAGTTTTTGTTTGTTGATTTTTTATCGTGCTGAACATTTAAGACTATCCTGAATAATTAATTCAATTTTCATACCTATAAAGTTGTTCAGCTAGCTAGATTTCCTATCTAGCTCTCTACTAATAAGTCTAATCCTTACACAAATGTAGTCCATAATCATTTTATTCATTGATTTTGGCAATTCATCTTCATCATGTACAGAAAACTCATAGGAAGATTGAGCAATTCATGATGAAAAAAATCACACAACCCCGTAAAAACAACCAACAGCAAACACTAATTTCACAGCTACAGTAATCAAAGACCATGACGATCTTCTGACTAGTATTACAATAGCAAGTAATCTTATTAAAGTTTTGAATTGAGATAGGGAACAAAGATTTGAGAGGGTGACAAAGAATCTGAAAGTGGCAAGAGTGTTTACCACATTGGTGGAGGAGATGAAAGCAATTGGGCTTGTATCCCTTGATGATTCGCAATGTACAGATGTAATGGTTCCGATGGCACATAAAGATAGAAGTCCTGTCCTCCTCTTCATGGGTGGAGGGATGGGAGCTGGGAAGAGCACCGTACTTAAGGACATTCTGAAAGAGTAAGAACAGTCGTAAGATAATTTCATATTTTGATTATTCTCATTATTGTATAATATGATTATTATGAACAATTATCTAAAGCATTAGTGAATTTTATACTTTATACAGACCATTCTGGGCAGGAGCAGCAGGGAATGCTGTTGTAATAGAGGCAGATGCATTCAAAGAGTCTGATGTCATTTACAAAGCTCTTAGCTCTAGGGGTCATCACGATATGCTTCAAACAGCTGAATTGGTATGCTTTTCTTTCTTTCATTCTTTCTCCCCCACACCTAAATCAACAGAAGCATGAAGTTTAGGTAAATATAAAGCTGATCAAATTTATATCAATAAATACGCAAGTGACTAAAGGACCCTTGTCCTGATATAGTGCATTTGGTTGCATCGTATTGAAACTTGGAACGGAACCTGAATCAAACTAGTTGAAGATTCATTAAAAACTTTCTCCAATTCCAATTTCATGTCTCCAAATCAAGCACTTGCTAACGAAAAGAACAACTTTTGAGAGGCACACATGAATCTGAAAAGTTCTATGCTGAAATCTGAGATAAAAACTTATCTATCAAGGGTATAAATTTGCATTCGATGGAACACCCCTGCTTAGTAGCTGCCTCCTCCTTGATTTTCTGAGGAGTGACCATAATACTATCTCAGGAGGAAATTCACATCTTTCATTAGAATTTTGTTGAGTAACCTCCATTTCCTAGACTCCTTGAGAATGCTGTTTCTGTACAGGCCACAGGGTCTCAATGACTAGAGACTTTCTACTTGATCTCCTTTATAAATCATGTCCATTCCCTAAACTTCTTCAGCTTCAGAATCTTACACACACACACACACACACACACACATATATATAGGTATGCTTACACCAAGTCTGGGAACTTCAAAATTTTATTTTATATTTTTAGGTATGTCACAACATAAGTAAAGTAAACAAGAAACTTTTAAACAGGTGCACCAATCGTCCACAGACGCTGCATCATCCCTTTTGGTTACAGCACTCAATGAAGGGAGAGATGTAATTATGGATGGCACTCTCTCTTGGGTACCCTTTGTTGTGCAGACAATAACAATGGCCAGGAATGTTCACCGACGCCGTTACCGAATGGGAGCTGGTTACAAGGTTGAAGATGGACTTGTAACTGAAAACTACTGGGAACAGATTGAAGAAGAACCAGAACAAGAAGGAACTAAAAAGAGAAGACCCTACAGGATAGAGCTTGTTGGAGTGGTTTGTGATGCTTATATGGCTGTTATTAGAGGCATAAGGTATGTGAAATACTATTAATAGTCTTTCAAGATTAGTCTTTAGAGAATGAGAACAAATTAAATGTTTGACAATCAAAATATTTTAAGTAATGTATTTTTGAAAAAGGGACAATTATATTCTGTAATATACATATGAGAATGGGTCTTTCAAACTTGTTCCTACACCCACACAACATTACCATTTTCACATTAAGCATCCATATTCCAGAACCCTGTTGCCAAAAGGAGCAAGAACCTTTTATTGCTATACATATGTTCTTAACTCGTCTTTTTAATATTAAAAACAAAAAATTCAGCACTTGCCAATAACTATTCTGCATATCACAGGAGAGCTATCATATGTAGAAGAGCTGTGAGGGTGAAATCACAGTTAACCTCACATAAGAGATTTGCCAACGCATTTTCAACATACTGCAACCTGGTAGACAATGCAAGATTATACTGCACCAATGCTTTGGAAGGACCACCAAAGGTATTTCTTACCCTCCTTTTTATTCCCCCCGACTTTCTTAGACTTTTCTAATCTCTTGATATATAGACTTAATATTTATACACCAAGTTGATCAGCTCAGATGCTTATTTAAACTATAAAACCCACTAAGTTCTAAAACTGTCTCACTTTGTGTTCGTATGTCCTAGCTAGAGGTGCTCTATGCTCTTGTCTTGTGCCACGAATCATAGATTTGCTATTACAGTTGTGGAATTATGGGAAGCTAATGTGTTTTTTCAGGTTTTTTTAGATTAAAATTTATTTAACAAGGTTCTTTATATGTTGCCCGTATGATGCACCATTTACTACTCACACTCTAAAAGGGATGTCCCCTTTATACAAAAGAATAGATACTGGGGGGTATGTGGATGTGGAGGTTAGTTTTGTGACAAGGCGGCCTAAATTTGCCTCTATTAGCCCGAGACTAAGCCATTTTGACAAGGAAATTCTACCAAACAATTGCTTAAAGTAAATGTATTTCTTCAACAAAAACATTAGAAATTTATAAAGAAATTATACTAACCATTGCAATTAATTTACGGTTGTGAAGTTGATAGGATGGAAGGACAAAGAAAGGACTTTGCTGGTTGATCCGGATGAGATACATTGTCTAAAAACAGTGGGGACGTTGAACGAGGCAGCCGACTCGATATATGAACTGTACAAGCGCCCAAACCCAGCTCAGAAAGAAGGGTCTGTTTGGAAAGACATTGTCATGTCACCTTCAAGGTTGAACATTCAACAAGAGCTAAAGTATTCTATCCAGAAAGTTGAAAGCATGAAAGACTATTAAGTGAATATGGATGGCTACACTAATTTAATTCATTTAGCTCTGTTTTATACATCTTCACCCCCACACTGAATTGAAACATCACAACTTTACATGTAATTTTCAGTTTAGAATATGAAATGAAATCTCAGCAATATTTTCGGTACTATCTGGAAACAGAACAAGAGAATTTCAGTTTTGTAATCCTATTAATTGCATAAATTATTCTGAATGAATGAGTGACTATTTTGAAATTTGAAGGAGAGAAAAATGGTTACCTCAGAAGTTAAAATGTCTTCAAACTAACCTCTCGTTTTTGTTTTCTTTACCTTTTACTTCGTTGCCAATAGTACCATCATAATTCTCTGTGCTGGACACGAAGAGTTGTGATCGATGCACAAACTAATGAAACATTAAATTTTGACATTTGACCTTTTATTTAATTTTAGAGTTAATTGGTATTAAGTAAAAGATTAGGCGTCAAAATTTAATTGGGGAGACATAAGGGAACATGGAAAATGGGGACATAGGATTTGCACTCGGTGTAAGGGTAAAGACAAATATATAAATTAATAAATTTAATGAGACAGATTAATAGAAGAGTTAAACTTAGAGGGGACAAAAAATATATATACATACATATACATAGGTACCATGTAAGACCCCAAAATTTTTAAATAAAAAGGAATTTCCTTTATTTATTATTTTGAAATAGTAAGGGTTGATTTGATTAATGTGGATAGTTAAGGGTTAAATACGCAAATATTTCAAAATAAGCAAGTGGTTATAAAATATTCATTATAAATGGGGAATATTCGTTTGGTGCGTGGAATATTAAATCTTTGTCGGGGAATATTAAATGCAGGTATGGCCGTATGGCCCCATAACCCCCATACTTGAGCGATTGGATGAAGAAAAGCGACAAATATAAGTTGTTTTTAAATAATTGGCGTAGTTATTCAGTATTATCTTGTTGGAATAAGCGGGTGGTTAAAACACACTAACTGTCTGGCGTTGTTGAAGAAGAAGCACCATTATTGCACCAATTATTGATTCTTACGTAAGAAGGCACTACTCAATAATGGTTACGATAATTATTGTCGATATTTTATTGAGTTAATAATTAATTGCGTTGATATTTTATATTCTTTGTTGTTTGATAATTGTCATTACACGTATTTTTTCATTATCGAAGCAATAATTCATATTATCCGAATAATATTATTAGATAACATTATTGGCAATGTCTAGAAAGTTACGTAAGGAGAGGTTTGGTCACCTAATCAACGGCCAGCAGTAAGAAGAAATTCTTATTGGAAAGCCTCTCTTCTTAGGGAAGCGCACCTGGTTGTCAATATTGTGATTCCGTAATATTATTTGTGATTAATTAATTATTGATTTATATGATGAGGAAAATATTGATTTTATGTGGATATAGATGGAGAAAATTTTTAAATGACAATTGTTGAAAATTAATATTTTATCTTTTTACGATAAAATAATTCATTTAAATATATTATTTTAATAATATATTACGGTGATATTTTTACAAACGAATGTGGGATATATGAGTATATCGAGGAGGAAGAGTATTTTTGTTGCAATAAATGTTTAAAACATGTTAAACATGCCGATTGAACCCCATTTATCGATTTGAAATTTGATTATAACTTGTAAAATCGCCTGGTTTATGGATTTTGGTCAATTTCTATTTGGAATTTGGAAAACTTTCTTCTGCAAAGTTGTAGAGAATTGAAATTCCTATAAAAACTCGCGAGATTCGAATTTTCTGATGAAAGGGCTATTTATTATGAATTATTGAAGTTCTGAAGCTCCGAAATAATTGATTTTTGTAAGTTTTAATTATTTATTTTATGAAAAACGTTTTTTATCATTTCTTTCTAGAAGGTTGGCATGTGGGAAATGTTGGGATCTGATTTCCAAAGAGGCGTAGGAAATTTATTAATAATAATATATTTTATTAAATTTTCTGCTTTGGTATTCTAAGCATTTTCCTATAAATAAGTCTTAGGTTAGAATTGAAAATCACACCGAAGCTGAAGTTTTTTCTCTCTATATTATCGAAGCGTATTCTTGTGAGTATTTTGAGTATACTTTGAGTATTGCTAGAGGCGGTCAAGTTCCTTCAAAGACTATACCCTAGGTATTCCAAATAGAAATACTTAATTTTTCGAGGTAAGGATGTTATTTTCTTCTCAAATGATATTATTTCTCCAATATCATTATCTTTGAAATATTGGTTGGAATTTTTATCAAATTTGGAACTTTTTCATGTATGGGTTACTATTCATGAGTTCTTATTCACGAGTTACTATTCATGAGTTCTTATTCACGAGTTCTTATTCACGAAAGTACTATTAAGTAAGCGTGAAGATGTTTTTGTGGAATTTCTATCTTTTGGTGTGTGGAGTTATTATTCACGATACTACGACTTTATTCACGATATCTGATCTTATTCATGAAAAATAAAAATTCTTCTTTTCGTCAAAACATCTATTCGGATACTAACTCGATTGTATCCATGTTTTGATCATTCTTGAATTTTACACCACTATGATTATTTTTGAGGTATTTTTGGGCGTGGATAAAACCAAAGTACGAATCCTTAATCCTTAATCCTTGTCATTTTATTTCACCGGATTCGTTTCTTTAAAAAAAAAATATTTTCATCATCCTCGGTCTTAAATGATGATATTATGGAATATCTTTGGCAGTAGTGCAAAGATGAATGATTTCTTAAGAATATCTTTGGCACAGTAGTGCAAAGATGAATGATTTTGAAGAATATCTTTGGCCGTGTAGTGCAAAGATGAGCAGTGTTTGAATGAACATGACGGTGATGAATATCTTTGGCTGTAGTGCAAAGATGAATATTTGATTCGGATGTATATTGATTGATGTTACTGAGGGGATAAAAGATGAGCGATGAACTTTTAAATTCATACATAGAAGATAGTAGTTTGCATTCTCTACTTAACTCTTCTAATGAATTATTATTTCATTGCGAATATTGATTTAAAATTTGTTGTCTATTGTATTCTATTATATTTTTTCCTGTTGAAGACTAACGATAATTTGTTGTATATTATCTTAGTCGTATAATATTCTTTCTTGAGCTAGTTGAGCTCACCCTTTTCCTTTTTGTTCCATTTTTCTCGTGGAGGCGAGAATATAGCGAGCAATTAGAGCTGGGTATGGAATGAAGGTTTTAGAAAGGATTGTTTAGTAGTCCTCACCATTTTTGTAAAATAATGTATCAATAAATGTGATGAGGATTTATTTGAGTATAGATATTGTCTAGAAGATAATATTTGTATTCAAACTCACAGTTTTACTGTTGTAATAATAAAGTTGTAGTTGTTTCTGTACCATGTATTGACAACTCAGAATAGGTGATGTATACCTATTTTGGGGGCGTCACATACCAAGTTTCTTAAATAACATAGTGATAACTTATAATTATATTTTGTTGTACATTTATTTGTTTACATGGTTATAAATGTATATATATAGGTACTAAGATCTCATCTTTTATCGTTTTAATAATATTTTTTAATTTTTTTGTTTGTTTAATCTTTTGTCATATTCTTTTTATTCAAATATTTTAAGTTAAGTTTTGATAATTTTTTTCTTTGGCAAACTAAAGTTTACAAGACCAATCACGCGTTGAAGAAAATTATGACAATGAAGAGAGGACTTAACATGACAAAATTACAAAGTTTTTATAACTTGTTTTTCTTACATCTTTACTTGTATTAATGATTAAATATTTTAGGTACTATGATCTTTAGGGCACTTACATTTGTTTTGATTATGTTAACGCCAAGTTTCGCCGGCGTGTCCAATCACCCAATTCACGCACTGAATCTTGCACAATAACAGATCACACGCGAAGCTTGACGACTTGTGACGCAGGGGAATAGCTCCGGTGTGAGAATAAATACAGGCCGTTCACAAGGTTTAACAATGGAGGCTTTAATATTTAGTGCCTGCTAGTTGAAACCCAAGCCTTGTATTTATAGTATTGTCACCAGCTTAGAATCCATCTCCGAGTCGGATTAGGACTCCTAAATATGGTAGTTACCATTATTTGAGTCCAACACAATCTCCTTAAAAGGTGCAAGTGGAATTCAATCCAAACACTACCTTTGGAGTTAGTAGTCCGAATACAGTTAGGATTAGAATCCTTAACCATTTAGAGCCTTATTACAACGGACTCCATACGAAGGCTAACCCACTGTACAAACCCAATCCAACCGAACTCATATAGACTAGTCTGGGCCCCGACCCAATGGACTCGGATGCCCAACCCTAAACGCCGTCAGCTCAAATAGGACTCGGATGCCCGAACCCGATCATCATAAGTTAGAGAGGACTCCGGCCTAGAGAAATCGAATCCTCGAGCCCGAACACCTTCATCCTCCATATTGGTTTCGGCCTAGTTGGCTTAACATCCCTTTTTGGTATCAGGCCTTCGGCCCACATGAAAATCGGTAAAATGCTTCCGAACAGATTACAATCTTTGTACGTTTTGTTACTTGATTATTACCTATTTAGTTGTGGATTATACAATTGGTTATTTATATAATATAATATTTTATTTGATGTTGATTACATTAATAAATAATTTTAAAAATATTTTTAATTTACAGTGATTTGATTATTTAATAGTAGAAGAAATTTCTTCTTGGAAATTAAAAAAAACACAATATGTAATTAGTGAAGGAAATCTAACCTTTCTAAAGTAAATATGTTCTTCACAAATTGTTATTTATGAAGGAAGATATTTTTACTAGTTATTTTAAAATGTTAATTGTGAGAAAATTATTTTCTCACCAAACAAAAATAATATTTTATAATATATAATTTGTGAAGAACATATTCTTCACAATATTTCCATCACAAAAAATTTGTGAGTGGAGTTTGTTTTGTGGGAGATGAAAAAAAGCATAAGATAGGGTGAGGAGTTGGAAGAAGTTGCTATAAATTTTGAATTTATTAAAGTGTTACTGTTCTAACTTTGGTATTTAAATTTGATAAATTGTGATAAGTGGTCGTTTAGACTTTTATAGTCAGAAACAAAGACCATTAATTAAAATCTAATTAAATGTAGTATTTCTTTTCACATAAAAATTTTGATATTTTATCACTCTCACATGAATAATGACTGATCTCACCTAAAGAAAATATCATTTTAACACGAAAAGATCAATTAACTTTATTAGTGCTATGTTGAAGCTGGGCTATTATGAAGGAAGGGATAAGGCATTGGATACAGAGAATTTTGGGATTTTAGCTATTATTTGAAGAAATTGTATGAAGCAACTTGGTTTTAAAGGAGATGACAAAAAGGGGTTTGAGAATGGGTCAAAAATTAAAGGACTTTTTTGAGTTGTATTTGGAAATTTTATTAAATGAATGGAACAGAGGAAGGAGATGGGAGAGAGGGAGAAGAATAATTTTATTAAATTAAATATTATTTTTGGGACGTATTATCCGTTTGTTTAGCTAAAAATTTTTTAACGAGAAGCTACGTTATATAACGTTAGTTGTATTCTTAAAAAGAATCGAAAATTAAATGACACTTGAGCCCAAATCTGAGGAGAAATTTTGCAGCTTTTGCCCATTTGAAAATTGTTGTGTTGCTTCAAAGGACATAGTGATATATCTATCTAAAGGGAGAGAGAGAATACGATCTGCCCATATAAACAATCAGAGAAATAGTTAGCATGAAGTTTATTTTTAGATAAATTGGTTAATTGATCAATACAGTGCTGACACGCAGGCGAGATTCTATGTGTGTCACTATACTATTGGTCAATTAACCAACTTACCAAAAAATAAACTTCATAATAACTAGATCCAACAATCATTGGCTTGGTCCTGGACTGAAGTATTTATTAAGGTACAATACAATAACATTTGTCTTTCTATCCTTTTTTCTCGTGCCACTAACCCTGTTTCTCTCCCATCTCCACTCTCTAACGAACGAATCCTGTTTGGCTGTCCCAAAACTTCACCACGTTTTAAACCTATCAATTTTGAGTTTGAAAATATATTAAATTGACTTTCAAAAACTAAAATGATCTTATAATTTAAAACGGATGAAATATTAATTTTCATATTGTCTAAAATTCATCTTACTCTTATACAAAGAAAATTCATTTGAAAATATGAATAAACAGCTAAAAATAGTAATCTTATTTTCTTTTGGCATGTATAGCCCAGACATTACAAATACATGCCTAATGCAAGGCCAAATCCACATTGGGAAGCAAACAAAGATGATTGTTGCTTGATTTGAGTTTTCTGATACGCAAGTTGTTGTTGAGTCCAAGCAACAACAAGTATATATCTCCTTTTAGATTACACGACTAATTTTTTTTTTAAAATAAAAATATTATCATCTAACTCGCAATAAAAAAATATATTATTTCTTTTGGAATGATACATGATTATTTATTATGCCAATTATGTTCCAAAATAGGACAAGATTTATTTCATTTTAACCCAACAATGGAATGGATTGCAAATGACCAAAAAAAAATGAAGAACATTTATGACTCCCCCGGCCCTTAAAATAAAAGCTAGTAAGATTTTTGTAACACATTTATATCCAAATCCAGAAAAACTAAAACATTTCTCAAAAGTCAAAACACTAATATGATGAGTAAAGCAAGAACATATGATAAGGTGGTAAAGCATTAGTAAAGGCAGAACAAGCCAGACATAAAGATAAGGTGGTACAATTTTTCAACGAAAAATGGTTAAAGCCAGACTCAAAATTCTTGGCAACGCATGTAGACAGACATATTCCATAGTACTATACAGAATTTGTTCCACTTTAATGCGACATACCAATACTCCCAAAATTTTGATAAATATTTTTAAAATGACGACTTTTAAAGATAATTCACTCTCAAGTATATCTTTAAAATTAGTCAAGAATTTGAGAGCGTTGGTGAGATGGTAAACGTGATATTAAAAAACTAACGACAAATTAAAAAATGGAATTGATATTTTCACAAACAAAAATGATAGTTTCATAAAGTTCCTCCCATCTCACATGAATAGTAAATGGACCCTACACTCATGTGACGGGAACTAATGAATATCAAATTTTACTTGTGAAAATATCATTTTTTCTTAAAAAAAATAAGTCACTTTATATTTTTAAAATATAAATAAAACTCTAATTTTTGAACAGAAAAATATATTTTTAATTTTGGAATGGAGAGAGTTATGGAAAAGGTAAAAAATTGGTAGAAACCCCCAATCAGGAAAATTAACTCTGCATTCTACACTTACATTAATATGTCAAAAGGCAACTGAATAGAGTATGAAAACTTTCCTACTAGATGCCAGTGAAGGGAATTATATAACAAGATAGCAAGTAAAAATTGCCCACGATGCAAACTTTACACGGAGATTGGCACCTAAATAGTTCTTTCTACTCAAGGAAACTCAAAAGAATTCAATATTACTGTCATGGTATTACTCCTATTTTATGGACAAGTTTTAAGACAAAGCACAATTACCAGACATAGGTTCAATACATAAATCTGTCATATATTGCTACTACATGGAGCATTTACAAATCCCATGTTTTAATATTTCAACATCATCTGAACTTGAAACTAGACAAGTAGTGCTTTGCAAACTACATTAATGTCTTTTAACTGAATCCCAAGATATAAGCAAACCACATGAAAGTTTCCCAAGATATAATATTGCTACTGCTTCTGCTGCAATATTATCAGGTAAGAGACTTGGCCTAGATAAGTTCTAGCCAATCAAATCTAAAGCTGCCCTAATAAAGAAAATGGTTTTCAGCAAAATTCTTTCAAACTACAAGAAAAGTTAAAAACCAGGTTGATTTGTCATTTGGGATCACAAATTGTTCTTACAATCAATCAGGAACCCCCAATTCCACAGAATTCTTTCACTTGGCCCTTGGTATCCCTGGGTCTGCCAGCCCGAATGCTTTGGAAGGTTACTCTTCGAAAACAGAAATTTGTCCATCTGCCTAAGCTTTAACCCACACAAAAGTATGTATAGAGCATTTTTATTAAGTTTTTTCATGTGGTCGTTGATTGGACTGGTAATCTTGGGTGGTTATGCTCGCCTTCATAAGTGACAATAAGCATAGATGGATCTTCCAAGCACCTCTCCACATGTTTCCTTGCAGGGCAGCCTCTCATGCTGCTACATTTGTAGTAACCTCTGCACAAGCCCAATTTGAACCAAGTTACTCAAAATTCATGTACTTTGCAAAATATAGTAATGGATCTAGATATTCACAACTTCATCAATAGTAAGAATTAATAGTTCTAGATGTCCAAGTAATATTGTTCTGCCCTGTCCTCATAGCAACAAGGATGCGTAATTTTAAGAATTCATCTAGCTAACACAATCTCACTTTTCTGTTTAATGTTGCAGCTTAATCTTCAGCAACACAATTTCATCAAATTCATAATTATGATATGATCATTATTGTGTGCAAATACTAAATCAGAGAAGCTTTCATATCACTAAGCTAACCTTGCAAGATAAGCGTGCAATCCAAGGGGAAAAAAATTGATATCAAAAAGAGAAGGGGAATAAATGAACACAAAAAAGGAGGAGCTACATTATCGGCAAGTATAATATATTTAAGCTGTGCACCCCACTAAACAAATGAAAGTCAAGGATAAATTATGATAATACCATGAATAGAAATTGACACCATTTCACACAATTTAGCTGCATCTCACAATAGAGCAGACATCTTACGTACCTGGGGTGAGGAGAACCCTTGATTGGCTTCTGCCCATACTTCCTCCATGAATACTCATCAGGAGGGATGTCTGCGAGCTTGTTGCTGATAGCAGGTACTTTGATTGATCTCTTCACCCTATGTTTCCTGTCAAGAAATAAAAGGAGAAATTAGTAACTGCAAGCTTTAGTAACAGAACATATAAACAACCCAGAAAAAAATGGTATCAAGTAAGTATTAACCTCTTCTTTGAGCAATGACATCTACTGCTGCTTCCGAATTTCACACTACCATCATCTCCCCTAGCAGAGCACCGCCGTTTGTGCTGGTAAGAGCTCTGATCCAAAGAGCGAGTCGCGCCAATTAAATGGAAAGCACTGCCCTCCAAATTAGCAACACTGCCATCCAAATTAGCCACACTGCCATCGACACTCAGTGAGGAGATAAAGGACCTAGTTGATGACATGGTGGGCGTGCAGGTAGAGCTATCAAAATTCAGGTTGATGCCACTATTGCTTATTATTTCGGCTTGCTGTTTTAACTGTTGCTGCTGAAGCTGATATTTTTGCTGCTGCTGTTTTTGTAGCAAGAAGTGAAAGTTTTGTGGTGGTGGTGTATGTTGGGCAAGTTGAAGATGGTTTTTCCCATTGGAACTCAGTTCCAACGATGAGTTTCCCAAAGAAAGACTACTTTTAACATTTGAACCCATGTCATGAATTGGGATCTCAAGGGAACTAGTTGGAAGAAGCTGAAGTGCCTTAGGTTGAAAATCATTTCTACCAATTGGGCATTCTTCTAAAAGTATGTTTTGGGGAAAAGGGGTGTTAATTTTCTTGCCCTTTCTCACTCTTGCATGCCCCAAACCACCATTAAGAGTAGAAACAACTTTCTTGAACTTAAAAACAGCTTCCTCTGTTTCAACCATTAAATCCCTATACTGAATCTGATGATCTTGGGGGTGAGATATCAGACTCAGAACTCTATGGCAACTCTCTATTGCCGCTTTGTTAGCTTCTTCAACCTCCATTTCACCACCCTTAAACCAAAAATAAAAAAGGACAAAAAACCTAAATTTACAAACCCAAGAGGCCCAAATTCAAGAAACCGTAAACAATTAAAACCCCTTCAAATTCTCAACTACTCTAGCAGATCTTCAATCAGAAATAAATAAATAAAACATAAGCCCAAACAGTAAAAAACCCATATTGGCAAATGAAAGAGCAAGGACAAACTTTGATCAGAAATTAAACTCAACAAAAGCACTAATCTAAATTACCCGCAAGATCATTTTCAACTGGGGTTTGTAAGAATCAGCCAAAAGACAAAAGGTAAGAAAGAAAAAAGAAGAAGAAGCAAACCCAAATACAAACTAAATGCCAATAATACAGCAAAAAACAGACCTTCTGGAGGGATTTGAGTGCTGTGAAGCTTAGATTCTTCAATCTCTATAAATGAGGAAGAAATTGAAAGGTGTGAACTAGAAGACTTTACCCCACCAGAGAATTCACACGCCCAGAAGATTTCAAAGACACATTCTTTTAATAGTAGTATGTATTTTGGAGAAAGGACTAACCGGAGACTAGAGAGAGAAAGTAAGGGAGGGTCTAAGCTAATTTTATTTGTTTAAAATAAACCTGCGTAGAAGTGAAACTGCCATCGTCTCTGTCACAGATTACAAAGTGAGACCCAGTCGGACCCTTATTATTATTATTATTATTATTATTATTATTCCTTTTCTTTTCTCGTTCCCAATCATGTTGTTTGTCTACTCCTTGCTACTACTACTATCATCTTAGTATCTTTCTTTAATGGGTCAAGTTCATGGATTAGGGTATCTTGTTTTTTTATCAACTTAACCAAAAAAGTACGACTACCTCTCAATTAGTATACTTCTTTCAATAATTACATGCTCTAAAATCTACATTTTAAATTATTAACGAATTGATAGTGTGAACTAGAATATTAATTAAGAGAGACTAATACTCCTTTCCTATAATAAGAGATGACTCAAGTATGATAATATATAGAATTATTAAATCAACAATATTTTTTTGTTATTTTCACAATAAAAGCATAGCTGTAAATATATAGCGACGGTGAAAATCGCTATAAGATCTATAGTGATACTTTTGTTGTGAAAATAACAAAAAATATTGTGAATTTAATAATTTTCTATATATATATATATATATATATATATATATATAGTGGCGGAACCATAATATTTTTAGAGGGGGTTAAAATATATCAGTAAAAAAATATTATTTATTACGCTTGGAATGCTTCTTTCAAATTCATTTTACCCAATTATAGTATTTGACAACATCATATTCCAATTCTTGTCAACTTTTTAATTGTGAGTAATGATTTTAAATATATATATATATATATTAACTTCTCCCAAACTATGGGACTATTAATCAGACTTTAAAGTTTTTAGTCAACTGATTAGCTACTTTTATAGATAAATTGTGAGACCCCAGATTTTATCAATAAAGATTTAAATTTTGTCGAAATAATTTTTTAATATTATGGTGTGAATTTGAGATAATATTATAGTTGTGGGTAGTATTTATAAATTTTGCAAAGTATGCAAGTGGTTATATTATATTCGATTGGTGGGGAATATTAGGTTTAGCGAGGGGAATATTATCAACTACTCAATCATCATTGGTGGACCCCACAACAAAATTATTGTTGGATTGAAAACGACAAAAATATTTTATTGAAATAACGGCGGAAGTTTTCTGGTTGATCTTTGTTGAACTACTCGGTAGTAAAAATACGATGAATACGTGTGGTTGCATAGTAAGTAGTATACGGTATTGATTATTGATGCTTATGTGAGAAGTCACTCGGTTTGATTCCATTATTGTCGATTAATCATATGAATTATTATAGCGATAATGGCGTTTTGTTTTATTCAGTATTATTAACGTAATAAAAGCGAAACATCTTTTATATAAAGCAGAATACTTTATTAAAGTTATTCTATAAATAGAATATATTATATTTTATTATGCGTAGTGTTGCATAGTGTTTTGCATAGTGTTGCATAGTGTTTCAGATAGTAAAATGTTTTTATATAAATAGAATATATGATATTTTATTTAAAAGATTTTGCTTTAAATATGGATCATCGATTAAAGTAAATCAATCTGAATAGTTCATGGATTAATTACTATGCATTCTATTTTCCTATAAATAGAAGCTCATTCCTTCATTATTTTCTTACTTAATTCTTTGAAACTCAGAGAGAGAAATTATAGAGAGAGAAGCTATAGAGAGAAAATCTATAGAGAAAGAAGAAGAGTATACAGTACTTTCACTACTTTGATATCCGGTGTCTTTTACGGTAAGGGATATTATTTGTTGTGTATTCGTAAGGGGTGTTATTCTTTCTTATTCATGAAGAGAACTTACATTATTCCATTCTTTATTATTACATTGGAATAACTTTGTATCTGTGACATACTATACTTGGTGAAATCCTCTGTTATTCCATTCTTTATTATTACTGTTGGAATAATCATATCTGTGGCATACCCTATACATAATGCATATCGTGGTTTACCTATACTTGGTGACATTCTTCTATTATTACATTTGGAACATCACATACGTGTGTTTTACAGGACTGGTTAAAATCTTTTTATTATTATTACATTGGAACATCACATGCGTGTGTTTTACAGGACTGGTTAAAATCTTTATCATTCTGTTGGAATATCTATCTCGTGTGTTTTACACCGGATGCGGTTCCATCTTTATTATTACATTGGAACATCTGTCGGTGTGAATTTCACGACACTGGTTTAGATTATTATTATTACATTGGAATAACACATCTATGCTGCAATCTGCATGCATGGTGATTTCATTTGTTATTCCATCCTTAATTATACCCGGTTGGTTAAAACTTTGACTTTATACTCCATGAAATTAGTAGAATATTCTTGATATTTGCGTTTCATCCGAAGTATCTTTTCATGGAAATATTCTTACGATCATTCTTGAATTTTACTCTACAAAACGAGTATCTTGTTGACAATTTGGACGTTAATAATTCTGGATAAAATAATTCTTGAACTTGTTTTATTGAATTATTATGTCATCATCATCATCCTCATGTTATATTATGTTATCTTTGGCTTACGTGCATAGATGAACTTAGTATGATTATGACCGGGGATCATTCGGTATAATCATGGCTTGTTATAAATGATGTGACAAAAGTCCTCGGTGGCTTTTTGTAATGCGGTGATGGATAGTTTTTGTTATGATTATGACCGGGGTGATTTGGTATAGTCATGACCATTGATAATTTGATGAAAATCCTTGGTAGTAATACGGGGATGATTAGATATTGTGGTTTATTCATTAAAGCTGAGTCTTAGTGATAAAATTGATGAAAACCTTTTAAAACCTAAAAGATAGTAGACTTTATTTTCTACTTGACTCTTTTAATGGATTGATATTCAGCGCATGATTAAAGCGGGTTGTCTATTGTATTTTATCGGTTTAACATTGTTGAAGACTATTGATAATTTATTACGCATTATCTTAGTTATAATATTTCTTCTTTGGGCTAGTTGAGCTCACCCTTTCTTTCTTTGTTCTCTTGTGAAATGAGAATATAATTTGGGACGAGTCGGGGAGCGGAGTAATGGTCCGGAGGATAGCATTAGTAGTCCTTACTATTACGTGAAATAATGTGATAATAATTGTAATGAGGACTCCTTTTGAGTTTGTATAATATCTAGTAGACAATATTTGTATTCAAACTCACAGTTTATGTCGTATTGTACACGACAGTTATATTAGTAAGTTGTATTTAAATTTTGTACCATGTAAGTGGCGACCCAAGATGGGTGACGTATACCTAATTTTGGGGGCGTCACAGTTGGTATCAGAGCTTAGGGATATGATCCCTGGCTAAGATGTGAGACTAGAACTAGGAGGGGAGAGATAAGGAATTCCTTCGCTAGTATGACCTACCTAAGTTTATTTGGTATTTGATTGGTCGGTCAGAGTATAGTGATAATGTGTTGCATGTCAATTAACCCTTATTTTATGGCAGTGTTTGAAAATGGCATCCGAGAATGTTGAGAATAGCAATGGAGCACAGGAGACTGTTGATTCTCCACAGATTAATAATCAAGACAATGTGCAACAGGATGGCGATAATCCTCCTGTAAACAACAACACTGATCAATTGACGAACGACGGTACGTTTAAGAGGTTTTTAGAATTCATGCAACATCGGTAAAGCGACTTACATCCAAAAGCGTGGGGTGGAAACACGGAAAACTCTTTTGCGGTCACCGCTAAACAATTCAAGGAGGCTGGGACCACCGGAGTTTAAGGGAGAGCCAAAACCACTTACGGCGGAAGCATGGATAAAGCAGATTACAAGATATTTAATGTCTTGGGATGCTCCGAGGAGCAAAAGGTTCCTTTCACGCCTTTATGTTCTTGCGGAGGCGATTCTTTGGTGGGAATAGGTAAAAGCGTACTCAACCTCTCTGCATCTTGAAGATATCTTGGGAGAAGTTCCAGAGGCATTCAACGACAAATACTTTCGAAAGTATTCGCCACATGAAGGAGGTGGAGTTTATCAAGTTGGAACAAAATAATATGGCCAGTGTCGCAATACGAGGCAAAATTTGCGAAGTTATCACGATTTCGTCCCACTTGGTGGATAATAAAGAGAGAATGGCGAATGTTTTTATGAGGTTTGAAGCCGGGAATCGTCAACATCTTATTTCTCATAAAGCGTGTTTGTATTGAGGATGTTATAATAAGGCTCGATTAGTGGAGCGCGATAACGAGTCAACGCAACTAAAAAGAAAGCGGTAAGCAAAATATATAATACCGGAGAGTAGTCATCAAGCGGTGACAACAAGCGTAGAGGAAATCAACAAGCCAAATATGGTAACCACTTCGGTGGTAATCGAGGCCAAAACAATAAGAATGGACATTTCAAGAAAAGGAGATTCAACAATGATGGAAAGACGCAAAGACCAAGATGCCGTTGTTAAGGAAGGAGAAAGACCACCTATCATATGCTTCAAATGCGGAGGAGAGGACACATCGATCCGAATCTGCGCCATGCCGAGTCAAAGCATGTTATAATTGTGGAAGAGAAGGTCACTTAGCTCGATTTTGTCGTTTACCGAAGACAAATTCAACTAGGATGGAGGCACCAAAGGCTGTCCTAGACAAACCAAAGCCGGTAGTTTAAGAGAGAGCGTTTTTTTTTCTCGTGACGAGGAACCTGAATAAAATTATCACGGGTAAGTTAATCATAAGCTCTTGCGAAGTCTATCTGAGTGTTAGATACGATTCTACCCACTCTTTTATTTCACCTAGTTGTGTTCGGCGTTTAAATTTGACTCAAGAAGAAGTTAAACTTTGACTTATTGGTTGAAACTTCGTTAGTAGGAGCCTTCGTTCTGACTCTTATTTTTAAATCTTGTTTGATTCAAATAAACATTTTCACGTTACCTGTCGATCTTATCTTTTTAAAAATATTTGCCTTTGATGTGATTTTAGGAATCAATTGGTTAACTACTCATCATGCTTTTCGTAAGGTTGTTAGCTTTTATATTCATAACCAACTTGTTGTGCGAATTCAAGTAACCAAACTACTAAAGTCAATTATTGTCATATCAAGCCATAAGTAAAGAGCCCCGAACCTTTCGTTGTTGACTTCCTTGTGTGGAATGCTGCCGAAGCCGGACTTTTTATAAGCGACATATGAATGAATGAATATGGCAAGTTTATAGGTATCATTGTGAGGTGCTATCTAGGTTAAGGGATAGAAGTCACAGTTGGTATCAATGTGACGTACTATCTGTAAGACCCCAAAATTTTTTTTAAATAAAAAGGAATTTCCTTTATTTATTATTTTGAAATAGTAAGGGTTGATTTGATTAATGTGGATAGTTAAGGGTTAAATATGCAAATATTTCAAAATAAGCAAGTGGTTATAAAATATTCATTGTTGTTGTCGGGAATATTCGTTTGGTCGTGGAATATTAAATGCGGTCGGGAATATTCATACTGACAGTAGCGACCATGTGTGGGCCCCATAACGGAAAGCTATTGGATGAAGAAAACGACAAATATAAGTTGTTTTTAAATAAGCGGCGTAGTTATTCTCAAGTTATTATCTTTTTGTTGGAATACCGGTGGTTAAAACACACTAATCGCGTTGTTGAGCAAAGCTGCAGTATTGCACCAATTATTGATTCTTATGTAAGAAGGCACTACTCAATAATGGTTACGTAATAATTCTTCAAGTATTTTATTGAGTTAATAATGCTGCGTTGATATTTTATATTCTTTGTTGTTTTGATAATTGTCATTACACATTATCTTTCATTATCGAAGCAATAATTCATATTATCTGAATAATATTATTAGATAACATTATTGGCAATGTCTAGAAAGTTACATCTAAGGAGAGGTTTGGTCACCTAATTCTTGGCATGATGAAGAAGAAATTCTTATTGAAAGCCCCTCTTTCCTGGGCGCACTGGTTGTCAATATTGTGATTACATAATATTATTTGTGAATAATTAATTATTGATTTATATGATGAGAAAAATATTGATTTTATGTGGATATAGATGGAGAAAATTTTTAAAATGACAATTGTTGAAAATTAATATTTTATCTTTTTACGATAAAATAATTCATTTAAATATATTATTTTAATAATATATTAACGGTGATATTTTTACAACGAATGTGGGATATATGAGTATACGAGGAGGAAGAGTATTTTTGTTGCAATAAATGTTTAAAACATGTTAAATATGTAAATTGGACCCTATTTATCGATTTGAAATTTGATTATATGTAAAATTGCCCGTTTGTGGATTTCGGTCAATTTCTGATTGGAATTTGGAAAAACTTTCTTCTGCAAAGTTGTAGAGAATTGAATTTCCTATAAAACTCATGAGATTCGAATTTTCTGATGAAAGGGCTATTTATTATGAATTATTGAAGTTCCAAAGTCTCAAATAATTGATTTTGGAAGTTTAAAATATTTAAAATTAGAAAAACGTTTTTTCTTATTTTTTTTCTAGAAGGTGGCATGTGTTTGATGGTTGAAATCAGATTCTAGACATGTGTAGAAAATAATATAATTATATTATTAATTTATTAAATTTTACTGCTTTGGTGTTCTAAGCAATTTCTATAAATAGGGTCTTGGGTTAGAATTGAAAATCACATTTTAGCTGAAGTTTTCTCTCTATATTATCGAAGCGTATTCTTGTGAGTATTTTGAGTATACTTTGAGTATTGCTATACTGGTGCAAGTCCAAGTCATAGCCTTTATATCCAGGTGTTTCAAATTTAGAAATCTTGATCTTTCGAGGTAAGGGATATTATTTTTTCAGTAATGATATTATTTCTTCAATATCATTATACTAAAATGTTGATCTGAAGTTTTTATCAAATTTGGAACTTTTTCATGTCGGGGTTACTATTCATGGGTTACTATTCATGAGTTCTTATTCACGAGTTCTTATTTATGAGTTCTTATTCACGAGTTTCTATTCACGAGTACTATTAATGAAGCGTGAAGATGATTTTTGTGGAATTTCTATCTTTTTTGGTGTCTGAGTTACTATTCACGTATCGTGACTATTCACGATATCTGAGATTATTCACGTATACGGTCTTATTCATAGAAAAATAAAATTTCTTCTTTTCGTTCAAAACATCTATACGGATACTAACTCGATTGTATCCATGTTTTGATCATTCTTGAATTTTACACCACTATGATTATTTTTGAGGTATTTTTTGGGCGTGGATAAAACCAAGTACGAATCCTTAATCCTTAATCCTTGTCATTTTGTTTCTTTGGATTCGTTTCTTAAAAATATTTTCATCATCCCGGTCTTAAATGATGATATTATTGAATATCTTTGGCCCGTGTGCAGAAGATGAATGATTTCTGAAGAATATCTTTGGCCTGTAGTGCAAAGATGAACAGTGTTGAGATGAACATGACCGATTGATTAATATCTTTGGCCTGTAGTGCAAAGATGAACAGGTGTTGAGATGAACATGACCGATTGATTAATATCTTTGGCCTGTAGTGCAAAGATGAACAGGTGTTTAAATGAACATGACTACGGTGATGAATATCTTTGGCTGTAGTGCAAAGATGAATATTTGATTCGGATGCATATTGATTGATGTTACTGAGGATAAAATATTGATGATGGTATTAAATTCATAGATTATAGTAGATTTCATTCTCTACGTAACTCTTTCATGAATTATTATTTCATTGCGAATATTGATCCGAAACTTGTTATCTATTGTATTCTATCGATTTTTCCTGTTGAAGACTAACGATAATTTGTTGTATATTATCTTAGTCATAATATTCTTTCTTTGGGCTAGTTGAGCTCACCCTTTTCCTTGTTGTTCCATTTTTCTTCTCGGGAGGCGAGAATGTAGCAGTACTAGTAGTGGGGTATGGAATGAAGGTTCTAGAGAGAGTTGTTTAGTAGTCCTCACCATTTTTGTAAAATAATGAATCAATAATTATGATGGGGATTTATTTGCGTGTGGATATTGTCTAGAAGACAATATTATATTTAAACTCACAGTATATATTGTCGTATTTCACACGATATTTGTATTATTGAAGTTGTAGTTTGCTTCTTGTACCATGTATTTGGCGACTCAGAATGGGTGTTGTGTATACCTATTTTGGGGGCGTCACACTATCCATGTCTTGTATGAGAGTCACAGTTTTGAATGATATTTCTATCATTAATAAATTTGTTTACGTATTCTTGAAGACTTTCTAACCTACCCTAGAGCGTGAAATCGAATTTTGTATTGACCCCAGTACAAAAACCCATTTCTTAAACCCTCAAATATTTCTTCAACTAAAAGGATCTGTTTACGTGGATTATGATGAAAGTCATAATAAAAGCATTGGACTAATGAAAATCATGGGTATACGTGGTATTAGTAAGTGTTATAATGAGTTATGTTGGTTATTATGAGAAAACATGAAAGTTTCTTAGAAATCACAAAGAGTTGAAAATCAGATTTTGTGAAAAACGTAACATGAAATTCAATTGACCATATCTCCTAATATATTTTGAATTTTTCAGTGTGGTCAAGTTCTAGAGTTAGATCTATGAGTTTTGTAGCATCTCCAAGTGGAATCACTGGAAAAGGTGTTGTAGATTTACGTGTGGACTGATTTTAATAAAGAATGAAAAAGCTGGAAATTTCAAAAAAGCTACTGATTTTATTTTTAAAAGGGCATTTTCGGCCACTTAAATTATGAGAAAAATTCTAACCTTTTGGGAAATGAAAGTATATGGTATAAGGTAACTCCTGTCCAAAAATGAGCTTATTCTGACTTAAAATGAGCAAGTTATGACCATTTCAATATTTAGGTTTTTAGATTGAAAAACGATATAAGCTGAGTTTCTACTCAACTCCGATGACCATGAAATTTAAAGCTGGAGGCTCACATTAATGTGTAAGGTCCTGCCAAGATTTGGGAATTTCTGGAGTTAACCTTGAGGTAGCTAATTTCTTAAGGAATTAATTAGAAATTGATTTTTGAAAAATAGTAAATGAATTTTAAAAATTCCGAGAAAAATGTATGTTCATTATGGGACTATATTATGCTAAATTCCAGTAAAAAGAAATATATTTGGGACTGATTTGGTATTTTCTATGAAAATAGTTTAATTCTGAACATATGAGTTAAATATGTTATGTGAAGTAACAAAGTTGAAAATAGGATTTTATGGTTAGAGAATCCTATATAGAGTATATGCATATTTTTTTGATGAGGATTTGATCATTGGTGATGATATCTTATGAGTATGACATTTTGAATGATTAAATGCATTATATGGTAAAGCGTAAACAATTAAAATAAATTGTTTATAAATTTAAGAAGTAATTAAAATATTGTTATAATATTAATGATATTAGATTATGAGATTATTAAGTGATTGATAACATGGGGATATTCTTGAATCTGGATAAATTATATTATAAATGTTTAATATTTATCCTTTATCTCATTTGATTGATTCTTTATATCATTATCCTCATGCTTATATTGTGTTGAAAGTCATCATCGTGGCTTACGTGCATAGATGGACTTGGTATGATTATGACCGAGGATTGTTTGGTATAATCATAACCGTAATTGAAAAAACACGATTATCTTTGGTCGTAGTCATAGATAATTTGTGGTCGTGATACTAATGAATGAATACGATTATCTTTGGTAGTAGTGCATGGATAATTTGTGGTCGTGATACTTAATGAATACACGATTATCTTTCGTCAGTAGTGCATGGATAATTTGTGGTCGTGATACTAATGAATACACGATTATCTTTGGTAGTAGTGCATGGATAATTTGTGGTTGTGATATTAATGAAAACACGAATATCACGGCGAAGAGTGCATGGATAATTCGTGGTCGTGATCTTATTGTCGAGTCTCGGCATTATTGGTTTTATAGTTGTATATCTTTGGCATTGTAGTGCAAAGATGAATTGTTAATGAATATCTTTGGTAGGATTGCAAAGATGAATTTAATGTTTTCAACGATAAAGGTATTCAAGGTATCCTCACCTCTTATCATACCAGTAAGACGTACCCTAATTTCGAGGCGAAATTATCTATAAGGAGGGAGATTGTGAGATCCCCAGATTTTATCAATAAAGATTTAAATTTTGTCGAAATAATTTTTAATATTATGGTGTGAATTTGAGATAATATTATAGTTGTGGGTAGTATTTATAAATTTTGCAAAAGTATGCGATGTAAGACCCCAACTTATTATTAATGAAATTTCATTTTCTCTATTTATTATTTTGAAATAGTAAGGGTTGATTTGATTAATGTGGATAGTTAGGGGTAAAATACGCAAATATTTCAAAATAAGCAAGTGGTTATAATATATTCATTGTTGTCAGGGAATATTCGTTTGGTCGTGGAATATTCGTACTATCGGGGAATATTCGTACGACGGCGCAGCCATGTGTGGGCCCCATAACGGAAAGCGATTGGATGAAGAAAACGAAAAATATAAGTTGTTTAAAAATAACGATTGTAGTTATTACTGTTAATATTGTTAAAATACTAAATTGGTTAAAACACAAGAGATACGGTATTGCACCAATTATTGATTCTTACGTAAGAAGGCACTACTCAATAATGGTTCTGATAATTCATATTCAAGATTTTATTGAGTTAATAATTCTTTAGCGTTGATATTTTATATTCTTTGTTGTTTTAATAATTGTCATTACACAAGATTTTTCATTATCGAAGCAATAATTCATATTATCTGAATAATATTATTAGATAACATTATTGCCAATGTCTAGAAAGTTACATCTAAGGAGAGGTTTGGTCACCTAATTAATTGGCGCCAAGAAGAAGAAATTCTTATCGAAAGCCCCTCTTTCCTGAAGCTGCACGGTTGTCAATATTGTGATTACGTAATATTATTTGTGAATAATTAATTATTGATTCATATGATGAGGAAAATATTGATTTTATGTGGATATAGATGGAGAAAAATTTTAATGTGACAATTGTTGAAAATTGAAATTTTATCTTTTACGATAAAATAATTCATTTAAATATATTATTATATTTTAATAATTTAATAATGGTGATATTTTTACAACGAATGTGGGATATATGAGTATACGAGGATGAAGAGTATTTTTGTTGCAATAAATATTTAAAACATGTTAAACATGTCGGTGGACCCCATTTATTCGTGAAATTTGATTATAAATAGGTAAAAATCGTCTGAGTTTGTGGATTTCGGTCAATTTCTATTTAGAATTTGGAAAAACTTTCTTCTACAAAGTTGTAGAGAATTGAATTTCCTATAAAAATTCGCGAGATTTGAATTTTCTGATGAAAGAGCTATTTATTATGAATTATTGAAGTTCCGAAGTTCCGAAATAATTAATTTTTGGGAGTTTTAGTTAATTATTTTGAGAAAAACGTTTTTTGCAACTAAGTTGGCCTCACATGTGATTCAAATGGGCTGAGATCAGTTGTCTATAGCGGGCTAAAGAAAATGTGAAAAATATATTAATATTATATTCAATTTTCTACTTTGGTGTTACAAGCATTTTCCTATAAATAGGGTGCTTAGGTTAGAATTGAAAAACACACCAGAAACTGAAGTTTCTCTCTATTTCTCTCTCGATATATTGAGCGCATTCTTGTGAGTATACTTTGAGTATTGTTAGACGGTGCAAGTTTCCTTCAAAGACTATACCCAAAGATTCCAAATTAGAAGTACTAATCTTTCGAGGTAAGGGATGTTATTTTCTTCTCAAATGATATTATTTCTTCAATATCATTATGCTAAAATATTGGTTGAAACTTTTTATCAAATTTGGAACTTTTCCATGTGGGGTTACTATTATTCATGAGTTCTTATTCATGAGTTCTTATTCACGAGTTACTTATTCACGAAAGTACTTATTTATAAAGCGTGAAGATGTTTTTTGGGAAATTTCTATCTTTTGGTGTCTGAGTTACTATTCACGATATCGGCACTATTCACGATATCTGACACTATTCATAGAAAAATAAAATTTCTTCTTTTTGTCCAAAATATCTATACGGATACTAGCTTTGATTGTATCCATGTTTTGATCATTCTTGAATTTTACACCACTATGATTATTTTTGAGGTATTTTGAACATGGATAAAACAAAGTACGAATCCTTAATCCTTAATCCTTGTCATTTTGTTTCTTTGGATTCGTTTCTTTAAAAATATTTTTCATCATCCTCGATCTTAAATGATGATATTATTGAATATCTTTTGCTCAGTAGTGCAAAGATGAATGATTTCTGAAGAATATCTTTGTAGTAGTGCAAAGATGAACATGTGTTTAGATGAACATGACTAAGCGATGAATATCTTTTGTCTGTAGTGCAAAGATGAATATTTGATTCGGATGTATATTGATTGATGTTACGGGGATAAAAGATAGACGATGAACTTTTAAATTCATACATAGAAGATAGTAGTTTGCATTTCTACTTAACTCTTCTAATGAATTATTATTTCATTCACGAATATTGATTTAAAATTTGTTGTCTATTGTATTCTATTAGATTTTTCCTGTTGAAGACTAACGGTAATTTGTTGTATATTATCTTAGTCATAATATTCTTTCTTGAGCTAGTTGAGCTCACCCTTTTCTTTTGTTCCATTTTTCTCAAGAGGCGAGAATATAGCGAGTAGTCTAGTCTGGGTATGGAATGAAGGTTTTAGAAAGAATTGTTTAGTAGTCCTCACCATTTTGTAAAATAATGTATCAATAAATGTGATGAGGATTTATTTGAGTATAAATATTGTCAGAAGATAATATTTGTATTCAAACTCACGCTTTTTCTTGTTGTAATAATAAAGTTGTAGTTGTTTTTTGTACCATGTATTGACAACTCGGAATAGGTGATGTATACCTATTTGGGGGCGTCATGATTTAGTATCGAGCTTAGGGATATGATCTCTGGCGGAGATCGGGGAATAGAACTAGGAGGGAGGCGAGTAAATCCTTCGCTAGTGTGTCCTACCTAAGCTTATTTTTTTAGTTGGTCGGTATATAAGGATATTATGTGATATATTGATTTCCTTAATTAACCCTTGTTTTATGACAATGATTTGAGAATGTCGATGAGAATATTAACAATGGAAATGAGACCGTGGAGACGCCTTTGTACTCACCAACGAGGAGAGAAGCGTCTGCAACAGTGGCAATGTTCCTCCCGTGAACAACACCTCGAGCGAGATGATGAACGAGGATGTTTAGAAGCTTTTTTCATTTCACGCAAAATCGAATGAGGAGACTCGTGCTCAAAATACAGGAGGAGAAATGATAGCAATTCACGGGTTGTCACAATGGCAAGCGATTCAAAGAGTTGGGACCACAGAATTTAAGGGAAAGCCAGATCCGATCATGGCGGAAACATGGGGTCAAGCAAATTACCAAGATATTCGATGTCTTGGGATGCTCGGAGGAACAGAAGGTTCCATTCGCCACCTTTATGTTAAAAGTGGCGAGGCAGATCATCGTGGAGAATCGTGAAGCGTACTCCATCCAAATTGCAGCACTCAAGATGTCTTGGGAGACATTTCAGAATTATTTAATGACAAATACTTTCACGAAAGTGTTCGTCATATGAAAGAAGTGGAGTTCATCAGATTAGAGCAAAACAACATGGCGGTGTCTCGAAGACGAGGCAAAGTTTGCAGAGTTATCCGGTTTGCACCTCATTTGGTGGAGAATAAGGAACGTATGACGCGGATGTTTTTAGAGGTTTGAACCCCAAGATACGTCAAGTATCTCATTTCTCATAAACTTTCTCTCTATTCGGATGTTGTAAATGAGGCTCAATTATTAGAGTGAGATAACGAGTACGGTAACCGAGGACCACAACCAGGATCGTACGGAGATATGATCAATGAATAATGATAACCAAACGGAGAAAGAAAGCAGACGGACAAAATGGTAACCACTCTAGTGGTAATCATGGCCATAAAAATAGAAGAAGCGAGTCGGGAGGAGATTTTAAAAAGAAGAGATTTAACAATGACCGTATAGAAGAGCGATAAAGGCTTGAAGAATCGGTTCTAAGGGAGGAGAACGACCACCGGTTATATGTTATAAATGCGGAAAAAGAGGACATATCGGTCAAACCGCCCACAACAGATTCAAGGTATGCTATAATTGTGGAAAGGAAGGACATATCGCTTCGAGATTATACGAAGGCGAAACCTAGTTCAATGGGGACGGTGACTAAAAAGATCGTCCCGGAAAAGTCAAAGTCAATGATTAGGGAAGAGCGTTTGTTGTGATTGGTTAAAATTGAGGAACCCAAACGAGGTGATCACGGGTAAGTTATTTATAAATTCTTGCGAAGTTTATACCTTACTTGTCACGGTGCTACCCATTCATTTATCCCTCTGCTTGTGCTCAACGTTTAAACTTAACTCAGGAGAAATTAGACTTTGACCTATCTGTGGAAACTCCGTTAGGAGAAACTTTCATCACATCCACTATTTATAAATCTTGTTTGATTCAAGTTGGCACCATTACCTTTACCATTGACCTTATCTCTTTAAAGATACTTGCTTTTGATGTGATTTTAGGGATTGATTGGTTAACTACTCATCATGCCAAAATTGATTATTTTCTAAGGTTGTTAGTTTTCATATTCTAACTTGACGTTGTTATTTAATTCAAGCAACTAAACCATTAAAATCAATCATCATCATATCTAATCATAAAAGCTATTCGTTTATTGAAAAGCGGATGTCAAGCTTTCTTAGCCCATGTTATGGATTTGAATAAAGACACGTCAAATTTGAATAATATTCTGTTCATTATATGACTTTCGACATATTTCTGAAGAACTTCCGCTCTACCCCGTAGCGTGAAGTTGAATTCTTTATTGATCTTGAACTGGTACAAAGCCCATTTCTAAAACCCCATATCGAATGGATCCTATTGAACTTCAGGAGTTAAAGGTCCAACTACGAGAATTGTTGGACATCGGTTTCATTCGCCCCTAGTACATCTCCTGGGGTGCTGCTCTGTTTTATTTGTAAAGAAGAAAGGCGGGAGTATGCGACTTTTGTATTGACTATCGGAATTGAACCATGTCACCATCAAGAATAGGTATCCTCACCTCGTATTGATGACTTGTTTGACCGATTGCAAGGGGCACAATTCTTTTCAAAAATCGATCTTCGTTACGGATATCATCGGTGAAGATTAGAGGCGAGGATATTCCAAAGGCGCCTTTAGAACTCTGGTGACGGGCATTATGAATTCTTAGTCATGTCTTTGGATGACTAATGCTCCTCTGACTTTCATGGATATGATGAACCCAAAGTATTCAAGGAATATTTGGATCGGTTTGTTGTTGTCTTTATTGATGACATCCTTATATATTCCAAAAGTCGTGAAGATCATGAGCACCATTTGAATTTGGTACTCAAAGGCTTCGTGAAAACAAACTATATGCCAAATTGAAGAAATGCGAGTTCGGCGAGGAAGTAGCATTCCTTGGGCACGTGGTGTCGAAACATGGAGTATCTGTTGATCCGGTGAAGATTGAAGCAATACAAAGTTAGAACAGCAAGTCGGTGATCAAGTCACGTAGCTTTTTGGGCTTATTTGGTTATTATCGGAGATTAGTGGAAGGGTTTTCTCGAATCGCTACTCTATTAACCCAAACTAACTCGGAAGGATACAAAATTGCGTTTGGGCGAAGAATGCGAGAAAAGTTTCCAAGAGCTTAAGAGGAGACTTATTTTTAAGACTGTTTCTAACAATACCATCCGGTTTGGATGGATTTGTTATCTACAACGATGCTTGTGCAAAGGGTTAGGATGTGTTCTCATGCAACGTGGGAAAGTCATAGCTTTATGCCTCGCGACAACTTAAAGAGTATGAGAGGAATTATCCTACTCATGATCTAGAGTTAGCATGATCGTTGCGCTAAAGATATGGAGGCACTATCTATATGGGGAGAAAGTGGAGATATATTCGGACCATAAAAGCCTTAAATATTTCTTCACTCAAAAAAGAACTCAACATGCGGCAGTGACGTTGGCTCGAGCTATTGAAAGACTACGACCACACTATTCAATACCATCCTGAAAAGCGAACGTGGTAGCTGACACGTTGAGTAGAAGATCATATGCAGGAACGAGTGCGATGATGTCAAGTATACGCATAGAGCCAACTTTAATAGAAAAAGTTAAGGTTGCTCAAGCCACCGACCCGGAGCTGATGCGTATGAAGAAGAAAGTACAAGAAGGAGCTATTCCGGGAGCGAGAATTGATGAAGAAGGAATACTTCGAGTCCACTCTAGACTTTGTGTTCCTAACGACTCTGATTTGAAGTACAAGATTATGATGGAGGCACACAATACACCATTTGCAATCCATCCTGGAAGTACTAAAATGTATCGTGATCTTGACATACATTTTGGTGGAACAATATGAGAGAGAGATTGCAAAGTTTATCTCAATGTGTTTAACTTGTCAGCGTGTAAAGGCGGAGCATCTAGTACCTAAGGGTCCGTTGCAACCACTTGAGATTAGAAATGGAAGTGGGAACACATTACCATGGATTTCGTTACGGGTCTTCCTACGGTTTCTCGAGGCATCAATGCTATTTGGGTTATTGTTGATAGATTAACCAAGTCCGCTTTCATTTCTTGCCGTCACGGAGACTTATTCACTTGACGCGTCTTGCTAGTATATACGTGAATGAGATTGTGAGGTTGCATGGCATACTGTATCCATAGTTTCGGATCGTGACCCAAGATTCACTTCAAGATTTTGGGTTAGCTTGCAAAAAGCTATGGGCACGGATTTACGATTGATTTGGCATACCATCCTCAAAGCGGACGGACAATCGAAAGGACTATTCAAACTCTTGAAGATTTATTAAGACTCATGTCCTAGACTTCAAGGCGGTTGGGATAAGTATTTACCATTGGTGGAATTCTCCTACAACAACATTTATCGTGCAAGTATAGGTGTAGCTCCATTTGAAGCATTATATGGACGAAAGTGTCGCTCTCCGGTATGTTGGGGACGAGGTGGGTGAAGCAACCTTTGTTGGGACCCGAGTTGGTACGTATGACTACGGAAAAGATCCAAATGATTCGACTAACGTATACAAAGCGGCACAAGATCGACAAAAGAGTTATGCGGATCTTCATCGAAAGGGCGTGGAATTTAGTGTAGGAGATCATGTATTGTTGCGAGTTGCTCCATGGAAGGAGTTACAAGATTTGGGAAGAGAAGAAAGCTCAATCCATGATTTATTGGTCCATTTCAAATTCTTCGACCGAGTAGGAAATGTAGCTTATAGACTCGCGTTACCTCGAAAGTATGTCTCGTGTTCATAATGTGTTTTCATATCCTGCATTTCGTAAATATGTGAAAGACCGAACCACGTTATAGAGTTAGAACAGGACGAGATAAGAAGACTTAACGTATGAGGAGGTACTGTCAAGATCTTGGATAGGAAGGAGCATGTCCTACGCCTGAAAGGTCATACCACAAGTTAAAGTTTTGTGGAGGAATCATGCTATAGAGGAAATGACATGGGAATTGGAAAGCTAAAAGAAAGCGAGGTATCCTCACCTTTTTGAAACACAGTGTACGACGTCAATTTCGAGGACGAAATTTCATAAGGAGGGAGGTTGTAAGACCTCAACTTATTATTAATGAAATTTAATTTTCTATTTATTATTTTGAAATAGTAAGGGTTGATTTGATTAATGTGGATAGTTAGGGGTAAAATACATAAATATTTCAAAATAAGCAAGTGGTTATAATATATATTCATTGTTATGGGGAATATTCGTTTGGTCGTGGAATATTAAAGATTGTGGGGAATATTAGATGAATCAGCAGCGATGACCGTGTGAAAGGGTATAAGACCCTCAACTTATTATTAATGAAATTTATTTTTTCTATTTATTATTTTGAAATAGTAAGGGTTGATTTGATTAATGTGGATAGTTAGGGTAAAATACGTAAATATTTCAAAATAAGCAAGTGGTTATAATATATTCATTGTTGTTAGGGAATATTCGTTTGGTCGTGGAATATTAAATCTTGTCGGGAATATTAAATGACATTGGCCTTGACCATGTGTAAATTTATAAGACCCCAACTTATTATTAATGAAATTTAATTTTTCTATTTATTATTTTAAAATAGTAAGGGTTGATTTGATTAATGTGGATAGTTAGGGGTAAAATACGTAAATATTTCAAAATAAAGAAATGGTTATAAAATATTCATTGTTGTGGGGAATATTCGTTTGGTCGTGGAATATTCATGACCGCGGGGAATATTAAATGCGATAAGCAGTAGAATGACCGTGTGTGGGCCCCATACTAAAGCGATTGGATGAAGAAAGCGACAAATATAAGTTGTTTAAAAATAATGGTGTAGTTATTCTGCAATTAATCAATTAAAATACTCGGTGGGTTAAAACAAGAAGTGCACGGTATTGCACAATTATTGATTCTTACGTGAAGGCACTACTCAATAATGGTTACGATGTAATTACTATTCAAAGATTTTATTGATTTAATAATTCTTTGCGTTGATATTTTATATTCTTTGTTGTTTGATAATTGTCATTACACAAAGTATTTTTCATTATCGAAGCAATAATTCATATTATCTGAATAATATTATTAGATAACATTATTGGCAATGTCTAGAAAGTTACATCTAAGGAGAGGTTTGGTCACCTAATGCGGCGCCTTGATAAGGAGAAATTCTTATTGGAAAGCCCCTCTTTCCGAGAAGCGCACTCGTTGTCGATATTGTAATTTTGTAATATTATTTGTGAATAATTAATTATTGATTCATATGATAAGGAAAATATTGATTTTATGTGGATATAGATGGAGAAAAAATTTTATGTGACAATTGTTGAAAATTGAAATTTTATCTTTTTCTGATAAAATAATTCATTTAAATATATTATTATATTTTAATAATATAATAATGGTGATATTTTTACAACGAATGTGGGATATATGAGTATACGAGGAGGAAGAGTATTTTTGTTACTATAAATATTTAAAACATGTTAAACATGTCGGTGGACCCCATTTATTGACTGAAATTTGATTATAGCTTGTAAAATTGCCCGTTTATGGATTTCGGTCAATTTCTGTTTGGAATTCGGAAAAACATTCTTCTGCAAAGTTGTAGAGAATTGAATTACCTATAAAAACTCGCAAGATTTGAATTTTCTGATAAAAGGGCTATTTATTATGAATTATTGAAGTTCCGAAGTTCCGAAATAATTAATTTTTAG
Source organism: Panax quinquefolius (assembly GCA_020205615.1). Taxonomy (NCBI): domain Eukaryota; kingdom Viridiplantae; phylum Streptophyta; class Magnoliopsida; order Apiales; family Araliaceae; genus Panax; species Panax quinquefolius. The sequence goes on along the minus strand of CM035155.1, from coordinate 11,658,094 downwards.
GAGTTTTAGTTAATTATTTTGAGAAAAACGTTTTTTGCAACTAAGTTGGCCTCACATGTGATTCAAATGGGCTGAGATCAGTTGTCTAAGGTGGGCTAAAGAAAATGTGAAAAATATATTAATATTATATTCAATTTTCTACTTTTGGTGTTCTAAGCATTTTCCTATAAATAGGGTGCTTAGGTTAGAATTGAAAAACACACGGCTGAAGTTTCTCTCTATTTCTCTCTCGATATATTGAGCGTATTCTTGTGAGTATACTTTGAGTATTGTTAGGCGGTGCAAGTTCCTTGAAGACTATACCGTATTATTCCAATTTAAGTACTAATCTTTCGAGGTAAGGGATGTTATTTTCTTCTCAAATGATATTATTTCTTCAATATCATTATGCTTAAATATTGGTTGGAACTTTTATCAAATTTGAAACTTTTTCATGTCGGGTTCTTATTCATGAGTTACTTATTCACGAGTTACTATTCATGAGTTCTTATTCACAAGTACTATTCATGAAAGCGTGAAGATGTTTTTTTTTTTTTGGAAATTTCTATCTTTTGGTGTCTGAGTTACAATTCACGTACTCACGGACTTATTCACGATATCTGACCACTATTCATAAAAAATAAAATTTCTTCTTTTTGTCCAAAATATCTATTACGGATACTAGCTTTGATTGTATCCATGTTTTGATCATTCTTGAATTTTACACCACTATGATTATTTTTGAGGTATTTTGAACATGGATAAAACAAAAGTACGAATCCTTAATCCTTAATCCTTGTCATTTTGTTTCTTTGGATTCGTTTTCTTTAAAAATATTTTTCATCATCCTCGATCTTAAATGATGATATTATTGAATATTTTTGGCTGTAGTGCAAAGATGAATGATTTTGAAGAATATCTTTGGTAGTAGTGCAAAGATGAACATGTGTTTAGATGATCATGACTAATCGATGAATATCTTTGTCTGTAGTGCAAAGATGAATATTTGATTCAGATGTATATTGATTGATGTTCTGAGGATAAAAGATAGGCGATGAACTTTTAAATTCATACATAGAAGATAGTAGTTTGCATTCTCTACTTAACTCTTCTAATGAATTATTATTTCACTGCGAATATTGATTTAAAATTTGTTGTCTATTGTATTCTATTAGATTTTTCCCTGTTGAAGACTAACGGTAAATTTTTGTATATTATCTTAGTCATAATATTCTTTTCTTTGGGCTAGTTGAGCTCACCCTTTTCCTTTTTGTTCCATTTTTTTCTTCTCGGGAGGCGAGAATATAGCGAGTGCAGTGGGGTATGGAATGAAGGTTTTAGAAAGAATTGTTTAGTAGTCCTCACCATTTTGTAAAATAATGTATCAATAAATGTGATGAGGATTTATTTGAGTATAAATATTGTGCAGAAGATAATATTTGTATTCAAACTCACGATTTCTTGTTGTAATAATAAAGTTGTAGTTGTTTACATGCCATGTATTGATAACTCGAATAGGTGATGTATACCTATTTTGGGGCGTCACATGCAAGTGGTTATATTATATTCGATTGGTGGGGAATATCTAGGTTTAGCAGGAATATTCGTTGATAACTACTCAATCATTGGTGGACCCCACAATGTAATTATTGTTGGATCGAGAAAACGCACAAAAATATTTTATTGAAATAACTGGCGGAAGTTTTACCAGGTTGATCTTGTTGAACTACTCGGTAGTAAAAGTACGATGAATACGTGTGGTTGCATAATAATACTTGCGGTATTGATTATTGATGCTTTATGAGAAGTCACTCGGTTTGATTCCATTATCATTCGATTAATAATATGAATTATTATAGCGATAATGACGTTTTGTTTTATTCGTATTATTAACGTAATAAAAGCGTAAAACATCTTTTATATAAAATGAATATTTTATTAAAGTTATTCTATAAATAGAATATATTATATTTTATTATGCATAGTGTTGCATAGTGTTTTGCATAGTGTTGCATAGTGTTTGCATAGTAAAATGTTTCTATATAAATAGAATATATGATATTTTATTTAAAAGATTTTTCTTTAAATATGGACCGTCGATTAAAGTAAATCAATCTGGACCGTTCATGGATTAATTACTATGCATTCTATTTTCCTATAAATGAAGCTCATTCCTTCATTATTTTCTTCTTTAATTCACTTTGAAACTGAGAGAGAAATTATAGAGAAGCTATAGAGAGAAAATCTATATAGAGAAAGAAGAAGAGTATTACGGTACTTCACTACTTTGATATCCGAGTGTCTTTTTACGGTAAGGATATTATTTGTTGTAATTCGTAGGGGTGTTATTCTTTCTTATTCATGAAGAGAACTTACATTATTCCATTCTTTATTATTACGTTGGAATAACTTTATGTCTGTGACATACCCTATACTTGGTGAAATCCTCCGTTATTCCATTCTTTATTATTCATTGGAATAACTTGTATCTGTGGCATACCTATACATAATCAGTATCGTGGTTTACCCTATACTTGGTGACATTCTTCTATTATTACATTGGAACATCACATGCGTGTGTTTTACAGGACTGGTTAAAATCTTTATTATTATTCTGTTGGAACATCTTGTTCGTGTGTTTTACAGGGACCTGGTTAAAATCTTTATCATTCTGTTAGAATATCCTATCGTGTATTTTACACCGGATCTGGTTCCATCTTTATTATTACATTGGAACATCCATGGAATTGTGAATTTCACCTGACACAGTTAGATTATTATTATTCTGTTGGAATAACTCGCACACATCTAAGTACCGCATGCGTGGTGATTTACTTTGTTATTCCATCCTTTATTATACCCGGTTGGTTAAAACTTTGACTTTATACTCCATGAAATTAGTAGAATATTCTTGATATTTGCATTTCATCCAAATATCTTTTCATGGAAATATTCTTCCGATCATTCTTGAATTTTACTCTACAAAACAAAGATCTTGTTGACAATTTGGACGTTAATAATTCTGGATAAAATAATTCTTGAACTTGTTTTATTGAATTATTATGTCATTATCATCATCCTCATGTTATATTATGTTATCTTTGGCTTACGTGCATAGATGAACTTAGTATGATTATGACGGAGGATCATTCGGTATAATCATGACTTGTTATAAATGATGTGACAAAAGTCCTCGGTGGCTGTATAATGCGTTGATGGATAGTTTTGGTATGATTATGACCGGGGTGATTTGGTATAGTCATGACCATTGATAATTTGATGAAAATCCTTGACCGTAGTAATGCGAGGGGATGATTAGATATTGTGGTTTATTCATTAAACCGAGTCTTAGTGATAAAAATTGATGAAAACCTTTTAAAACCTAAAAGATAGTAGACTTTATTTTCTACTTGACTCTTTTAATGGATTGCATATTCACCGCTAGATTAAACTAGTTGTCTATTGTATTTTATCGGTTTAACATTGTTGAAGACTATTGATAATTTATTACGCATTATCTTAGTTATAATATTTCATTGGGCTAGTTGAGCTCACCCTTTCTTTCATCGTTTCTCTGTGAAATGAGAATATAATTTGGGACGAGTCGGGAAGCAGAGTAATGGTCCAGAGGATAGCATTAGTAGTCCTCACTATTCTGTGAAATAATGTGATAATAATTGTAATGAGGACTCCTTTTGAGTTTGTATAATATCTAGTAGACAATATTTGTATTCAAACTCACAATTTATGTCGTATTGTACACGACAGTTATATTAGTAAGTTGTATTTAAATTCTGTACCATGTAAGTGGCGACCCAAGATGGGTGACGTATACCTAATTTTGGGGGCGTCACATAAATTATAAATTATAATATTATATATTCAAACCCTTATATTATGGTTCATGGGATTAATTAGCTTGAAATAAGGAATCTAACAACAAAAAATAGAAGAAGAGAGATTTACTAATCTTGATATGATAGAATTATGGTGCACTTAATGGTCACTATAGTGGGATAAAAAAAATATTTTATTTCTTTAATTTTTTATTTTTAATTAGTTTACAGAGAGAATTGCTTTCACTTTTTTACCTCACTTTGATGATAAAGCAAAATTAAAAGAAAAACAAAGATGAAAAGAAAATACATAAAAAAGAAAGGGAAAGAAAAGTAAATAACCCTCGAATATTACAGGATGGGGGGTCATATGACCCCCTAGACTCCCTTTGTTCCTCCTCTATATATATAATAGAAATTAATAGAGCTATACATTTGTGCAGACTCACAAATATACACAGTCTACAACTATAGAGTTAAGTCACATTATGATCGTAGAGTACTCACTCTATTATCTGAAAATTCACTCTACGTTTCTATGGTAGTAGAGTTGTAAGACCCCAACTTTTATAAATAAAGATGATTTTTTTTATAAATATTATTTTTGAATATTATGGAATAAATTTGATATAATGTTATAGTTGTGGGTAATATTTATAAATTTTGCAAAAGTAAGCAAGTTGTTATAAAATATTCGTTTGGTGGGAATATTTTTTTTGTCGGGAATATTAAATGACGACGACTCAATCATTAGTGGATCCCATAATGGAAGTATTGTCGTAGTTAGAAAGCGACAAAATTATTTTTCTATAAAAAATAACTAGCAGAGGTGTTACCGCCAAAACCCATTGAACTATCCCGTTAGTAAAAGAAAAGAATGTCTGGCGTAGTTGTATAGTAGCACACGATATTGATTATTGATGCTTACGTGAGAAGTCACTCACCTATGCTCAATTATTACTACTGAGAATTCGTGCATCATATTTCTTATATTATTGATTCAATTATTGTCACAAGATCATCTCGTATAATATGTTATAGTATTAAATTATTAATTGAGGCGACAAGTTATAAACGATTAATAATTGTTGAAAGATTAAATATGTGTTGATTAAAAATAAAATGATTTGTGGTAATATTTATTCAATCCTTGATGTATATAAAGAGTCTGTTATGAGACGTTTGTGGTAACTTTGATTATTTAATGTGGGGGGGCATATGTCATCATCTAAGAGTCCTTCACGTCAAATCAATAGTAATTACCTTTGTGAATAGTAATTACCTTTGTAAATAGTAATTACCTTCGTCAATAGTATTTACCTTCGTCAATAGTAATTACCTTTGTGAATAGTAATTACCTTTATGAATAGTAATTACCTTCGTTAATAGTAATTAACCCTTCGCAAATAGTAGTTGTCCCTTCAATATTACCAAGAGTTAAGCGCTTCTTGATTGTTCCAAGGGTTAATTACCCTTCGCAAATAGTAGTTGTCTCTTGATATTACCAAGAGTCATTTTGACCCTTTGTTAAGACCAAGAGTTACCCTCGGCTTTTCTATAAATAGAAAGCTCATTCCTTCATTATTTCTTACTTAATTCAATGAAACTCTAGAGAGAAACTATAGAGAAAGAAGAAAAGTATTTCTTTACTTCACTTTTCTAATATTCACTCTTCTAAGGTAGGGAATATTATTTGTTGTACTCGTAAGGGTGTTATTCTTTCTTATTCATGAAGAGAATGTTGTTATTCCATCGCTTATTATTCATTGGAATAACTTTGTAAAAGTGGCATACCCTATACACGACTTGTATATGCGAATACCCTATACTTGGTGAAATCCTTATATTATCCCATTCTTATTTATTACATTGGAATAACTTTCGTATATCGCGGAATCCCCTATATTTGGTGACATTCTTCTATTATTTTATTATTAGTTGGAACATCATATACATGCTTTTACTTGGGACTGGTTTAAATCTTTTTATTATTCATCTTTATTATTTTATTGGAATATCCATGTCTCGTGTGTTTTACATCGAACCCGGTTAAAATCTTTTTATTATTCTCGTCTTTATTATTCTATTGGAATATCTCGTCATGTGTTTTACAGGACGGTGGTTAAAATCTTTATTATTCTTGTTTTTATTATTATTGGAATATCCGTACGTGTGTTTTTACAGGATTCTGGTTCCGATTTTTATTATTCTCGTATTTATTATTACATTGAGTAACTTTGCAATCATGCTGCAAGTACCGCATGCATGGTGATTTCTTTTGTTATTTCATTCGCTATTATACTCGGTTGGTTAAAATTTTGACTTTATACTCCATGAATTTAGTGGAATATCCTTTATATTTCAAGGCTTCATCCAAAGATTTTTAATGAAAATATTTTCTACGAGCATTCTTGAATTTTACTACAAAGCGAAGATCATGTTGACAAATTGGACGTTAATAATTCCCGGATAAAATAATTCTTGAACTTGTTTTATTGAATAATTATGTCATTGTCATCATCCTCATGTTATATTATGTTATCTTTGGCTTACGCAAGCGTAGATGAACTTAGTATGATTATGATGAGGATCATTCGGTATAATCATGGTTTGATATAAATGATGTGACAAAAGTCCTCGGTGGGTTCAGAATGTCGATTGATGGATAGTTTTTGGTATGATTATGACCGAGGGGTGATTCAAAGATAGTCGTGACCATTGATAATTTGATGAGAATCCTTGAGCGTGGTGCAGGGATGATTAGATATTGTGGTTTATTCATTAAACCTGAGTCTTAGTGATAAAAATTGATGAAAACTTTTTAAAACCTAAAAGATAGTAGACTTTATTTTCTTCGACTCTTTTAATGGATTGCGATATTCACCGCAGATTAAACCTGGTTGTCTATTGTATTTTATCGGTTTAACATTGTTGAAGACTATTGATAATTTATTTCGCATTATCTTAGTTATAATATTTCTTCTTTGGGCTATTTAGTTGAATTTCACCCTTTCTTTCACTTTTTTCTTCTTGAAATGAGAATATAAATTTGGGATTTAGTTTGGGGAAAAGAGTGATGGTCAGAAGATAGCATTAGTAGTCCTCACTATTACATTAAATAGTGTGACAATAAATGTAATGAGGACTCTTGAGTATGGATATTGTCTAAATGACAATATTCCTATTAGAACTCTCGATTTATGTATTGTCGTATGTTTACTACGGATGTATAATTAAGTTTGTATTTGAATTTATGTACTATGTAAGTGGCGACCCAAGATAGGTGACGTATACCTAATTTTGGGAGCGTCACAAGAGTGACTACTCTACGATCGTAGGATGATTTAATTTTATGATCGTAGACGATTTATATTTGAAATTTATATAGTTGTGTACCTCTATCCTTAATAGTGTTAATAGTAGGATATTACAATTGATTTGTTTAATTAAAGTTCGGTTTGTAGTAATTGTGAAATCATTATGTTATCTTATATTATGTTTTATTTGCTATGTAATGCAATTAATCAAACAAATTATGAAATTAAATGTCAAATTAATTATAACCATTATTATTTTGTTTTTAGTAATAGGCTATTACATCAAACGAAAAGTATGACAAAAAAGTTCAAAAAAAATGTATTAGGATTACTTCCGCAATAACTTATTACACGTAATATGTGAATCAAACAACAAAATATTTTTTTCTCGTTTTTAATATAAGTCGTTTTAGAGATATATTTTTCATTCCTTAATATAAATCGTTTAAAAATTTCAATTAAGCATTAATTGCTTAATTTTTAATATTATCTTAAATATTAAATATAACTTTGGTTCTCTACTATTTTTTTGTCTAATAAATAACAATCTCTTATTTCAATATAAGGATAATATAAATAATTGATATTATAATTAATATTATATAATTATTATCTTAATATCAGATACACCCCCTAAAACGAATTTATATTAAAAAACGAAGGGAGTACGTTATATTACTTACATGGGTCCATTTCTTTGACATTATCAATTGTCTTATTCTTTTGGTCTCTAATTAACAACCTATGTCTTTTAATATAGGAGTACTCCATACTTATTTTTTTACATCTCGTTTTAGAGAGTAAAATTTATTTCTTTTAATTTATCGTTTGTAAATTTTTAAAAATATTAATAATTTAATTTTTTATATTATCTTTATATTAAATATCAACTTGTTTTTTTCATCTTTTTCAATAAATTTGAAAATGATATTATCGAAATTTTATAATTATTTTGATCAATTAGACAGTATTATTTGCATTTCTTAATTTTTACTTTTTTTCCTAAAATGACAAGTAAAAAGTAACGGAGGGAGTATCATTTGCAAAACAATTTTGAGTATTTATAAATTAGAATTATCACCACAAGGTATCTGTATTTTTTAACCTATTTAGTAGTATATTTTATAAGAAATGATGTACAAGTCGATAAATATTTGACAAAATTAAATTGCGACCAACGTTCGTACGTACATACGATAAACTAAGGTGATGTGACTGATGTCCATTCTTCATTCTTATCTATCATCTATCACATATATGCACATACCAAACAATTATAATTCGGTTAAAAATTTTCACAATACATAACATGACTCAAATTTATAACACAAATTGCAAAACAAAATAACTATAATTTTAATTTATTTTTTCAAAATTCAAATATGACAATATCCTTGGCTGGCTTAATGTTGGTTGTATCCACCCTTATGACGACATCATTATAATCAGATTATGATAATCACGATTGCATTCTCTACGCTAAATAGCATCACAAATCTTAATGACATTGGTTGTCATAATTGAAAGAAAAAAAAATTACATAATTTATGTCACAATATTAAGTTATTATAATCAGAGTGCTCAATTTGTCACAATTAGAGATTATCATGATTAGACTATACGGAGTACTTAGTAATTAACCTCTGCAGTAACGCAGTGGTTTAAATGAAATTCTAGAACGAGTCGAAGACTCGAATGTCTTGGGTTCGAATTCCATCCTTTCTATTTGTGAAGCCAATAAAAATGGTGATGACGCCACGGGAACGCAGGCGCAAGTCTGTATAAAAAAATTAACTTTACTAAAAGCGTATGTCTCTATCACTCTTGTATTCACATCCTTTTTATTTTATATGAAATGGAGAGTTTTTATTATTTTAAGGTTTAAATTTAAAATATTTAGCTAGATTTAAGGTCTAAAAGTTGTCATTTCATTTAAAAATTATTAACTTAACTCTAGCAGTAAATTAATTTGATTAATACAACAAACGTTAACTCTTTTATTTTTTTCAGTTACCAACGTGAGAGTTGCATAAAATTTTTTAAACGTTATTTATTTATTTATTTATTTTATTTTTGTAGTTACAAACGTTAACTCTAACGTAAACTTATGTAAAAATTAAAAATACTAAAAATAAAATTAAAAAAAATAAAAAGAAAAAATTAAAATAAATAAAAAATAATAAAAGTTATGGATCCTTAATTATAGGCTATAGGTACCATATATACTTATAAGCAACTGCTATATTCGTTTTAGAATGGTACCATATATACTTATAAGCAACTGCTGTCAATTTTTTTTACATAAAAATAAAAATAAAAGTAAAAGTTTGTTGTATTAACCAAGTTAAATTACTGCTAGAGTTTAACTAAAAAAAAAAAGAGTAACGTTTAAAAATAACGCTTAAATTTTTTTATATGTAACTCTAACGATGGTAACTAAAAAAATAAATAAAAAGTTAACGTTTGTTGTATTAATCAAAAGACATGTGTTAAAATTTAAGTAAAAAAATATAAAAAAAATATATAATTTAAAAATAGAGGATCTGCTCTGGTCTTTAATGGAAGAATATCTTTTCCTTTAAACTAAGTAAGTATTTAGTAGCAGTAGTAATTAAATATGGAGTGCACCAAAAGGGATAGGGAAGAAACAACTTTACATGCTTTAGTTTTGAGGCACATGGAAAATACTAGTATTAAATACACTCTTTTTGGGTAACAAAGTTCTGCGTTGCATTGGGATTCGTGAAGACAATCATTCAAGATTGTCATAATTTCAAACTTTATTATGCCCAATCACTTTTTTTTTACTCCTATTATTATTATTTATTTTCCTACTACTATTTTAGACAATATATATATATATATATATGATCTCATCCGAGATAATTGATTATCACGAAAACTATTTCAACAATTAATAATCATAATCCTAATAATTGATCTCAGTATTTAATAATTTAGATTAAATATAATTTTTTTCCTGCCTCTACAACTTCTAACAATACTACTTAATTAACACTACAAGCTCTAGCGTTAGGAAACAAAATAAAAAACCAAGGCATAAAAGAATACTACAAAACATACTACTCTCTATTTATGCAACCCGTAGATTAGAGTCTGACCTAGTTATGTAATTCGTCCGTCCCTATTTAAATGACGTTTTAGAGATGAACACAAAAATTAAGATAATAATTAGAAAGCAGTAAAAATAGTACTCAATTGTCTACAATACTCTTAAATCATTAATTTATCATAGCACAAGAGTTTAAAGTACCAAAAAAATAGGTAAGTAATGAGGGGTCATTTTTAAAAAATTATCATTAATTCTTCTAAATTTGAACAAACGTCAATTAATTAGGGACAAATAAAAAATTCTAAAACTTCATTTAAATACGGCCGGAGGGAGTACTATAGTATAGGTAGGATCTACTATGTGGACAAAAATAAAACTTATTTGACACTTGTCTTTCTCTATACCAATTTTCTTAATTTGCCCAAAATATGTAATTATGTGATCTTCTGTGGGACGGGGGACATATTGATACAAAGTTCACATTTAGTATTTTTAATGTTGAAATTATGATTATTTTTTTTTTACTTTCATATATAATTAATAATAATAATAAAAAAAAAATTCCATACGTGCAATTAAAATTAGTAGAAATTATCATTTTGTTATGGATAAGAAAATGTTTCGTTTCAGTATCAAATTTTATATACTATACATATCAATTTCTTATTTATTTGGAAGGGATGGATGGATTTTAATGATTTTGAGTTATAACGACGATCCATCCGATATAAGTATTGTGTAGGAGTATCAAATATGATCGGAGTAAATGCATGCTAGCTAGCTATATGGAGTACTACTATGAAATAGGATTATGGACGGACTGATCCGGCTGTTACTCTGGCTAACCCATTCATTCATATACATTATCTGGCACTAAAAGTACAAGTGGACTATTTAATTACGAAAAACACTTGACCTCTGCCAAATTTACAATTTCAACTTCTTCTAATGAAATTCCGATTCAAATACTATATAGACATTATTCCGACTGAAAAACAACAATCATCATGCATACCAGTCTTGCTCTACAAAGAGTTATTATATACACAGATTTCATCTTTATTATAATTCACCACCCTCGGGAACATCTCTTATTTTGTTCATTATTGCTGGCTAAAGTTGTCTCGGCACCTAAATATTATGGCCATAAAAATTGGTAGAGCAAGTACGAGCTGAAATGTACACTAAAAATTGTAGTAAGAGTTTTTCTGACAACTCATGCAATTTATAGAATTTGAGGCAACTAATTGTATGGTAAAGTGGGGTATTCAAGCTTCTTACGCTGCCATCTAACTACTCTTGGATGTTGCATTGTTGAAGAAAAGGGTTACTATAGTTTATGTGTTTCCTCCAATACGGCTTATACTTCTCAAATCCAATACCTAACCATGGCTTCATCACACCATCATAGTGTATCACGGCTGCCTGATCAATATCGCCCTGCTTCACACCAGAATGATGACCCAACCCTAGAACATGCCATCTCCTGTCCAAGGCTACAGTCTGGTTGTAGAAGGTTACCCAACCTAAAGGCAAGCTACCAGCTTTCCATAGCGGCCTCTTCTTTCGCTGGCATCACAAAAGAAAAACTAGCATTAGAATTACATCCATGCTTCAACCGCGCTTTATTGAATTAGACAAGACCAAAAAATATAATTAATACAGACAAACAGAACAGAAAGATCTCCCGTAGCTCAAGACGAGATGGTGTGTGCTTAGCAAGTCCTAAAAGCTAATCAAATAGACTTTAATTTAAACTGATCCCTTTAGAGAACTAAAATGGATGAATTGGGAGGTCAGAAACTATTTCAATCTAGAAACAAACAAGACAAGCAAACATAAACAGCATGAATGCATTACCCACTGCAGGTATTTTTCATAGTCTCTGGTTAAGCCGTGTCTTCTCCATTCTTGCAAATCAAAAATATTCATCCCAAATGCCCATGTGCATGCCTTGACATCAAACCTCCTTGCCACCATTGGGTCTGAAAAGTTAATAAGCATATTCATCCTACGGAATGAAGGACTATCTACTTGACAAGTCTCCACTGCTCCATTTACTTTGCCCTTCATGTCAATGCTCCAAAGCCTTGTTAGATCTCTTTGCACAATCACGTCATGGTCAAGGAGCACAACCTTATTCAGCCTAGGAAACATATCTGGCAGGTAGAACCGAAGATGGTTCAGTGCCGAAGTATATCTCGTGTCGGGGGAATTTTCCTTCTGCATTGTTATATCATAGTTGTTGGACAACCGGTTGAAATTGTCTATGCTCTGTATCTCAATTGTGGCATTACCAGGAGGATATAATAAGAACCACAGAGAGATTGCGGCAAGGTTGAGAGAATCGGTTACTATATGGAAGATGATCCTCTCTGGTTCCTGCACGAGTCCAATAAACAATTTTTAAACTCTCATACAGTGTATCAGCAGTATGCAACAATATTTTACCGTCTTACAAAGTAATTATCGCAGGTCTCTATTGGCTCAACAATTAAAGTACAGAACCCTAGGGAGTTAAAATTATATTGGCCTAACATTAATAAAACCCATAAACATCCATATTATTTTGGTAGCAAAAAAGGGTTCACATTGAAAATGGAACCAAGAAAATTTGAGCACTCATTAATTACAAGTCCAATGATCAACAACAGAAAAAAAGATTGCACCTTCTCAAAATAACTTATTGTTGCACTAAGCAAATTTAGTGTTTTCTGAGCAACTGCTGCTTATTCATCAAGTGAATCCTTGAAATAGCAAAATGCAAATTGACTAACCAGATACAAGTTAACTTTTTCCATCTAAACACCAAAATCAAAACTTGTTCAATGATAACAAAGGTTGTTGCCTAACATTTAAACGGTTTAAACAACCAAACTTCAGTCTAGATTGGTAACATCAACCAAACTTCAGAAGGGCTATGAATGACCTACAGTGTCCAAACTCTATACCGTCCATACTGGAGTCTGACAAAGGGCATGCATGCAAGCTCACTACTTTAAAGAACAGTACTCAGTTATAGTTGTAACTTCCGTGTAAGAATCCTATATATCAATGGTCCTTTTTGGGACATTTCACTCTATCTTAGGGACATCAGCATATATGACTAGTATGGATAGAAATAAAGTCAGCAGCTTACCTTAGCATTAGAAATGGTTGACTGCACAACCACAGCACAAGCCAAAACATTGTTAGAGAAGACAGCAAAATGATATGAATCTGTATCATGCAAGTCTTGATGGCTTGGGAGCTTCCGCTTCTCAGGTGGCAGTGCAAAGTATTCGGCAGTCAGCCGCATAGAGAGACAATGAAGGCCTTTTGGGGTAGTTCTTCCAGCAAGCTGAACAAGAAATGAAGCTTGATTTTTCTGTGCTCTGACCTGTTCTTCAGCATTGTACGTCATAGCGCGAAGCTTTTTGACCATTGCAGAGCAATCAGGGAATACATGAACAGCTTTTGACAATGTTCCTTCCATGGCTCTTGACCTCAGCAAAGCCCTGAAAAGTTTACCCTTTTTCAGTTCATACATGAGATTGTTTGACTCTTCACAGAAGGGAGACTTCAATAACTCTTGATTAATTTATACACTTAACTTGAAAACGAAAAACTGGCTAGTATATACTCCTAACATCATTGAACTAAATAATATTTGAATAACTACAATTTGATACACATAGAATTGATAATAGTCACAGAATGGAAAGAGAGAAAGGGGGGAATAGAATGAAAAGTGAAGGAAAATGTATTTATGAATAATAAGTTTCATTCACTGTATTTAAAACTTGTGCTGTTTATAATAACTACATAAACTTCTGTCATTCTGTGATCCTTCACCTAATGCTCTTCATCAGTATTTGAGTACAACCTTTGACATTTACATAATATCAAAATTTCAATCAGCAAAACTGGCAATGAATACTCAAAAGTACAGATAATGTAGGCAATAACACAAGCAATGTTTTAAATAAAACATTCCAGCTAATAAAACACATGCTATGTTTTAAATAAAACACAAAGTACAGATAACGTAGCCAATAAAACACAAGCTATGTTTTTATTACACTCCAGCCAAAGCAAACACAGCAATTGGGGAGTGTTTACATTAATATCCATTTCAATAAGAAATAAGAGTATTAATAGAAGACAGAAGTTACAATGAGAAGAAGAAGAAAATATATATATTAGGACTATATCCAAGTGAGTAAAACATCAAATGCCAGAAAGAAAGAAAAAAGTAATGAATTTACCTCTTAGATAACTCAGAATCCTTGGTGGATTCACCCATCGCACGTTCCAAATCTTTAATTCGCTGCTTTAACTCCTTCACCAAATGGGAGTTGCTATTCGGTGGTGCAAAACTCAAGTATGTTCTGGCCCTAATAACCTGATCCTTCATCTCTTTCCACTTCTCATCTATTACCCTCCTTGATAGTGATTGCACTTTTCGGTCATGTTGGGAATTTTTTTCTTTATATTCTTCCTGCTACAAAACAAAATCAAAAACATATGCTTATTACAAAAGCCAGTGTATGGATATGGAGGGTATAGGGAGGTCTTTACAAAAATGAAGAATATCTGCACGGAACATCAAGCCTTGCAACAATATCAATTATCTAGCACAAAAAAATATCAGACTTTTTTATAATAAATCTTTATAGTACATAATGTATCTCTTTAAAAGAAAGTAAGAAACTCACATGACCTGTACAATAAATGAATGGGTAACAAAACTAAAAGGAACGCATTTATACCCCCATATATATAACCCTCTACAAACAAAACAATAAAGATATTACACAATTTTGTGCTACCGCCCATAGACTTCCTAAAAAACACAAAAGAAACTACTGATCTTGAAAAACACTTATTTGATCCAAAATATAAGAGAATAAAAAATGCATAGAACGACACAATCAACCCCTTTGCATCCTTGAAAGGTCCAGTATTTCATTGCTCCCCCATGATCCACATGGGCACAGCCAAGTTATGTCACTAAATCCATTAAACAATTCAAATCACTATTCACTCTATCAGTATAAATCGATATTATTCTAATGGAAAACCATATTATTCATATCACTCTCTGAGTTAGGAAAGAGCAAACAAGCAATGAAAAGAATGCAAATATTAAACCAGAAAATTAATAAAGCTAAAAGAGTGCCAATTAACAGAAAGAGCAAAGACTACTTATCAAACAGTACTCTAGAGGTTTATAACAAAACTACAACCAAATATGCCTTACATTCTAATACACTAGCCAAATTAAAGTCCATTCAGGAATTGTCATACACAGTGCCATGGCTTTGCCTGATTTTGAAGATAGCATAGAGTATCCCCATCATGGTAACTTACAATACCCTTCGCTAGCCTACAGGAAAGTTTGTTCAAGTAAGCACCCCCAGGGATTTTAGGCAACAATTTAAGAGGGAAAAGGTGCATTGATCGACAAATAAAATGAATTCAGAAAACTCAAGTGAAGTGTAGATGGATTCCAAATGGGGACATTTAAAACTCATGGAAAACCTCCCCTAGTACTCCCAACTTAACAAGCACATGAGAAGTGTGCATTTGATTAAATCCAGATACACAAGCAAGTCTTGAGATTACGGATTACCAGATGCAAACAGTTTATGTTACTAAATACAATCAATAACTGGATAGCAGAGCTAGACACATATTTTGACATCATTTTAGAAAGAAAATAATCCAACAGAACTGATAGCAAATATTAGCAATAGCCATTACCTTTTATCTGAAACGAACAAAACTAAGTTTTCATCGTCAATCTTAAGAATGTGAGTGCAAGTATTGTGATTTTCAAAACAATATGCAAACACTACAAATAACTGTCCAGTCATTGTAATATACTTGTACAGATGTTTTACCTTTCCTCTGGATATGGACAATGAATTCTCTGTTTTCCTTTTTTGATTGTCTTCTGTTGTATCATAATTGGCCCCTGAACATAACCAAAAAGCAAAAGAACAATTAAGGTCAGAACCAAGAAGTACATTAAAATTTGAGACTACAAATAAGCACAAGCACATTCAAGGGCACCAACCTTTCCTTTCTGACAAGGTAACATTGCCTCCAGAATTTTTAGGTTCTTTAGACTTCAGTTTCTCGTCAAAAGGACTAACGGTAACATTAGAACTAAAATTTCCATCTTTGTACACTAGTGAAGGCGGTTCATTTACAACTTTAACCTCCTCCTACAACAAGAACACCGATTCCACATTCATTAGCAACATAGAAAATCAAAGGTACATTACCAGGCAAGGGATACAAGACCAGCAAACTCAAAGATACCTTGTCTATTGCTCGGAGATTGAGAACATCTTTCCTGTATTTCTGAACAAAATTGAAAAAACCACCATCAATTTCCATCACGAAATACTAGCTAAACTTAAACTTGTTAAAGTTACTAAAAAAATGTATTCATTCAATATTTTTCCATTACATTTAGACTGAAACACAAAAATGCAAAATTGAGACAAAATTCCACACAGCTCATCCTAATACAACTATATGACTTGCTCAACGCAATCTTTTTCTCTTTTCCAATTCTCTGCTCCCATAGTGGACAACCTGGTCATTTCCTTGATGTTTTGTTTGGAACTAGGGAGGGGAGGACGAAGGAAAAATAAATGAAATTAAACAAAGAAGAATACTAGGGCTTTGTCACCAGTTCATTACGCTTAATAATGCAGAGGCTTTTCCCTTTTTCATTTTTCTTTTCCCGATAATAACGTTAAAAAATTAAATCTATTGCAGCTGAGACGAATCCGGAATTTTCTAGCCAACGAATAACGCAAAGATAAAAAAAAACGTAAACAGTTAAAAGTAAAGAAGAGAGATCATACAATAGTCGATAAATCTTCAAAATTTGCTGTTGAAGCTGCCAACAAAATTCAGAAACGGCCAATTATTATCATAAGGAACTGGAGATAATCCATGTAAAAATCAAATATAAAGACTGGAATTATTTCAAGATAAAGATTTACCGTCAGAAATGAGATGTAAATGCCTGCCGGAGAGCAGAAAGACTGGAAGAAAGACAGAAACGGCGAGGAGAGAGAGGATGAACCTCCTAGTGCATCGACGAAATCGCGTCATCGATGATAATTTTTAGTAAGGCTTATAGAATTAAGGTTTTGGAACATTTGTCCAGATGAATTTGAACCAATATTCGAAACGTGAACAGATAAGCAGAAGTAACTAGGGTTTTACGCGGTTTTGCTTTCAACTATATATAGATGAGAGAGAGTAATGGTGGGAGTTTTACAGATAGAGAGAGGGGGGGAACAGAAAGGAAGCGGTGAAATAGGAGATGCCATGCCATGCCATGTTCATGACTGATAAAGCTTTAAATTCAAGGTAAGGAGTAATTGTTTGATTTTGATTTATACTTTGGGGTTTGCGTCGAGATTTGAAATAGGCGACTTTAACGATAGATGACGGCTATGGTGCCTTGAATCATTATAATAGCCCATGCCTATAATCCGGTTGGCATGTCTATTTTTTTTTTAAATTGATTAATTGATCAATAAAATATTAATAAATATAAAATTTTATCTGTATATCAATATTTTATTGATCAATTGATAAACTTATTTAAAAATAAATTTTATGTTAATCACTTTTCTATAAACAACTACTCTCTCCTCCGTTTCAAATAAGTATATATTTAAGTAAATTAATTTAAAATATTTTTATACTTAAAATTAACATAATTTTTAAAATTTTAATTAATATAATATAAAAATATATCCAAAGTATTTTTATTGTAAAATTTATATTTTTATAATCTTTAATAAAGCATATCAAATTTAAATTTGAAAATATATCAATTTGATTTTCAAAAATTATAATTTGAAACATACACTATATATATATATATATATATATATATATATATATATACAAGTTAAAAAATACTTATAGGTGTATATTTGAATAAGAGTCTTGCAAATATATAAAAAATATAATAAATATTTTAAGAATAAATAGTAAATAGAAAAAAAACTTTAAAAACTGACGCAAGTTTAAGAAAACAGTTAAGTTTTATTCTCTTTCTTAATAAAATATATATTACTTTTATATATATATATATATAATGTCATTTGGCCGTGCAAAGAGAAAATACCATTGAAGTCTTTTGCATAACATTTGTGTATATTTAATATGAATAATATTTTTGTGACTAATTAAAAAAATATACGTTCGAATCCCCAAATTAGCCAAAAAAAAAAAAAAAAAAAGACATACTACAAATAGATATAATATGATGAGTATGATGAATATGATGGTAGTTACTTACATTTAAGTATATTATAAGTTAATTATATTTTAATAAATTATTTTATATGTTATTTTTAAAATTTATGAAAAATTGTATGGATAATAATAGTCTTCATATGTACAAAACAAATCTAAAGCACCTCTTAAATAAGATTTTTTTATTAAAATTACGTTATTTTTAAATTCTTTTAAAATATAAAATAATATTAAAATAAAATGATCCCATTTACTTTTTTTTTTAATTACAAAAATATCATTCATGAGTCCATTTATTTTTATAAAAATCTCTAAAATAACGTAATTTTAATAAATAATTATTATTTAAGATAGAATATTATTTAACATACGTACTTTAGATCAGTCCTCTTCTTATATATACTCGCAAGTAGTTAAGTTTCAACATTCACATTTGTTACAGCCAAATTTAGTTTAACATTTAATTAAGTAAATAGTATAAAACATACTCGCTTATATGTGATTTTTTTAATATATATATTTAGAGGAAGGATTTGAAGCACACACATCTCTTAAATAATATATATTTATTAAAATTACGTCATTTTAAAATTATTTTAAAAAATAAAATAATATTAAAAAAAGTGATCCTCGCTTGCTTTTTTTTTTATTTATAAAATGTCACTTATGTTATGACGCTTTCAAAATAGATATACACCACCCATCTTGAGAAATAGCCAAATATATGGTACAAAATTTAAATACAACTTAATTATACAACAAATAAGTGTAAAATACGACAAAATATATGTTGTGAACTTTAATACAAATATTGTCATCTGCATAATATCCACACTCAATTAAGTCCTCATTACATTTATTATCACACTATTTAATGTAATAGTGAGGACTACTAATGTTATTATCTATACCGTCAATTCCGCTCCCCGACTAGTCCCTCGCCACGTTCTCATTTTTCAAGAGAATGAAAGTAAAAAAAGGTGAGCTCAACTAGTAGGTAAAAATATTATGACTAAGATAATACGTAATAAATTATCGTTAGCCTTCAATGTTGTTAAACCGATACAATATAACAAACATCAAGTTTAAGCTGCGGTAGAACAAGCAATCCATTAAAAAGAGTCAAGTAGAGAATACAATCTACTATCTTTTATGATTTAAAAAGTTTTTCATCATTTTTATCATTTGGGACTCGGCTTTAATAAATAATTCAAATCATCCCCCACTCACTACCAATGATATTCATTAGTATCACAATCATAAATTATCCATGCACTACTGCCAAGGATATTCGTGTATTCATCAATGGTCACGATCATGCCAACAATCGTCCATCAATGCACTACTGGCCAACGAGGACTTTTACCACATCATTTGTAACATTACTACCATGATTATATCGATTAAACCTCGTCATAATCATACCAAGTCCATCTACGCACTACTGAGCCACAAATGACTTTCAATATAATATAAACATGAGAATTATGACAATGATGTAAGAATTCAATAAAAACAAGTTCAAGAATTAATTTATCCAGAACTAATAACGCCCAAATTGTCAACATGATACTTTTTCAGAAAGTAAAATTCAAGAATCTTTCGAGAAGAATATTTTCATGAAAAGATATTGGATGAAGCGCAAATATCAAGGATATTCCACTAATTTCACGAGTATAAAAGTCAAAACTTTAACCAACCTGAGTATAATAAAGAATGGAATAACAAAAGAAATCACCAGGCATGCGATGCATCAAGCATGCACAAAGTTATTCAGCAGAATAATAAATAACGAAACAGTCACGTGCGTAAACGCACGCATGGATGTTCCAATGTAATAATAAATAATCGGAACCGTGTCAAAGAAATTAAGACCCGACGGGATGTTCAACAGTAATAATAAATAACGGAATCAGTCATGCGTAAACGCACGCATGTGAGGATGTTCCAACAGAATAATAAAGAATGGAATAATGTAAAAATTTCACCATATATGCAGGTTCTTGATGACAAAAGTTATTCTAACATAATGATAAAGAATAAAATAACGAAGAATTTCACCAAGTATAGGGTAGATCAAGCCATTATGCAGATTATTCCAATGTAATAAAAAAATGGAATAATGAAGTTCTCTTCATGAATACGGAAGAAATAATACCTCTTACGAGTACAACAAATAATATCCTTTACCTTAGAACAAACTGGATATAGGAGTAGTGAAGTAGCGAGAATACTTTTCTTCTTTCTCTATAATTTCTCTCTGTAGCCAAATTGAATTCGTAAGAAATAATAAAGGAATGAGCTTCTATTTATAGGAGAATGGACCTGAATAAGAAACTAATTCTGAAGCGGTCAGATTGATTTACTTATAAACGGATTTCATTCCAGATTGGTTTACTATAAAATATTCTAATAAAACAAAAATTTTTAAATAAAATATAATATATTATATTTATAATCTAATAAAACGAATAACTTTATAAAAGTATTACGCTTTTATTTAAAAAGATTTTACTATGCAAAATACTATGCATAATGTAATATAATATATTCTATTTATACTAATAAAACGAATAACTTTATAAAAGTATTATGTTTTATATAAAAAGTTTTTTTGTTTTATTACATTAATAATACTAATAAAATAAAACTTCATCATCATTATTATAATTCACACTATTAATCGACCAGGTCGTTCCTAGGAAAGAGGGGACTTTCCACTAAGGATTTCTCCCTATTGGCGCACAATTAGGTGACCAAACCTCTCATTGGCAAAACTTCTAGACATCGTTAATATTGTAAATAATAATATTAATAACTTCGTCATCTCAATTATTGATTTAATAATATATAAAATATCGACAATAATTGAATCAATTAACGTGAGATACTATGTAACAATTACTGAAGCAATAATTGAACAAAACTGTAAGACCCCAACTTATTATGAATAAAATTAAATTTTCTCTATTTATTATCTTGAAATTATAAGGAGTTAATTTGATATAATATTTTGGTTATGGGTGAAATGTGCAAATTTTGCAAAATAAGCAAGTGGTTATAAAATATTCCTTTTGTCGGGGAATATTCATTTGGACGTGGAATATTCTTTTTGTCGGGAATATCCGTATGACGGCGCAGTCAATTGTGGGCCCCAGAACGGAATAACTGTCGGATGAAGAAAACGACAAAATTTGAGTTTTATAAATAACGACGTAATTGTTACCGTTAACACTGTTGGAATACCTGGTGGTTAAAACAAGAATCTGGCTGTGGGTCGCATAAAGAAAGACACCAGTATCGCATAAAGATATTTTGGAATTATTAATTCTTACATAAGAAGGCACTACTCAATAATTGTTACGATGAGTTCTCGCTCAATATTTTATTTTATTGATTCAATAATTGTTGCGTTGATAGTTTATATTATTGTTGTTTCAATAATTGTCATCGCACAAAGATTTCCCATTATCATATCAATAATTCATATTATTTGAATAATATTATTAGATAGCATTATTGGCAATGTCTAGAAAGTTACATCAATGAGAGGTTTGGTCACCTAATCATGCGCCAAAGAAGGAGAAATCCTTATTGGAAAGTTTTCTTCTTCCTGAGAACCGCCAGGTTGTCATAATTGTGATTCTTTAATATTATTTGTGAATAATTAATTATTAATTTATATAATAAGGAAATATATATTTTTATATGGATATAAATGAAGGAATTAATGCTGAGGAATTTTATTTGTATTTTGTCGAAATAAAGAATAAAATTTGAAAATTTTTAGAAAATTAGTTTATTACTTGATTTTGTAAAATCTATAACTCTTTGTGTATAATGAGTTAAGAGATGAGCCATATATCAAAAGAAAGCTCTGGAAGTAAGATAAACGTAGAAATTTGAATCACCCAAAAATCCTTAGTGGATTTTTCGTGGTGTCTGTTTGAGTGAAACTGGTACGAGGGACTTATAGTTCGAAAATCAAATCAGTGTTCTTAAGCTCTATTGCGTGAGTTATGATTTTGATCCAACCGTTGGATTGTTGTGATTTTTGGATATGTTATACATATATAAGTTGAGTATATGTCCACAAATTTTGAACCGTTAAAAATTAACGTATGATTTGTTATGAATTTTAAAAGGTGTTAAAAATCTTCTGTTTGTGGATTTCGGATATTTTCTGTCTGAAATTTGGAAAAACTTAAAGGTACAAAGTTTTAGAGAATTCGATTTCATGTGGAATGGAAATAAAATTCTTATTTTTTTGATAAAAGGGCTATTTATTATGAATTATTGAAGTTTCTGATTATTGTTTAAATGATAAAATATTTTGAAAATTTCTAGAATTGGTGGGCCCCACTTGTGGTTGGTGAAGAAATGTGCTGAATTTTATTTCAAATGTGGTGGGTGACAATAGTAGCAGGTAAAGCCATCGTGTAGCAAGTGTCAAGTCATTTGACGTCTTAACATTTTCCTATAAATAAAGCGGCTAAGTTAGAATTGAAAATCACACCGTAAACATAAGCTTTCTTTTCTCTCTATATTATCGAATGATTTATTTTGTGAGTATTTAGGTACTTTTGAGACTTGCTATTCAAGATAAGTTTCATTCAAAGATCACATCCGACCTTTCATTCAAGAATCGCTTGTTTCTTTGAGGTAAGGGATGTTATTTTCTTCTTAAATGATATTATTTTCTTCAATATCATTATCTTTGAGATATTGTTATGAATTTTATTGTGGAATTTCCAACTTTTGTGTCTGGGTTACTATTCACGATAATCGACACTATTCAATTAAAAATAAAATTTTCTTTTTCGTCCCTGGATGTCTTTTATGGTTACTATATTTGATCAGATCCATGTTTTGATCTTTATTTTGAATTCTACTTCACACTTGGTTATTATGGAGTATTATTGAATTTGGATAAACCAAATACGAATTCCTAATATTTGTCCTTTCGTCTTCATTGGATTCGTTTCTAAAATATTTTTCTTCATCCTCGGTCCTTAATGATGATATTTTGAATATTTTTGGCTTCAGAAGGCAAAGATGAATGATTAATCGATGAATATCTTTGGCCCGTAGTGCAAAGATGAACATGTGTTGAGATGAACATGACCAACTAGTGATACAAATGAATATCTTTGGCCTGTAGTGCAAAGATGAATATTCGATTAAAAATGTATATTGATTGTTGTTACAGGGATAAAATATTGATGATGGACTTTTAAATCTTAGAAGATAGTAGAACTCATTCTCTACTTGACTCTTCTAATGGATTGTTGTTTCCACTGCAGTTTTGATCTAAAACTTGTTGTCTATTATGTTTTATCAGATTTTTCCTTGTTGAAGACCAATGATAATTTGTTGTATATTATCTTAGTCATAATATTCTTTACTGGGATAGTTAAGCTCACCCTTTTCCTTTTTGTTCCATTTTTCTTCTCAGGAAGCGAGAACATAGCGAGAAGTAGTCGGGGTGTGGAATGATGGTTCTGAGCAGGTTGTTTATGATCCTCACTATTTTGTAAAATAGTGTGTCAATAATTGTAATGAGGACTTTATTTGGGTGTGGATATTGTCTAGAAGACAATATTTGTATTTAAACTCACAGTTTGTTTTGTCGTATTTTGCACGACACTTGTAATAATGATGTTGTAGTTATTTATGTACCATGTATTTTGGCGACTCTGAATAGGTTGGATGGATTGGACCTATTTTGGGGGCATCACAAAAACTGAGTGACTTCTCACGTAAGCATCAATAATCAATACCGTGTGCTACTATACAACCACGCATATTCTTGTACTTTTAACACCGAGTGTTTCAATAGTTAACGATAAAACTT
Source organism: Panax quinquefolius (assembly GCA_020205615.1). Lineage (NCBI taxonomy): Eukaryota > Viridiplantae > Streptophyta > Magnoliopsida > Apiales > Araliaceae > Panax > Panax quinquefolius. The sequence continues at coordinate 11,633,758 of CM035155.1, read as the reverse complement.
CCGCCGTTATTTTCATAAAATATTTTTGTTGTTTACTCAATCCGACAATAATTTCATTGCGGGGTCCACCAATGATTGTGCCGTCGTACGAATATTCCCTGTTAAAACGAATATTCCTCGACCAATCAAATATTATATAATAACTTGCGTACTTTGAAAAATTTATAACTATTACCCACAATTATAACATTATATCAAATTCATTCCATAATATTCAAAAATGATAATTATAGAAAATTCATCTTTATTCATAAAAGTTGGGGTCTTATAATCTCCCTTTCGATGAAATTTTGCCCTCGAAATTGTGGTACGCACTGGTATGTCGAAGAGGTAAGGATACCTTGATTTCATTTCAAATTCTAACTCCCAGGTCATTTCCTCAACATCGTGGTTCCTCCATAAAACTATGACTTGAGGTATAACCTTGGAGCGTATAATTTATTCCTTCTTATCCAAGATTTGAACAGGAACCTCTTCATACGTTAAATCTTTCGCTATTTCGACCGATTCTAACTCAATAATGTGGTTCGGGTCTTTCACATATTTACGTAACATGGATATAAAAAAAACGTTATGAACACGAGACATACTTGGCGGTATAGCGAGTCTATAGGCTACAATCCCTACTAGATCGAGGATTAAAAATGGGCCAATGAATTGAGGATTGAGCTTTCCTCTTTTTCCAAATCTCGTAACTCCTTTCCATAGAGCAACACGTAACAACACATGATCTCCAATATCGAATTCCACGTCCTTTCGATGAAGATCAGCATAACTTTTTTGTCGGTCTTGTGAGGTTTTTATACGTTGTCGGATCATTTGAATCTTTTCGTAGTCATCATCACGTACTCAACTCCCATCCCAACAACGTTGCTTCACCCACCTCATCCCAAAGATCTCGGAGAACGACATTTTCTTCCATACAACGCCTCAAATGGAGTCATGCCAATACTTGTTTGATAACTGTTGTTGTAAGAAAACTCCACCAATGGTAAGAACTTGTCCCAACTTCCCTTGAAGTCAAGGACACAGAGTCTTAATAGATCTTCAAGAATTTGAATAGTCCTCTCCGATTGTTCGTCCGTCTGAGGATGATATGTCGAACTAAATCGTAAATCCGTGCCCAAAGCTTTTTGTAAACTAACCCAAAATCGTGAAGTGAATATTGGGTCTCGATCAGAAACTATGGATACTGGCATACCATGCAGTCTTACAATCTCGTTTATGTACATATAAGCAAGACATTCAAGTGTATAAGTTTCTAGTATTGGTAAGAAATGAGCAGACTTGGTCAATCTATCAACAATGACCCAAATTGCATCTATGCCTTGAGAAACCTTGGGAAGTGTAAGACCCCAGCTTTTATAAATAAAGATGAATTTTCTATAAATATTATTTTTGAATATTATGGAATAAATTTGATATAATGTTATAGTTGTGGGTAATATTTATAAATTTTGCAAAGTAAGCAAGTTGTTATAAAATATTCGTTTGGTGGGGAATATTCTTTTTGTTTGGGATTATTCGTACGATTTTACTCAATCATCAAGTGGACCCCTATTAACGAAAGTATTGTCGTAGTTAGAAAACGACAAAATTATCTTTCTATAAAAATAACTACGGAGGTGTTACCGTTAAAAACCATTGAACTACCCTATGGTAAAAATACAAGAATACGCTGGGGTGGATAAGAAAGACACTCAGATTGATTATTGATGCTTACGTGAGAAGTCACTTAGCTATACTACTCGATTATTGCTCAAGATAATTCTTTGCATTATATCTCTTATATTATTGATTCAATTATTGTCACAAAGATTATCATTTGTATAATATGTTATAGTATTAAATTATTAATCGAGACGACAAGTTATAAATGATTAATAATTGTTGAAAGATTAAAATGTGTTGATTAAAAATAAAATGATTTGTGGTAATATTTATTCAATCCTCGATGTATATAAAGAGTCTCATTATGAGACGTTTATGGTAAGTTTGATTATTTTTTAAAATTATATGTCATCATCTAAGAGTCTCTTCGTCAATAGTAATTACCTTTGTGAATAGTAATTACCTTTGTGAATAGTAATTACCTTCGTCAATAGTATTTACCTTCGTCAATAGTAATTACCTTTGTGAATAGTAATTACCTTTGTGAATAGTAATTACCTTCGTCAATTGTATTTACCTTCGTCAATTGTAATTACCTTCTTCAATAGTATTTACCTTCATTAATAGTAGTTGTCCCTTCAATATTACCAAGATTTAACTGCCTCTTCGGTGTTCCAAAGGTTAATTACCCCTTCGCAAATAGTAGTTGTCTCTACAATATTACCAAGAGTCATTTTGACCCTTCGTTAAGACCAAGAGCCACCCTCAGTTTTTCTATAAATAGAAAGCTCATTCCTTCATTATTTCTTATTTAATTCATCAAACTCTATAGAGAGAAACTATAGAGAGAAAGAAGAAAAGTATTCTCGCTACTTCACTTTTCCAATATTCGGTTCTTCTAAGGTAAGGGATATTATTTGTTGTACCCATAAGGGGTGTTATTCTTTCTTATTCAGGAAGAGAACTTCGTTATTCCATTCTTTATTATTCGGTTGAATAACTCAGATACGCTCATGGATACCCTATACATAACTCCGTGACACGTGGCATACCCTCGTACTTGGTGAAATCCTTATGTTATTCCATTCTTATTTATTCATTGAATAACTTTGTACATGGACTCCCTATACTTGGTGAAATCCTTATATTATTCCTTCTTTATTATTCTATTGGAATATCACATGCGTGTGTTTTACATCTGGACTGGTTCCGTCTTTATTATTATTACATTGGAACAACTGCTCGTGTGTTTTACACGGAATTGGTTAAAATCTTTATTATTATTACGGTTGGACACATCACATGCATGCGTTTACTTGGGACCGGGTTCCGTTATTTATTATTCTCGTTGGAATAACTCCTCGCATGTGATACTATCGCATGCGTGGTGATTTCTTTTGTTATTCCATTCTTTATTATACCCGGTTAGTTAAAACTTTGACTTCTATACTCCATGAAATTAGTAGAATATCCTCGATATTTGCGTTTCATCCAAAGATCTTTCATGGAAATATTCTTCCGATCATTCTTGAATTTTACTCTACAAAACAAAGATCATGTTGACAATTTGGACGTTAATAATTCCCGGATAAAATAATTCTTGAACTTGTTTTATTGAATTCTTATATCATTGTCATCATCCTCATGTTTATATTATGTTGAAAGTCATCTACGTATTCAGTAGTGCATAGATGGACTTGGTATGATTATGACCGAGAGACTATTCGATGTAATCATGATCGTAATGTTACAAATGATGTGATAAAAGTCATCTGTGGCTCAGAAAGTGCATAGATGGACTTGGTATGATTATGACCGAGAGACTATTCGGTGTAATCATTTACCGTAATGTTACAAATAATGTGATAAAAATCCTCGATGGTAGTAGTGCATTGATGGGACGATTGTTGGCATGATCATGACCATTAATGAATACACAACTATTCTCGCCCGTAGTGCATGAATAATTGTGGTCGTGATACTAAAAAATATCCTTGGCCAGAGTGCAGGGGTGATTCGATGATGTGGAATATTTATTTAAAGTTGAGTCTCATTTATAATAAATGATGAAAAACCTTTTAAATCATAAAAGATAGTAGATTTTATTTTCTACTTGACTCTTTTAATGGATTCTTGGTTCCAATCGTAGTTAAAAATGATGTTCATTATATTTTATCGCTTTTAACATTGTTGAGGCTAATGATAATTTATTCGCATTATCTTAGTCATAATATTTCTTCTTGAGCTAGTTGAGCTCACCCTTTCTTTCACCGTTCTCTTCGTGAAATGAGAATATAGGTGGGACGAGTGGGAACGGAGTAAAGGTCCAGAGGATAGCATTAGTAGTCCTCACTAATTCGTGAAATAGTGTGATAATAATTGTAATGAGGACTCCTTTTGAGTTTGTATAATATCTAGTAGACAATATTTGTATTCAAACTCACGGTTTATGTCGTATTGTATACCTACAGCTTATATTAGTAAGTCAGTATTTAAATTACAGGCGCCACGGGAAGACCAAGAATTGAAATCCATGGTAATGTGCTCCCACTTCCATTTTGGAATTTCAAGTTGTTGCAATGGACCTTTTGGAACTTGATGCTCTGCCTTGACTCGTTGACAAGTTAAACACCTTGAGATAAACAGCGCTATCTCTCTCTTCATATTGCCCCACCAAAATGTATGTTGAAGATCATGATACATTTTGGTACTCCCAAGATGGATTACAAACGGTGTGTTGTGCGCCTCCATAATGATTTTATACTTTAACTCAGGATCGTTAGGAACACAAAGTCTGGAGTTGACTCAAAGTATTCCTTCTTCATCGATTCTTGCTTACGGCATAGCACCTTCTTGTACTTTCTTCCTCATATGCATCAGCTCCAGGTTTGTAGCTTGAGTAGCTTTAACTTTATCGATTAAAGTCTGTTCTACTCGTATATTTGTCATCATCACGTGGGTCCCTGGAGTCTTTATCTCTATCTCCATCATTTGCAAGTCATACAAATTGGGCCTCTGCGTTGTCAATATCACACTCGTACCGGCATATGATCTTCTACTCAATGCATCAGCTACCACGTTTGCTTTTCCAGGATGGTATTGGATGGTATATTCATAATCTTTCAACAGTTCGAGCCAACGTCGCTGTCGCATGTTGAGTTCCTTTTGAGTGAAGAAATATTTAAGGCTTTTATGATCCGTAAAGATCTCCACTTTCTCCCCATACAAGTAATTCCTCCAAATTTTAAGTGCGAAGACAACAGCTGCCAACTCTAATCATGAGTAGGATAATTCCTATCATATTCTTTGAGTTGTCGAGAGGCATAGGCTATGACTTTCCCATGTTGCATGAGAACACATCCTAACCCTTTGCCTGAAGCATCACTATATATGACAAATCCCTCCGAGCCAGATGGTATTGTCAGAACAGGTGCTGAAATTAGTCTTCTCTTGAGTTCTTGAAAACTCTTCTCATATTCCTCGTTCCAACCGAATTTTGTATCTTTCCGAGTCAGCGAGTTAAGGGGGTAGCGATTCGAGAAAACCCTTCTACGAATCTTCGATAATAACCAGCTAAGCCGAGAAAGCTACGTACTTCGGTCACTGATTTAGGTTGCTCCCAGATTTAAATAGCTTCAATATTTGCTGGGTTAATAGATATTCTATGACTTGATACCACGTGCCCAAGGAATGCTACTTCCTTAAGCCAGAACTCGCATTTCTTCAACTTGGCATAAAGCTTATATTCGCGAAGCTTTTGAAGTATCAGCCTCAAGTGTTACTCATGATCTTCACGGCTTTTGGAATAAATAAGGATGTCATCAATAAAGACGACCACAAAGTGATCTAAATATTCCTTGAATACTCGGTTCATCATATCCATGAAGGCAGCAGGAGCATTAGTCAATCCAAAAGATATGACTAGGAATTCATAATGCCCGCATGGGAGTTACGGAAGTCATCTTTGGAATGCCATCGATTCTAATCTTCAATTGGTGATATCCGGAACGAAGATCAATCTTTGAAAAAAATTTGGCGCCTTGCAACTGGTCAAACAGGTCATCAATGCGAGGCAATGGCTATCTATTTTTGATAGTGACATGGTTCAACTCCCGATAATCAATACAAAGTCGCATACTCCCATCTTTTTTCTTCACGAATAGAACAGGAGCACCCCAAGGAGAAGTACTAGGACGAATAAAACCAATGTCTAACAATTCCTGCAGTTGGGTCTTTAACTCACGAAGTTCAATAGAGCCATTCGATATGGGGCTTTGGAAATGGGTTTTTGTACAGAAGTTCAAGGTCGATACAAAATTCAATTTCACGCCTAGGGTAGGCCGGGAAGTTCTTCGGGGAATACGTCGGAAATTCATTAACAATAGAAATATCATTCAAAAGCGGCGTATTTTTGTTTAGATCCGTGACATGAGCTAAGAAAGTTTGACATCCATTTTTCAATAAATGAATAGCTTTATGGCTTGAGATGACAGTGATTGATTTTAATGGTTTGGTTGCTTGAATTCGCATAATAGGTTGGTTAGGAATATGAAAGCTAACAACCTTACGAAAACAATCAATTTTTACATGATGAGTAGTTAACCAATCAATCCCTTGAATTACGTCAAATACAAGTATTTTCAATGAAATAAGATCGACAGGTAATGTGAGGGTACCGATTTGAACCAAACAAGACTTATAAACAGTGGATGTAATGAAGGTTTCTCTCAATGGAGTTTCAACAGATAAGTCAAAATCTAATTTCTCCAGAGTCAAATTTATACGTTGAGCGCAAGTAGGAGAAATCCAAGAATGGGTAGAACCGGTATCAAATAAGGTATAAACTTCTCTAGAGTTTATGATAAGCTTACCCGTGATGACCTCGTTTCGGTTCCTTATTTTCTGGGAGGTCACGACAAACGCTCTCCCTTGCACTACTGGCATTGACTTTTCTAGGACGTCCTTTGGTGCCTCCATCCTAGCTGAACTTGGCTTCGGTGAACGACAAAATCGGGCTAGGTGACCTTCTCTTCCACAATTATAACATATTTTTGGATGGCATCGCGCAGTTTGGACTGATGTGTTGTGACGCCCCCAAAAATAGGTATACATCACCCATTTTGAGTCGCCAAATAAATGATACAAAAATCAAATACAACGTAATAATACAACTGTCGTGTACAATACGATGAAACATAACTGAGAGTTTAAACAGAAATATTGTCTTCTAGACAATATCCACTCTCAAATAGAGTCCTCATTACATTTATTATCACACTATTTTACAGAATAGTGAGGACTACTAATGCTATCGTCTGGACCGTCACTCCATTCCCCGACTCATCCCAGCTATATTCTCATTTCCTGAAGAGAACAGTGAAGGAAAGGGTGAGCTCAACTAGCCCAGTAAGAAATATTATGACTAATATAATACAGAATAAATTATCATTAGTCTTCAACAATGTTAAACTGATAATATACAATAGACATCAAGTTTAACTGCAGCGGAATATGCAATCCATTAAAAGAGTCAAGTAGAGAATAAAGTCTACTATCTTTTATGTTTTAAAAGGTTTTCATCAATTTTTATTGTTGAGGCTCAGCTTAATAAATAAACCACCACATCTAATCATCCTTGTACCACGATCAAGGATTTTCATTAAATCATCAATGGTCATGACTATACCGAATAAACACTGGTCATAATCATACCAACAACTATTCATCAATGCATTACAGGCCACTGAGGACTTTTATCACATTATTTATAACTGGTCATGATTATACCGAATGATCCCTGGTCATAATCATACTAAGTTCAACTATGCACGTAAGCCAAAGATGACTTTCAACATAATATAACACGAGGATGATGACAAGGACATATTAATTCAATAAAACAAGTTCAAGAATTAATTTATCCAAGAACCAATAACGTCTAAATTGTCAACATGATACTTCTTTGTAGAGTAAAATTCAAGAATGCTCAGAAGAATATTTCTATGAAAATATACTGGATGAAGCGCAAATATCAAGGATATTCCACTAATTTCATGAAGTATAGAAGTCAAAATTTTAATCAACTGAGTATAATACCGAATGGAATAACAAAAGATATCACCATGCATGCGATACTTGATGTGCAAAAGTTATTCAATAGAATAATAATAACGGAACCGTGTCGGGTAAAATTTACAATCGATGCGGGATGTTCCAATGTAATAATAAGGAATGGAATAACAACGAAATCACCATACGCATGCGATGCTTCGCATGATAAAAGTTATTCCAACATAATAATAACAACGGAACGAAGTCGGAGTTAAATTCTGCAAGCGATGGATGTTCCAGCAGAATAATAAATGCGGAATAATAAACAATGGAACCAGTGTCAAATAAAAAACACACAAACATGGATATTCCAATGTAATAATAAATGCGGAATAATAAACAATGGAACCAGATCCGGTAAAACACACGTATGTGATATTCCAACAGAATAATAAAGAATGGAATAACGAGAAAAAAGATCACCAAGTATGGGGATTTAAGCGTATACACGTTATTCCAACAGAATAAATAAGAATGGAATAACATAAGGATTTCACCAAGTATAGGTACGCTGGCGTATACAAAAGTTATGTATAGGGTATGCCACTTTTTACGAGTTATTCCAGACGAATAATAAAGAATGGAATAATGTAAGTTCTCTTCATGAATAAGAAAGAATAACACCCCTTACCGTAAAAGAAATTAGATATAGAAGTAGTAAAGTAGTAGAATACTCTTCTTCTTTCTCTCTATAATTTCTCTCTCTAGAGTTTCAGTGAATTCGTAAGAAATAATGAAGGAATGAGCTTCTATTTATAAAAAAACTGAGAGTGACTCTTGGTCTTAACGAAGGGTCAAAATGACTCTTGGTAATATTGAAGAGACAACTACTATTTGCGAAGGGGTAATTAACTCTTGGAACACCAAAGAGACAAATAACTCTTGGAAAACCGAAAGGACAAGTTACTATTAAAACTCGTGAATAGTAACTCATGAATAGTAACTCGTGAATAGTAACTCGTAAATAGTAACTCATGAATAGTAACTCGTGAATAGTAACTTCTGACACGAAAAGTTCCCCAAATACCCGATTGAACAATATAACCTCCAGACATCAATTATTATCGAAATAAATGTCAATTTTCATTAACACAAATAATTTCAACACAATGGAACTATCAAATTCATCTTTAATCAACACGAACTTATCCATTATTAATATCATAACTCACAATATTTAACAACCAGGTCGTTCCCAAGAAAGAGGGGGCTTTCCAATAAGGATTTCTCCTTATTGGTAGTAATGATCAGTGACCAAACCTCTCCTCGATGTAACTTCTAGACATTGTAAATATTGTAATTTAATAATATGAATAACTTTGTCGTCTCAATTATTGATTTAATAAAATAACATATTATGCACATGATCATCGTGACAATAATTGAATCAATAATACGAGAGAGATATGATGCAAAGCAATTATCGTAGTAATAATGCAATATAACCGAGTGACTTATCACGTAAAGATTAATAATCAATATTGTGCTCTTATGCAACCACGCCAGACATCGTACTTTACTACCGGGTAGTTCAACAGTTTTAACAATAACACCTCCGCCGTTATTTATAAAATATTTTTGTCATTTTCTCAATCCGATAATAATTCTTTTGTGGGGTCCACCAATGATTGTGTGTCGTTATCGAATATTTCAAAAAAAGAATATTCCCCGACCAATCGAATATTTATAAGACAACTTGCGTACTTTGCAAAATTTATAAATACTACCCACAACTATAACATTATATCAAATTCATTCTATAATACTCAAAAATAATATTCGTTGAAAAATCATCTTTATTCATAAAAGTTGGGGTCTTACAACCTCCCTTCTTATGAAATTTTGCCCTCGAAATTAGGGTACGCATTACGGTATGTCGAAGAAGTAAGGATACCTTGATTTCATTTCAGATTCTAACTCCCAGGTCATTTCCTCAACATCGTGGTTTCTCCACAAAACTTTGACTTGAGGTATATACTTTGAGCGTAAAATATGTTCCTTCCTATCCAAGATTTGAACAGGTACCTCTTCATACGTTAAGTCTTCCACTATTTTGTCCGGTTCTAACTCAATAATGTGGTTCGAATCTTTCACATATTTACGTAACATGAATATGTGAAAAATATTATGAACACGAGACATACTTGGCGGTAAGGCGAGTCTATAGGCTCCAGTTCTTACTCGATCAAGGATTGAAAATGGGCCAATGAATCGAGGATTGAGCTTTCCTCTCTTTTCGAATCTCGTAACTCCTTTCCATGGAGCAACACGTAACAACACATGATCTCCAATATAGAATTCCACGTCCTTTCGATGAAGATCAGCATAACTCTTTTGTCGATCTTGTGAGGTTTTTATACGTTATCGGATCGTTTGAATCTTTTCCGTAGTCATACGTACCAACTCTGGTCCCAACAACATTGCTTCACCCACCTCATCCCAGCATACTGAAGAACGACACTTTCTTCCATACAACGCTTCGAATGGAGCCATGCCAATGCTTGCTTGATAACTGTTGTTGTAGGAAAACTCCACCAAAGGTAAGAACTTGTCCCAACTTCCCATGAAGTCAAGGACACAGAGTCTTAATAAATCTTCCAGAGTTTGAATAGTCCTCTCTGATTGTCCGTCCGTCTGAGGATGATATGCCGAACTAAATCGTAAATCCGTGCCCATAGCTTTTTTGCAAACTAACCCAAAATCTTGAAGTGAATCTTGAGTCTCGTTTATGTACATACGAGCAAGACGTTCAAGTGTATAAGTTTCTCGTATAGGTAAGAAATGAGCAGACTTGGTCAATCTATCAAGAATGACCCAAATTGCATCTATGCCTTGAGAAACCTTGGGAAGACCGAGACTTGAAATCCATGGTAATGTGCTCCCACTTCCATTCACGGAATTTCAAGTGGTTGCAATGGACCTTTTGGTACTTGATGCTCTGCGCTTGACTCGTTGACAAGTTAGACACCTTGAGATAAAACAAGTATATCTCTCTCTTCATATTGCTCCACCAAAATGTATGACGAAGATCACGATACATTTTGGTACTCCCAGGTGGATTGCCAAACGGTGTGTTGTGCGCCTCCATCATGATTTTATACTTTAACTCAGGGTCGTTAGGAACACAAAGTCTGGAGTTGACTCGAAGTATTCCTTCTTCATCGATTCTTGCTTCTGGCATAGTACTTTCTCGTACTTTCTTCCTCATACGCATCAGTTCCAGGTCTGTAGCTTGAGCAACTTTAATTTTATCGATTAAAGTCGGTTTTACTCGTATATTCGCCATCATCACGTGGTCCCCCTGGAGTCTTTATCTCTATTTCCATCATTTGTAAGTCATATAAGATGGGCCTTTGCTTTAACAATATCGCACTCGTACCCGCATATGATCTTCTACTCAATGCGTCAGCTACCACATTTGCTTTTCCAGGATGGTATGATCATAATCTTTCAACAGTTCAAGCCAACGTCGATGTTGCATATTGAGTTCCTTTTGAGTGAAGAAATATTTGAGGCTTTTATGATCCGTAAAGATCTCCACTTTCTCCCCATACAAGTAATGCCTCCAAATTTTAAGTGCGAAGACAACAACTGCCAACTCTAGATCATGAGTAGGATAATTCCTCTCATGTTATTTGAGTTGTCGTGAGGCATAGGCTATGACTTTCCCATGTTGCATGAGAACACAACCTAACCCTTTGCCCGAAGCATCACTGTGGATGACAAATCTCTCCGAGCCAGATGGTATTGTCAGAACAGGTGCTGAAATGAGTCTTCTCTTGAGTTCTTTAAAACTCTTCTCACATTCTTCACTCCAACCGAATTTTGTATCTTTCCGAGTTAGCTGAGTTAATGGAGTAGCGATTCGAGAAAACCCTTCTACGAATCTCCGATAAAAACCAGCTAAGCCGAGAAAGCTACATACTTCGGTCACTGATTTAGGTTGTTCCCAGCTTTGAATAGCTTTAATCTTTGCTGGGTCAACAGATATTCTATGACTTGATACCACGTGCCCAAAGAATGCTACTTCCTCAAGCCAGAACTCGTATTTCTTCAACTTGGCATAATGTTTATATTCACGAAGCTTTTGGAGTATCAGCCTCAAGTGTTGCTCATGATCTTCATGGCTTTTGGAATAAATAAGGATGTCATCAATAAAGACGACCACAAAGTGATCCAAATATTCCTTGAATACTCGGTTCATCATATCCATGAAGGCAACAGGGGCATTAGTCAATCCAAAAGACATGACTAGAAATTCATAATGCCTGTACCGAGTTCTGAAAGCCGTCTTTGTAATGTCATCGGTTCTAATCTTTAATTGGTGATATCCGGAACGAAGATCAATCTTTGAAAAGAATTTGGCGTCTTGCAACTGGTCAAATAGGTCGTCAATACGTGGCAATGGGTACCTATTTTTGATGGTGACATGATTCAACTCCCGATAATCAATACAAAGTCGCATACTCCCATCTTTATTCTTCACGAATAGAACAGGAGCACCCCAAGGAGAAGTACTAGGACGAATAAAGCCAATGTCTAACAATTCCTGCAGTTGGTTCTTTAACTCCTGAAGTTCAATAGGAGTCATTCGATATGGGGCTTTGGATATGGGTTTTGTCTAGGAGTTCAAGGTCGATACAAAATTCAATTTCACGTTAAGGGGTAGGCGGGAAGTTCTTGAGGAATACGTCAGAAATTCATTAACAATAGAAATATCATTCAAAACTGACGTATTTTTGTTTAGATCCGTGACATGAGCTAAGAAAGCTTGACATCCGTTTTTCAATAAACGAATATCTTTATGGCTTGAAATGACAGTGATGGATTTTAATGGTTTGGTTGCTTGAATTCGTATAATAGGTTGGTTAGGAATATAAAAGCTAACAACCTTACGAAAACAATCAATTTTTGCATGATGAGTAGTTAACCAATCAATCCCTAGAATCACATCAAATGCAAGTATTTTCAAAGAAATAAGATCGACAGGTAACGTACGGTTACTGATTTGAATCAAATAAGACTTATAAACCATGGATGTAATGAAGGTTTCTCCCAACGGAGTTTCAACAGATAAATCAAAGTCTAGTTTCTCCGGAGTCAAATTTAAACGTTGAGCGCAAGTAGGAGAAATAAAAGAATGGGTAGAACGGTATCAAATAAAGTATAAACTTCGCTAGAGTTTATGATTAACTTACCCGTGATCACCTCGTTCGTATTTCTCGCTTTTTGGGAGGTTACGACAAACGCTCTCCCTTGAACTACTGGTTTCGTCTTGTCCGGGACACCCTTGGATGCTTCCATCCCAGCTGGACTTGACTTTGGTGCACGGCAAAATCGGGCTAGGTGGCCTTCTTTTCCACAATTGTAACATACTTTGGATGGCATCGTGCAATTTGGACTTATGTGTCCTTCCCCTCCACATTTGTAACATACGATCGGCGGTCGTTCTCCTTCCTTAATAAATGAGTCCGATGTCGACGTCTTTCCATCTTTCTTTGAACCTTCTTCTTGAACTTTTCACTCCTATTGTCATGGCCATGATTACCACCGAAGTGGTTATCATTTCTGGCATGTTGATTCCCTCCACGTTTGTTGTCACCGTTTCGATGACTGCTACCATTGGTATTATCGACTTGTCGGCTGCTCTCTCTTGGTTGGATTGACTCATTATCGCGCTCCAATAACTGAGCCCTATTCACAACATCTGAATACAAACACAGTTTATGAGAGATAAGGTATTGACGTATCTCGGGTTTCAAACCTCTTAGAAACATCGGCGTCATTCTCTCCTCATTATCAACCAAATGGGACGCAAACCGAGATAACTCAGCAAACATAGCTTCGTACTGCGACACGGTCATGTTGTTTTGCTCCAGTTTAATGAACTCTACCTCTTTCATGTGACGAATACTTTCGGGAAAGTACTTGTCATTGAACAGTTCTTGGAACTTTTCCCAAGACATCTTGATGCGGCAGAGTTGAGTACGCTTTCTGATTCCCACTAGTAATCGCGCCTCGTGTCCGCAACATGAAAGTGGCTAAGAAACCTTTTGCTCCGGAGCATCCCAATACATCAAATATCTTGTTGATCCGCTTTATCCACGTCTCGCCTTTTAAGTGGTTTTAGCTCTCCAAAAACTCCGGTGGTCCCATCTCCTTGAAGCTCATTTAGCGGTGGCCGCTCGAGAGTTGCGGAGATTCCACCGCATTTTGGGCGTGATCCGCTCTCGCTTTGATGTTGCATGAATTGCATAAAGCCTCGAACATTCCATTGTTCATCATTTGGTCATTGTTCGTTTGCATGAGGATTATCACGCCTTCACGATGCACATTATCCTCGATTATTGATCCGTGTAGACTCAACGGTCTCCTGTGCTCCATTGCTATTCTCAACATTCTCGGATGTCATTTTCAAATACTGCCACAAAAAAGGGTTAATTAACATATCACACATTATCCCTATACTCTAACCGACCAATTAAATACCAAATAAACTTAAGTAGGTCATATTAGCGAAGGAATTCCCTGTCTCTCCCTCCTAGTTCTTGTCTCACATCTCACCAAGGATCATATCCTAAGCTTTGATACCAATGTGCGACGCCCCAAAATAAGTATACATCACCCATCTTGAGTCGCCAAATACATGGTACAAAATTCAAATACAACCTAATTATACAATAGTCGTGTAAAATATGATAAAACATATGCTGTGAGTTTTAATACAAATATTGTCATCTAGACAATATCCACACTCAATTGAGTCCTCATTACATTTATTATCACACTATTTTACAGAATAGTGAGGACTACTAATGTTATTATCTATATATCGCCACCTCTTCCTCGACTAGTCCTCTCGCTTCGTTCTCATTTTTCAAGAAGAGAATAAAAGTAAAAAGGTGAGCTCAACTAGCCCAAGAAAAAATATTATGACTAAGATAATACGTAATAAATTATCGTTAGCCTTCAACAAATGTTAAGCGATACAATATAACAAACATCAAGTTTAAGCTGCGGCAATTTGAACAAGCAATCCATTAAAAGAGTCAAGTAGAGAATACAATCTACTATCTTTTATGATTTAAAAAGTTTTTAATCATTTTTATCGTTGGGACTCGGCTTAATAAATAATTCAAATCATCCCTGCACTACGGCCAATGATATTCATTAGTATCACAATCATAAATTATCCATGCACTACGGGCCAAGGATATTCGCGTATTCATCAATGGTCATGATCATGCCAACAACTGTCCATCAATGCACTACGGGCCAATGAGGACTTTTACCACATCATTTGTAACATTACGGTCATGATTATATCGATTAAACCCTGGTCATAATCATACCAAGTCCATCTATGCACTATAGGCCACATATGACTTTCAATATAATATAAACATGAGAATTATGACAATGATATAAGAATTCAATAAAAACAAGTTCAAGAATTAATTTATCCAGGAACTAATAACGTCCAAATTGTCAACATGATACTTCTTTGTAGAGTAAAATTCAAGAATGCTCAGAAGAATATTTCCATAAAAAGATACTGGATGAAGCACAAAGGATATTCATGCACTACGGCCAAGGATATTCATTAGTATCACAACCACAAATTATCCATGCACTACGGGCCAAAGATATTCGTGTATTCATCAATGGTCATGATCATGCCAACAACTGCCCATCAATGCACTACGGTCCAATGAGGACTTTTACATCATAATCAAAATCCATTCCTTTTGGTGGCTAGTACCCTAGCCGCTCATAGAGAGAGACTAGAGAAAAACAGAAAATCCACTCCTTTTGGTGGCTAGTACCGCAATTCCTTTTTCTGCAGATCGTAGGACGATTAAATGTGAGCGTTCGTGTGGATCTGGTAAAGTCGCATGATCCGTTTGAATTGTGTTGGAGATTCAACCGCATCAATTCAACCAAAATAATCGGTATAATTTTTAAACCACTGGATTAATTTATGTTTCGCATGAATCCTGCTTTTGGGTTTCGAAAATTGCTTTGAATTGTTCTATTTCCACTGCGTTTTATGTGCCGAATCCCTACAATCATTTATGACATTACGGTCATGATTATACAGATTAATCCCTGGTCATAATCATACCAAGTCCATTTATGCATTGCAGGCCACAAATGACTTTCAACATAATATAAACATGAGGATGATGACAATGATATAAGAATTCAGTAAAACAAGTTCAAGAATTAATTTATCCAGGAACTAATAACGTCCAAATTGTCAACATGATACTTCTTTGTAGAGTAAAATTCAAGAATGCTCAGAAGAATATTTCCATGAAAAGATACTGGATGAAGCGCAAATATCAGAGATGTTCCAACAGAATAATAAAGAATGGAATAATAGAAGAATTTCACCATGTATGCGGTACTTCGCATAGACAGGTTATTCCAACATAATGATAAAGAATGGAATAACAGAAGAATTTCACCAAGTATAGGGTAGACCGCGTGTACAGGTTATTCCAACAGAATAAAAAAAAATATAATAACAGAAGTTCTCTTCATGAATACGAAAGAAATTGTAAGACCCCAACTTTTATGAATAAAGATGAATTTTCTATAATTATTATTTTTGAATATTATGGAATGAATTTGATATAATGTTATAGTTGTGGGTAATATTTATAAATTTTGCAAAATACATAAGTTGTTATAATATTCGATTGGAATTGGGGAATATTCGTTTTAACGGGGAATATTAAATGCGACAAGACAATCATTAGTGGACCCCACAACGGAATTATTATCGGATTGAGAAAATGACAAAAATATTTTATGAAAATAACGGCGGAAGTTTTATCGTTAACTGTTGAAACACCCAGTGTTAAAAGTATAGGAATACGCGTGGTTGCATAGTAGCACACGGAATTGATTATTGATGCTTACGTGAGAAGTCACTCAGTTTTGTTCAATTATTGCTTCAGTAATTATTGTATAGTATCTCACGTTAATTATTGTCGATATTTTATATATTACTAAATCAATAATTGAGACGACGAAGTTATTAATATTATTATTTGCAATATTAACGATGTCTAGAAGTTCTGCCAAGGAGAGGTTTAGTCACCTAATTGCGCGCCAATAGGGAGAAATTCTTATTGAATAGCCCCCACTTTCTTGGGAACGACCTGGTCGATTAATATTGTGAATTATAATAATGATGATAAATGTTTTTAAAAATATTGAGAGAAATTTTATGAAGTATTTGATGTAAATTTTGCTTATTTTATGAACCCCTATTTACCCATTTTTCAAAATAATTGATAGAAAGTTATTTTATATTATAAAGGTGGGCCCACATGTGGGGGCCACATGTGGGGCCCATATGTGGGAAATTAAATGGTTGGGAGGTTGTTTTTCAAAAGTGATTCACGGAAGGAAGATATATTGTTATTATATATATATAAGGTCTTTGGAGTATATATATATATATATATATATATATATATATATATATATATATATATATATATATATATATATATATGATATAAATGGTTTACATGTATATATATATAATGATAAAGTGGGGATGGGGTGGAAAATCACGGGAATGCATTAGTGAGTTGGTTTTTGATATATGTTATATATATAATATAATATATATATATATATAATATTTTATTTAAAGTTTTCATTTTATTTGAATATTTTATAGTAAACCAATCTGGACCGTCCATTTAAAAATAAATCAATCTGGACCGCTCAGGAATTAGTTACTATTCAGTCCATTCACCTATAAATAGAAGCTCATTCCTTCATTATTTCTTACAAATTCACTGAAACTCTAGAGAGAGAAAACTATAGAGAGAAAGAAGAAAAGTATTCTGCTACTTCACTATTTCTATATCCAGTTTCTTCTTTATAAGGTAAGGGGTATTATTTTTTTTCATATTCATGAAGAGAACTTCTGTTATTCCATTCTTTATTATTCTGTTGGAATATTTTGTCTATGCGTTTTACGCCTCCGTCTTTATTATTACATTGGAATATCCTCGTGCATGCATTTTAATTTGGGACTGGTTCCGTTATTTATTATCTGTTAGAATAACTTTGTCTATGCCAATACCGCATGCATGGTGATTTCTATTGTTATTCCATTCTTTATTATTCGTTGGAATATCACGGCTTGTGTGTATTACGCTTTGACACGGTTCCGTTATTTATTATTACATTGGAATAACTCGCCATGCCAAGCAACCGCATGCATGGTGATTTCTGTTGTTATTCCATTCTTTATTATACTCAGTTGGTTAAAGTTTTGACTTCTATACTTTACGTAATTAGTGGAATATCCTTGATATTTGCACTTCATTCAGTAACTTTTCGTTGAGCATTCTTGAATTTTACTCTACAAAGAAGTATCATGTTGACAATTTGGACGTTATTAGTTCCTGAATAAATTAATTCTTGAACTTGTTTTATTGAATTCTTATATCATTGTCATCATCCTCATATTTATATTTTTTTGAAAGTCATATGTGGCCTGTAGTGCATAGATGGACTTGGTATGATTATGACCAGGGATTATTCGATGTAATCATGGAAGTAATATTACAAATGATGTGGTAAAAGTCCTCATTGGCCCATAGTGCATTGATGGACCGGTTGTTGTCATGATCATGACCATTGATGAATACACAAATATCATTGGCCCGTAGTGCATGGATAATTTGTGGTTATGATACTAATGAATATCCTTGGTCGTAGTGCGGGGATGATGTGGATTATTTATTAAAAGTCGAGTCCCAAATGATAAAAGTGATGAAAAACCTTTTAAATCATAAAAGATAGTAGATTTTATTCTCTACTTGACTCTTTTAATGGATTGCATGTTCATTATGATTAAACATGATGTCTATTGTATTTTATCGGTTTAAACTTTGTTGAAGACTAATGATAATTTATTCGCATTATCTTAGTCATAATATTTTTCATTTGGGATAGTTGAGCTCACCCTTTCTTTCATTGTTATCTTCTTGAAATGAGAGCGTGGTAAGGGACTAGTCGGGGAGCGAGTATGCGGTCCGGATGATAGTATTAGTAGTCCTCACTATTCTATTAAATAGTGTGACAATAAATGTAATGAGGACTTTATTCTGAGATTGGATATTGTCTAGAAGACAATATTTGTATTAAAACTCACAGCTCTCTTGTTGTATATTAAAGATTGTATTTGTATTCTGTACCATGTATTAGGCGACTCAGAATAGGTGATGTATACCTATTTTGGGGGCGTCACAAAAATAATACTTCTTACGAGTACAACAAATAATATCCCTTACCTTAGAACAAACTGGATATAGGAGTAGTGAAGTAGCAGAATACTTTTCTTCTTTCTCTCTATAGTTTCTCTATCTAGAGTTTTAGTGAATTTGTAAAAAATAATGAAGGAATGAGCTTCTATTTATAGAAGAATGGACTGAATAGTAACTAATTCCTGAACGGTCCAGATTGATTTACTTATAAACGGACGGTCCAGATTGGTTTACTATAAAATATTTTAATAAAACAAAATCTTTTAAAATAAAATATAATATATTATATTTATAATCTAATAAAACGAATAATTTTATAAAAGTATTCTGTTTTATATAAAAAGATTTTACTATGCAAAATACTATGCATAATAAAATATAATATATTCTATTTATAGTCTAATAAAACGAATAACTTTATAAAAGTATTCTGTTTTATATAAAAAGTTTTTTTGTTTTATTACATTAATAATACTAATAAAACAAAACTTCATCATCATTATTATAATTCACACTATTAATCGACCAGATCGTTCCCAAGAAAGAGAGGGCTTTCCAATAAGGATTTCTCCCTATTGACGCGCAATTAGGTGACCAAACCTGTTACAACCCCAAAATATGTATACATCACCCATTTTGAGTCGTCAATAACATGGTACAGAAACAACTACAACTTTATTAAAATAACAAAAAAACTGTGAGTTTAAATACAAATATTACATCTAGACAATATTCACACCCAAATAAGTCCTCATTATAATTATTGGCACATTATTTTATAAAAATGGTGAGGACTACTAAAACGACTTCTAGAACCAAAGATTCACACCCGACTCTCATACCGCTACATTCTCGCCTCCTGAGAAGAAAAATGGAACAAAAAGGAAAAGGGTGAGCTCAACTAGCCCAGTAAATAATATTATGACTAAGATAATATAGAACAAATTATCATTAGTCTTCAACAGGGAAAAATCTGGTAAAATACAATAGACAACAAGTTTCAGATCAATATTCGCAGCGGAAATAATAATTCATAAAAGAGTTACGTAGAGAATGAAATCTACTTTTATCTATGAATTTAAAAGTTCATCATCAATATTTTATCCCTATAACATCAATCAATATTCATCTTGAATCAAATATTCATCTTTGCACTACAGGCCAAAGATATTCATCAGTCGGTCATGTTCATCTCAACACATGTACATCTTTGCACTACAGGCCAAAGATATTCATCAAAAATTCATTCATCTTTGCACTACAGGCCAAAGATATTCAGTAATACCATCATTTAGGACTGAGGATGATGAAAAATATTTTAAAGAAAACGAATCTAGTGAAACAAAAGAAGCAAATATTAAGGATTCGTACTTTAAGCAAATTCAAGTTCAAAAATACTTCATTAATAATCATAGTGAAGTAAAATTTAAGAATGATCAAAATATGGATACAATCAAAAAGCTAGTATCCATAATAGATATTTGGACAAAAAATGAAAATTTAATTTTTTACGTGAATAGTGTCGTATTCGTGAATAAAGGCCAGATATCGTGAATAGTATAACCCAGACATTAAAAGACAAGAATTTCACAAGAAAAATATTACCAATATTCCTAAGCATAATGATATTAGAAGAAATAATATCATTTAAAAAAATAATATCCCCTTACCTTGAAAAGACTGCATCTTTAAATTGGAATCTGGGATATAGTCTTTGAAGGAAACTTATGATAGTATAGCAAGAACACTCAAAGTATCAAAATACTCACAAGAATACGCTCGATAATATAGAGAGGGAAAGGGAGAAAAAAATTCAGTTTCTAGTGTGATTTTCAATTCTAACCTAAGCACCCTATTTATAGGAAAATGCTTAGAACACCAAAGCAGAAAATTTAATAAAATATAAATAAACTTTTCTTAAATTCCTACGCCCACTTCTTTTGTCTAGATATCAGCCAAACATGTTCCAACATTACAAAAAACGTTTTTCATACAAAAAATTATTTAAAACTCCAACAAAATAAAAATTAATTAATCTGGAACTTCAATAATTCACAATAAATAGCCCTTTTATCAGAAAAATTCAAACCTTATGTTCTTTCCATAGGAAATTCCATTCTCTACAACTTTGCAGAAGAAAATTTTTCCAAATTCCAAGCAGAAGTTGACCAAAATCCATAAACGGGCGATTTTACGGGCTATAAACCAATTTCAGTCAAGAAATGGGGTCCACCGACATGTTTAACATGTTTTAAACTTTAATTGTAACAAAAATACTCCTCCTCCTCATATACTCATATATCCCACATTCATTGTAAAAATATCACCATTATTATATTATTAAAATATAATAATATATTTAAATGAATTATTTATCGAGAAAAGATAAAATAACAATTTTTCAACAATTGTTGTCATTAAAAATTTTCTCCATCTATATCCACATAAAATGAATATTTTCCTTATCATATAAATCAATAATTAATTATTCACAAATAATATTAAAGAATTACAATCTTGACAATGGGGCGGGTTCAGGGAAAGAGGGGCTTTCAATAAGGATTTTTCTCTTCTTGGCGCTAGCAATTAGGTGACCAAACCTCTCCTTGTACGTAACTTTCTAGACATTGTCAATAATGTTATCTAATAATATTATTCAAATAATATGAATTATTGATCTGATAATGAATATATTGTGTAGTGACAATTATTGAAACAACAATAATATAAAATATCAATGTAGCAATTATTGAATCAATAAAATAAAATATTAAACAGTAACTACTGTAATAATTATTGAGTAATGCCTTCCTACGTAAGAATCAATAATTGATGCAATATCGGTAATGTCTTCTTGTGTTTTAACCACCGGGTATTCCAACAAAAGATAATGATGTAACAAATAACCACGTAGTTATTTATAAACAACTTATACTTGTCGTTTTCTTCATCCAATCGCTTTCAAGTTATGGGGCTCACACAATTGTCGCATCGTCCGCACAAATATTCTGACGGTAAGAATATTCCACGACCAAACGAATATTCTCCGATAAAAATGAATATTTTATAACCACTTGCATATTTGAAATATTTGCGCATTTTACCCATAACTAACCACATTAATCAAATCAACCCTTACTATTTTAAAATAATAAATAGAGGAAATTTGATTTTATTTATAATAAGTTGGGGTCTTACAAAACCTCTCCTCGATGTAACTTACAGACATCGTTAATATTGTAAATAATAATATTAATAATTTCGCATTGCGTCTCAATTATTGATTTAATAATATATAAAATATCGACAATAATTGAATCAATTAACGTGAGATACTATGTAACAATTCATCAAGCAATAATTAAACAAAAGCTGGTGACTTCTCACGTAAGCATCAATAATCAATACCGTGTCTTTCTTACGCAACTAATGCGTATTTCGCATCTTTTAACATCGAGTGTTTCAACGATTAACGATAAAACTTCCGTCGTTATTTTCATAAAAGATTTTTGTCGTTTACTCAATCCGACAATAATTTCGTTGTGGGGTCCACCAATGATTGTGTCGTCGTACGAATATTCCCTGTTAAAACGAATATTTCCCGATCAATCGAATATTATATAACAACTTGTGTACATTACAAAATTTATAACTATTACCCACAACTATAACATTATATCAAATTCATTCCATAATATTCAAAAATGATGATTATAGAAAATTCATCTTTATTTATAATATTTGGGGTCTTACATATGTCCCCACTTATATTTTTAAAAAATCTCAAAAACAACGTATTTGTAATAAAAATATAAGGATTTGATATTTTCATAAGAGAAATTGATATTTTCACCAAGCTTCCCTAACATAAATAGTAAACGGGACCAACATTCATCTAAGTGAGGTCTTGTGAAAATATCAATTCCCAAAATATATTATTAAAAAAAGATATGTTTTAGATTCACACACACACACACACACACACACACACACATATATATATATATATATATATATATATAGTCCATTTCAAGGGTTCATCCCCTAATTTTACATATCATGCTCACCCCTTTTAACGAAGGATAGGGAGACGGTTCAGTCGGTCGTTATATCAGAGAACTGTCGTCTTAACTTTTAGCGACAAACAACATATAACAACGGACCGAACCGTCTCCCGGTCTATCACTAAAGAGGATATGTAAGATATGTAAAATCAAAGAGTATGCCCTTAATCATTTTCGTGTATATATATATATATATATATATATATATATATATATATAGACTAGATCTAAAACGGACCAAAACAAGCGGACTAGCAACGGACCAAACTAAAAAAATACGCGGGTCAGAATTCTGGGTTAAAACATGAGACGGGTCAAAGAAAAAGGGGGAAATTGAATTCTAAGAAAGCAAATCAGATAATTTACACAGCATCCCTCTCTCTCTCCCCGATGCTCTCTCCCCAAATCCTGTCGTTTCTCTCTCCCCGATTCTGAGCAATCTCCACAAATTCCCTCTCTATCAAAGCCTGAAGCAAATCGGAAGGAAAAAAGAAGATCGAACAGAACTTGTTGTAAACAGAGAGGTAAAGATTTTAAGCATATTAATCTTGTAATTTCAGTTTAATTTGAAAGAAATCTAAGGTTTCTGAGCATATGCTTTTTGTAGTTATTGATTTATAGAAATATCGTTTGTTGACCCCCAATTGTAACCTTTAGATCTGTAGGTTGATATTAATTTCTGAATTATGAACTGTTGATTTGGGAAGATAAAACATGTGTCGGTCTTTTATTTTGGTTGTTTTGACTATTTTGATGTTGCACAGTTTCGTATGGTTGTAGATGTACTTAGTCACACAGTTGACATCAAAATAGTGGAAATAGTCTCAATTTTATTTGTTTAATGGTTAATTATGGAGGTGATGACTGATGAGTGGGTTGTGATCTTCAAACTTTTAGCTTGCTTGTCACAGTAGTAGCTTTAATTGGGTCAATTGAAGGACTCTGTCAATATGCTTGCCTGCCCCTGTCTGCCTTGGCTTATCGTGAAATACACTACTGCTGCTAGCTAAGCCTGCTACTATTACTAGAAAAATTGTTGTAATTGTTAGTTTTTAGGCCATGTTTTTTGAGAATATATTGTTAGAAGTTATTTTAGTCATCTAATTCCAGAATTATAACAATAATAATGTGAGGAGACGACATTTAGGTCTAGTTGGTGTTGAGAACATTTGATATATAATTAATTTGTAGGATACTTTTTTGGGCAGCTAACTTGCCTTGGTTTGAATGAATGAATGTAACCAAAGATGGGAACCCAAAAATGTGTTGAAGCCATCCCCCCAACTTGTCCAATTCTTTTGTGAATGATATAACTACTTTTATAAAAATTAACTAAAGTATCTTACAACTTATGAAATGAATAAAGTTATGTCTGTTGTGTTCACAAGGTATGGAAAGTATTAATTTGTGTAATGAGTGGGTACACTGTTGCTATCATTACATGTAATTAGTTGCCTTTGTCAATGTGTTTTTTTTATAAGAAATTATAGTACTATTACTATAATTGTTAGTTTTAGTGACTTTTGTATAAACTTCATGGATTATCTGTCAGTTTGGAATTATTGTTGATCTTTTTTATGCCTGTCTGTTGATAGAAAATATGTCATCAAATTCGTCTACTGCTACATCCGTATGGCCTCCGTTCATATGTCGTTGTGGTACGGACCCTTGTATAGTAAAACTTTCAATGTCGGAAAAGAATCCGGGTAGACACTATTATTCTTGTCCAAGAATGGTATGTATTTATTTATTGTGATTTTTGTATATTTGTTCCTTTTACACAAGTGAATAAATTTATTGTGCCCCAAATATGCAGCAATGTGGTAACTTCATCAGCTGGTGTGACGAACATGTGCGAGTGTTGCATAATCAATAGAGGTTGCAAATGGACACATCCGAGCGTCAATTGCAACTACCGAATACTAACGACTCCAATGAATTAGCGACGGTGAAAATTGAAATGCGTCAATTGCAACTAACTCAACGATTTGTCATAATTGTTAATGTTATGTATGCGGTGTTGTTAATATTATTAAATTGGTTGTAATTTTTATTATTTAACCAACACATTATGTATGAGATGTTGTTGTTAATGTTATTAGATAATATTTTTTACATATTAGACCTGTCATTCAGTGTTTTTCTAAATCTTATGTTGGGACTTCTTGCTGCCATGACCTGTGCAGATTATCTCCTAAATGCTTGTGACATATGTAATCTTTAAAAAAAAACTATGGATGAATTCATTGTTCCCAACAAGATACCTCACCAAATTCTGGTGACTACCAAATTAGAGTACATATGTTTGATCTGAACTGCAAATATGACTCATGTTTTCATAATACAAAATTGAACAAATTGATCTTAATATCGAAATTTTAGGACACCAATCTGCCAAAATTTCAATTAATAATTAAGTTGCCACCGAACTGAAGTTGAAATGACCAAATTCTAAGTAACATTTATAAGCAAAGCAAACAAATCAAAATCCATCTTTACAGCCTTATCCCTTCTTTGAAAATCAAAATCCTGCACTTGTTGTAATTATTTAGTAAAACAGTTGTGATCCCCACATTTTATCATGATTCACGAATGCCAAAGAGAACATAATATTTAACAGCAAATAGCGCATTATCCCATGAATATCATCAGCTAGTAAAACAATAGACCATAAATGAAAGAAAGTTGTGAGGTATTGCTACAACAAACGAGGATAATTCTGCAGATAAAACCAAAAGACAACCATGTCCAGCACAGACATAAATCCAAACAGTCAACTCCCAAGACAAAATTGGAGAGACATAAGCATGACAGTATAGGCATGATTACAATATAATTATCAAATAGCAACAACAACAACAGTAGCCCAGCAACAACAACATTCAGTGAAAAACCATATAATACTAACATCCAAAATCTGCCACATTACATGGAATTACATCCAAATACAGTCAAATTATCTACATTCAACCACTGTAAAACAAGCCCAACATGGTGATAGTGATAGTGATATTCCACGTAAAAGTTATAGTGATATTCCTGAAATGAAAAACAAAATGTTAGTTGAAAACTCTATAATTAAAATATCCTTTATAAGAGGATTTTTACAATCACCTAGAGATGAATAACTATCATTATATTGTTTTCAGACCAATTTCGAACACTAAAGCCACTCTCTTTTGCATATGCATTGTAAAAACTAAAAGTATCATCTATTGTTTGAAATTCTTGACCTATTGTTGGTTTAAACTCTGGTGCTACTTGAGGATTATACACCATATCTGAAAATTAGGATCTAACTCAACACATTGTTCCTCATTTAGCCCACTCTCTAATTCAAAGTCTACATTCCCCCTTCTTCCCGCTCTAAATTTTCTCCCATCCTATACTCTGCTTCCACGTTATCCATTTTGATTAAAACCTACAATGATCAGTTTTAGTAATTAACTTTTCAGAATATGATAAAATCGTGAAAACCACAACCAAAATATATTAAATAAATAAAAAATTTATTAATAATGATTATATAATTTTAATATTTTTTTTATTCAATCAATGCCAAAATTATTTAATAATGCTTTCCTTTTTAAAATTTTTGAAAAAAACATTTTTTTGTGAACTTGCTCAATTTCAACAAACTCCAAAAAAGATATATAATACAGAAGACAAGATATTACTATGTAATTAACTACCCAAAAAGGTAAAATTATATTTCAACCAACTCTGTCATCTATGTGAGAGGAACTGAGTTAATTAGCATATATGTGAAACTCATCAAATTGATTAAAAAAATTCTCATCAACAACACATCCCCAATTTGAATCGATAAAACATTGATAAAAATTTCTTCATTATCATCTCATATGAAAATCAATATAAAAACTAGAAATTGTTAATTACCTGCGTATGAGGAGGTCGTTGTTGTAGCTCTGGATGATGAGGGCGTGACTGGATGTGATTAGGGTCTGCACAGGGAAGAAAAGGGGCAAAAGTGTAAAGGGGCAGAAGCGTTGATGGATCCGGCCTTCCGGCGATCCAGCCTCAAACTACTCAGAATCAGAGAGAGAGAAACAGCAGGATTTGGGAAGAGAGCATCAGGAAGAGAGAGGGATGCTGTGGAAATTATCTGATTTGCTTTCTCAGAATTCAATTTCCCTCTTTTTCTTTGGTAACATAGATGGAGTAGGAAAGTGGCATACATGAAACGTGTATGGTGCCTAGCCTAGATCAATAGACATTTCATTGCACCAACTTGAAGGAACAATTACTGTCCAGGTGTTTCTAATTCAATTGGTCTTTAATATGGAAGTGTTTAGCATGAAATTTATTTGTGAGTAAATTAATTAATTAATCAATAAAATGTTGACAAACATGCGAGATTTTATATATGATAATATTTTATGAATTAATTTACAAACTTATTAAAAAATAAATTACATGATAACCGGATCCCTCTAATCCAATTGCTTATCCAGGTAAAGTGGTACTAACATGATCCGTATATTGAGCATGTTATATCCACACCCAAACCTAAACCCATGTGATAATGTTTGTACTTTTCGATATCAAAAGAATTTTTTGAAAATTATTCGCAGGGTTGGATTCGGTCCCTTGCTTCAGTGGTATTAAATTTGAAGAAAAAATAAAAATATAATATAATAAATTATAAAATTAAATAATACACATATATTGTGTATAATAATATTTTTTTGAGATTTTATCATTTGAAATTATTACATGATAGTTTGATTTTTAATAGTTACACAAAATATCGTGTTCAATAATATAAATTCTTAAACAATCATTCATTCATTCATCTTTTAATTTTATTTTTTATGGGTTCTGCAAAAATATCATAATAATCTAATTTTAAACAATTGCAAAAATTCACAAATAATTATTAAAATGTTGAAATTATAAAATAAAAAATTATAATATGTTTTAAATAATTTTTCTTTAATGGGTTAACGTTGTGACAAGATTATTGAAAAAAATATATTAACTAAAGTGTGTATAAATTTGAGATATTTATTAATTTTTTAAAATAAAAACTTTATATAAAGAGTGGGGAGAGGAGTACAAATTAACCTCTGAAAATGCAGTCTACCGGGGATCCGCCACTGAAATCAGTAGTAATTTATAGTAAAATATTATAGGATTAATTGTTGGACTTTTGGCATTGGACTGAAGATATATGTTGGACTTGTCAGTGATTGGCAAGTGTATTATCCGATCCGATGGAAGATGGGTACAAAAACAATGATTGTCATTTAATTTTCAATTGGAAATTTTGTTCATAAATTTATTCTAATAAATAATTTATAAATTAATCCCCACAAATATTCTGCACATAATTATCACTCCATTCACCAAAAATTAATTAAGGATATATCCTTTTTAGTCCGTTTAATCAGAAGATATATATATATATATATATATATATATATATATATATATATATATATAATATATATAATATAAGACAATTTTTTATAAATAAAGATGAATTTTTCTATAAATATTATTTTGAATATTATGGAATAAATTTGATATAATGTTATAGTTGTGGGTAATATTTATAAATTTTGCAAAGTATGCAAGTTGTTATAAAATATTCGTTTGGTAGGGAATATTCTTTTTGTTAGGGAATATTAAATACTGATAAATTACCAATCGTTGGTGGACCCTCACAAATGTAAATTATTATCGGATTGAAAATGACAAAAATATTTTATAAAAATAACTGGCGGAGGTATTCTAGTTAAAACTGTTGAACTACCCGGCAGTGGTAAAAAATGCGATGTCTGGCGAAGTAAGATAAGAAGACACTCAGATTGATTATTGATCTTACGTGAAGTCACTCATTTACGCTTCAATTATTCACTACGATAATTCACGCATCATATCTCTTATATTATTGATTCAATTATTATCACAAGATCAATCGTATAATATGTTATAGTATTAAATCAATAATCGGTATTTACGTTATAAATGATTAATAATTGTTGAAAGATTAAATATGTGTTGATGAAAAAAAATGATGATTTGTGGTAAGTTTGATTATTTTATGGGGGCTCATATGTCATCATCTAAGAGTCTCTTCATCAATAAGTATTTACCTTCGTCAATAGTATTTACCTTCATCAATAGTAATTACCTTCGTCAATAGTAATTACCCTTGTGAATAGTATTTACCTTCGTCGATAGTAATTACCTTCGCCAATAGTAATTACCCTTGTGAATAGTATTTACCTTCCGTCAATAGTATTTACCTTCGTTAATAGTAATTACCTTTACCAGACGTCGAACCACTTGTCGTTTCACATTACTGCGCCGAACCACTTGTCGTTTCACATTCAAAAGGCGTCAAACCAATTCGCTGCCACTTGCTTTTCACGCGGTGCTAGTTTAGAAATCTTCTATAAATGAGGCGCAGGGCTTCATTATTTTCATTTACGAATTCATTCAGTTTTATATAGAGAGAAAGTATAGAGAGAATAAGAGAGAAGGAAGAAGAGTATTTTGTTACTACACCGCCCAATAAAGATTCAATCTCCTACCAAATGTAAGGGTGTTATTCTTTCTTATTCATGAAGAGAAGCTGTTGTTATTCCATCGCTTATTATTACATTGGAATAACTTTATAAGTGGTTTACCCTATACTTGGTGACATTCTTCTATTATTACATTGGAACATCACATCACGTGTTTTTACACCGGACCGGGTTAAATCTTTATTATACGTTGGAATATCCTATCTCATGTGTTTTACACCGGATCTGGGTTCCATCTTTATTATTCATTGGAACATCCCGCTTGGTGTGAATTTCACCGACCGGTTCCGTTATTTATTATTCTCGTTGGAATAACCTCGTGCATGTGATGCTGTCTATCGCATGCATGGTGATTTCTTTTGTTATTCCATTCTTTATTATACCCAATTGGTTAAAACTTTGACTTTATACTCCATGAAATTAGTAGAATATCCTCGATATTTGCGTTTCATCCGAAGATCTTTCATGGAAATATTCTTACGATCATTCTTGAATTTTACTCTACAAAACAAGATCATGTTGACAATTTGGACGTTAATAATTCCCGGATAAAATAATTCTTGAACTTGTTTTATTGAATTCTTATATCATTGTCATCATCCTCATGTTTATATTTTTTGAAAGTCATCCGCTGTGTATTCAGAAAGTGCGTAGATGGACTTGGTATGATTATGACCGAGAGATTATTCTTGTAATCATTTGGCCAGTAATGTTACAAATGATGTGATAAAAATCCTCAGTGGGTAGTAGTAGTGCATTGATGAATGATTGTTGGCATGATCATGACTATTAATGAATACACAAATATTCTTGGCCCGTAGAAGCATGAATAATTGTGGTCGTGATCTTAAAGAATATCCTTGGTCAGTAAAGTGCAGGGGTGATTCGATGATGTGAAATATTTATTAAAGTGAGTCTCACATATAAACAAATGATGAAAAACCTTTAAAACCTAAAAGATAGTAGACTTTATTTTCTACTGACTCTTTTAATGGATCACAGATTCCACCGCAGATTAAACTGGTTGTCTATTGTATTTTATCGGTTTAACATTATTGAAGACTATTGATAATTTATTCGCATTATCTTAGTCATAATATTTCTTCTTGGGCTAGTTGAGCTCACCTTTCTTTCACCGTTCTCTCTGTGAAATGATAATATAAATGGGACGAGTCTGGGAAACAGTGATGGTCCCGAAGATAAGATTAGTAGTCCTCACTATTCGTAAAATAAGTGTGATAATAATCCGTAATGAGGACTTTTTATTTGAGTTTGTATAATATCTAGTAGACGATATTTGTATTTAAACTCACGTTTATGTCGTATTGTATACCTACGCTTATGTTAATAAGTTGTTTTTAAATTCTGTACCATGTAAGTGTCGACCCAAGATGGGTGATGTATACCTAATTTTGGGGGCGTCACATATAAGGGATGCATTCATGACAATCAGTTGCCACCACACTGTTCATAACAACTAAGTTATAACAACATTTACTACTAGTAGTAATAGAAGCAATAGTAGTAGCAGTTTTACTTACTTACTTAGTAATAGCAGCAATAGTAGTAGAAGTAGTAGTAGTAGTAACCAAGTTGTAAGATGGTAGTAGTAGTAACCAAGTTGCAAGTAGATTAATAATAATTATAATATTAATAATAATTTGACTTTTATTATTATTATTATTATTAGACAACACTTTAATAATAATAATAATTATTATTATTAATAATATTATTATTATAATATTAATAATAATATTGTAAATAATAATAATCTCACTTTAATTTTATTATTATTATTATTATTATTGTTATGATTATTATTAACAATATATTATTAAAAAATACAGCCGCTACATTGTGTAGCGGCTTTCCATTTACGGCTTGTCCCATTTGTATTTAAGAAATGTAAAAGATTGACTTCCCTTGTTTTTCTTCAAGAAATGTAAAAGTTTGAAATTCCTTCCCTTGTTTTTCTTCAAGAAATGTAAAAATTTGAAATTCCTACGCTTGCCACCACCATGTTTGAAATTTTAAAGCCGCTACTACAAGTAGCGGTCCTTTTTTTTTTTTTTTTTTTAATCTCTAGTTCTTAATCATTGCAAGTTTGAGAATTGATTTTGGAAATGATGTTAAAGTTGAACTTGTTTTGTAACGGATGAGAATTTATTTTTTTATTTTTATTGGAACGAAATAAAAGAAGAGGCAGAGAATTATACTAATAGATTAAAGCTACAATATTTTTTATATGTCAACCTCCGGAAGTAATCTTGCAACTTTTTTATATAATTCCCATGCGATTCAAGAACGAAAGGCATCACATCTTCTAAGGACCAATTCTCACGATTTAATATCAACACCGCTTCCTAACGAAATAGTCGACGACTTGCATACGAAAAACGCCACAATCATCCTTCATTGTCTTCGCTTTGGTCTGGTCTTTGCTACCTGCACCTGGGGTTTATCGTTGGGCCACTCACGCATTGGATTACCAATGCGCAAGCACAGTGGTATCAATTGTACCTTTATACACAAAGTAGTGGGTTAATAATGAGTTATATATTTGACATTTATTAAAGTAAAATAATAAATACTATCCATATTGCAACGTCAACGAATTCTTTGTACAATTGTTGTAATTTCATGTGTTTAGTATCATTGAAGAGCGGGTCCAGGATGGTAACTACCCAGTCGCCAATCGAGAATAACAATAAGATAAAATGCTTCTGATGTGTACAACAAATCGACAAGAAGATATAATTACATTCGTGTAAAGGTGGGCCCACATCTGGGTGCACATACGGTTGGCAAAAATCAGCCGCATTATTTTCTGTATTGGGGGGGCACATAATGCTGTCCAAGATGAATGAAGAATGACTCCATGAAACCAAATTGGGTCCACCTTTTTATTCCCAAAGAACTTTGTTGTGCTCTCTCTATCCATGATAACATCATATCTGGCGTCCACGATATGCTCAAAAAGCCATTGACCAGGTGCTAATGAATGAAATGCAGGATGGTCTAACATATACCACTGTCGCGGATGTACTACATGATATATATCTGAATTCACCAAGTCGTTTGCAAACAAATTTTCATTTATCCAGGTCATCTTGTGCTCCCTCAATTTTTTTGTTGGGCACCTTTTTCGTCCATAAGAGATGTGCGCTCCCACTGCTTGTACCTGATAGTAATAATAGTAGTTTTATAAAACATCAAGTAAAATTTATAGTACTAACAATTTTAAATTTATTATAATTTTGATTATTAATATTATTACTTCTATTACCTGTATTTCTCCTGTTCCTATTAAGTCAGAAACACCTATAAAGTCTTGGGTGGTGGGAATGGAGCACTCCTCATAGGCCTGTGTGGTTAGAATATAGCATTCATCGTAGGCCTGTGTGGTGGGAATGTAGCACTCCTCGTAGGCTTGAGTGGTGGGAATTGAGCTTTCCTCATATGTTTGTGTGGTGGGAATGTAGCTCTCTTGTAGTGGATCATCAGTTTGCTTCTCATCCGCTTCATTGAATTGTGATAATTGGGATTGAAATCCAAATACATCTGGGGGACCCCCTTGCTGCGAGATTTTTTCCCCTCGTGCTTCAAATTTGTAAATACTATACTGGAGATCCCAATTGTGTTTCTCCACACAATACTCGGGAGGATACTAAGTAAATGCTGCAAATTTATCTAGTAATGATTTTGCACTCTTCACCTGTCATGTAACATGAAATCAAGCAAATATTAGGAAAAATAAATAATATTAATAAATGTACTATTAAATATGTAATACAATGTCAAAAAAATAAACCAACTGATAATTGTGTACCATTTGAATAAGGTGATGTTGATTGTAAATGGCCCGAGGCTCATAAGTATTGTCTAGGTCCCTTCCCCGTAGAGGTCGATGAATTTTCCAACGGGTTATTTTTCTATGCCAGGCTATGTAATCATCTTGTGACACATAATTAGAAATTTCACACTGTTGTCCTTCGAGATGATCCATATATGCCTCCCACAATAATATGTACTCTCGTCTCAAGGCCGTGCAATCCTCGATATCAATAAATTTAATTTTTTTTTCTTTCCTTAGGTCCCCGTGGTTTTTGGCCGGTGATGGTATGCCTTGCATGAACCTAAACTGTCTCATCACACGATCCGACATATGAAATTCCACAATATCAAAGTAGATCAACGGGACCCTGCTAGATCCCAACAGCCTCCCTTCAAAATTAAATGCACTTAGTTTATCATCCCACTTCATGTAAGGCCGCCAAACCACCTCCCACATAGACTCAATATCTAACTCCCCTTGATAAAATGACAAATGGTGATGAGGATTCTTTCTTTTCCCAGGGTAACTGTGAGTTCCATAATATGCCCAAGCTAAGGCCCTAGGTAACCAAAAATCTGATTGTGGCCAAGGGTTTGGGCGTCCAATATGTACATGCTCATAGGCCCAAATTTGTAATAGTGTGACACACCCATTAATATATTTAACTCCTTTTCTACTAGTAGTGTATAAAGCTCTATACAAATATCCTAACAATGCCGACCCCCAAGAGTACGTGACACAATCTTTAGCGTTGGCTATAAAAGACATATATCTTGGGTGCACACTATTCTTATTCCTAGTTGAGAATAATATTGCCCCACACAACCACAACATGTAGGCCTTTGTGTGTCTACCTACTACATCCTTACTTGCTTTCTCAGGACAATTATTAAAATGCTTGTGCAACCATACTAATGAAATTGCACTTCGTTTTTTTGAGCTAAAAAATTCAGCAGCTAATTCATCTCCAAAATAATCTATAAAATAAGTCAAGGGGGTGTCAAATAGGGGACAAGTTAAGGGTTTACCCACCACTGGCAACCCCAAAATAAAGTGGACATCCTCTAACGTTATTGTTATTTCGCCACCATTTAAATGAAATGTATTGG
This sequence comes from Panax quinquefolius, assembly GCA_020205615.1. Classification (NCBI taxonomy): domain Eukaryota; kingdom Viridiplantae; phylum Streptophyta; class Magnoliopsida; order Apiales; family Araliaceae; genus Panax; species Panax quinquefolius. The sequence continues at coordinate 11,599,168 of CM035155.1, read as the reverse complement.
TCTCCGGTCGCCATCTTTCTACTAGAGCAAATATCAAACTAAGGTCAGTTTGGGGTATAACCCCTCGAAATTGAAAAATTGCAAACCCACTTTTATCTAAAAGAATTTTTTGTTCTTTTGTCAGGTTCCATTGATTGTATTTTTGTTCGGTGTATTGACTCGTGCATAATTTTCCCCTTTCTTTGCCATTGTATACGTCATCTGAGACGTGATTTTGTTGATCATAAAGAACACTTGGGTCAATTGGTCCATAATACCATTTGTCTATCTTTGACCTAAAATTACACCATTAATCCATTATTAATAATAAAACTCATAATAATAATAACAAGAATAATGAAAATAATAATTACAATAATAATGAAAATAATAATATTACATAAATAATAACAATCTATAATATTGCATGACAATAATAATAATAACTGATATAATAATAAAAAAAATAATAATGACGATAATAAAATTACATAAATACAAAATGTTCTTACAAATTAACAGCCGCTACAAATTGTTAAAGTTTTCTCCTTATGGCCTCAAAAAGGTTTGGCAGAATGTATGGCTTCAAAAGGTTTGGTAGAATGTAGTTAGTAGTTAGTAGTGGGTTGAAGGTGAAAGTAAATAAATTCGATGGTATTTGAAGGAAGCAGTAACAATATGGGAAAAAGAGTTGGGGAGAAAGGGAGTTAAATAGCCAGAGGGTACTAACAATGTGACGCCCCCAAAATTAGGTATACGTCACCCATCTTGAGTCGCCACTTACATGGTACATAAATTCAAATACAACTTACTAATATAACTGTCGTGTACAATACGACATAAACTATGAGTTTGAATACAAATATTGTCTACTAGATATTATACAAACTCAAAAGGAGTCCTCATTACAACTATTATCACACTATTTTCACGAATAGTGAGGACTAATAATGCTATCCTCCGGACCATTACTTCGTTCCCAGGCTCGTCCAGAGCTATGTTCTCATTTCACGAAGAAAACGGTGAAAGAAAGGTGAGCTCAACTAGCCCGATGAAATATTATGACTAAGATAATGCGAGAATAAATTATCATTAGCCTTCAACACGATGTTAAAGCGATAAAATACAATGAACAAACCGGTTTAAGCTGCAATGGAATAAGCAATCCATTAAAAAAGTCAAGTAGAGAATAAAGTCTACTATCTTTTAGGTTTTAAAAGGTTTTCATCAATTTTTATCATTGAGACTCGACTAATAAATAAACCACCACATCTAATCATCCACATTACCACGGTCGAGGATTTTCATCAAATTATCAATGGTAAATGACTATCTTTAGAATCACCACAGTGTCATAATCATACCAAAATTATCCATCATTTTGCATTACAGACCATTCGAGGACTTTGTCACATCATTTATATCAAGTCGTGATTATCTTAGAATGATCCACGGTCATAATCATACTAAGTTCATCTATGCACGTAAAGCAAAGATAACATAATATAACATGAGGATGATGACAATGACATAATAATTCAATAAAACAAGTTCAAGAATTATTTAATCCATGAATTATTAACGTCCAAATTATCAACATAATCATTGTTTACAGAGTAAAATTCAAGAATGATCGGAAGAATATTTCCATGAAAAGATCTTTGGATGAAACGAAAATATCAAGGATATTCTACTAATTTCATGGAGTATAGAAGTCAAAGTTTTAACATTTGGGTATAATAAAGAATGGAATAACAAAAGAAATCACCGTGCATGCGATTACTTATGCATAGGCAGGTTATTCAACATAATAATAATAACGGAACGGTCGGTGAAATTCACGCAAGCGAGGATGTTCCAAACAGAATAATAAAAATGGAACCGGTGGGTGTAAAACACACGATAGGATATTCCAACAGAGAATAATAAAGACGGAACCAGAATAAAAAATGCGGAGATGTTCAAGCAGAATATAAAAGATTTTAACCAGGTAATGAACACGCATGGATGTTCCAGCCAGAATAATAGAAGAATGTCACCAAGTATAAGTAAACGGCGTATATATCTGAGTTATTCAGCGAGAATAATAAGCGATGGAATAACATAAGGATTTCACCAAGTAAAGGGTATCTGGCGTATACGAGGTTATGTATAGGGTATGCCACTTTACTGAGTTATTCACCAGAATAATAGTGAATGGAATAACGAAGTTCTCTTGAGAAGAAAGAATAACACCTACTAGTAAGAAGCGAATATATAAGTAGTAGTAGCGGAATACTCTTCTTCTTTCTATAATTTTTCTCTATAGTTTCTCTCTATAATTTCTCTCTACAGAGTTTGATGAATTAAGTAAGAAAATAATGAAGGAATGAGCTTATTTATAGGAAAATGGAATGCATAATAACTAATCCATGAGCGGTCCAGATTGATTTACTTTAATCGACGGTCCGTATTTAAAGAAAAATCTTTTAAATAAAATATAATATATTCTATTTATATAAAACATTTCTTATGCAAACCTTTATATCTTACTATGCAAAACATTTACGCAAAAGCTTATCTTAACACTATGCATAATAAAATATAATATATTCTATTTATAGAATAACTTTAATAAAGTATTACATTTTATATAAAAGATGTTTACATTTTATTACGTTAATAATCTGAATAAAACAAAAGCGTCGTTATATCATTATAATAATTCATATTATTAATCGATGATAATGGAATCAAAGTTGGGTGAACTTACTCACATAAGCGTCGATAATCGATCACAGGTGTCTTCTTATGCGACCACACGTATTCTTTGTACTTTACTTCTGGCTTTATCGAGGTAGTTCAGCAGTATCGGCGGTAAAACACGTAGTTATTTTGATAAAATATTTTATCGTTTTTCTCGATCAAATGATGAATTACATTAATGGGGTCCACTGATGATTAGTAGTTATCGAATATTCCCTAAATAAGATATTCAGACCCGATCGAATATAATATAACCAACTTGCATACTTTGCAAAATTTATAAATCTTACTGATTTATAATATTATCTCAAATTCACACATGATATTAAAAATTATTTAAATGAGGATTTTATTAATAAAGATTTAAATTTGGTTAATAAAGATTTAAATTTGGTGAAATAATTTTTTTACATTGTGAATTTAATAATGAATTATCGCCTTGGATGATTCTAAATAACCGTTAAAATGTTTTATGTTCCACAGTATAATAAAGATGGGTTCCGGACGAATTGCAGAGCTTAGTTTAAATTTAATTATTCCGATCACATGCAATACTACGCAATGACATACTTCGGAAATGAATTATTTAAACACTAATACTAAGGTTTATGTACTACGCATAGATGCAAACAGTGTGAATGATATAAAGAATATTTCAATGAAATCGTCACCGGATGTCGCATAAATATGATAATATTCAACTTAATTTCATTCGGTTTATATGTACAGATGTTTGACTTATTTAATGTATAATAAAGATTTAATAACGAAAAGCCAATACGATATAATAATTCGGTGCATGAAGGTTATTAATTAATCACACAATTGCCGATGTTCAGCAGAATAATAAAGATCAAATCGAGCTGGAATTGTACATAACGGATAGGATATTCGATGATAATAAAGAATACCGTGGCTTGAGCAGGAAGTCGACATTATTAAACTCCACGATGCACGAGAAAGTTCCCAGCAGGTTGACCACAGGACAGAATTATTATTATCAGAGTTATTGGGTAGACGAATAATATCGATGGATATCATAGTTTCACAGTAAAGTGGATATGGCGTTGGATTACGTAAAACTTCCGCCGTTATTATGAAAGCCGCCGCCTAGTTCGCTTGAACAAAGAGCCGCAGAAAAAATCGAGAATAAAGAGTGCCAGGTCCATTGTGGGTAACTGCCTCCTCATCTCTAACATCGTGTCACCTTTATAATTTTCCCTAATCTAAATGAAGTCAAATCACCAATCAATGAAGGGAATATAACTCGAGCCAAATGGAATGCGTACTTTGATAAAGGTATTAATATCTATTTCTAATACTAATCGTTATTAATAACTATAATAGATAATAGCCAAATGTTATCTGTAATATTATCTCATTTTCATAGCTTATTTTATATTAAATTTATCTCGACGTGAGGATAATACATTATATCAGGTAGTATTTTTAAATTTTATTACGCTAAGTGGTTGCATTAAAATCAGCGTCGGTTCTAATATTCATTCAAATTAATATTCCATAACTACTGGAATCATCAGTGGCTTAATAACGTACGTAGGGTCAATGAGAAACGACAAAAAATATTTCTTATCGAAATAACTGCGTACATCAGCGGTAGTAAAAGACAAACCATTATGCACAGTATAAGAAATGTTTCCGATAAAACGATTATTACGCTTATGGGGTAACCAGCTTTGATTGGTAGTTATGCGAATATTGAATAACTTCATTTAATTATTCGTTAAATGGAATATAATGACGCTTTAACGTCTATTTTGTCAAAGGAATGACTACACCGTTCCAAGGTTTATAGCAGATGAATAGTTTTTCATTACGTTGTCTTTCAACAGTATGAAAGAATTTGTAGTGCGTAGCCGGCGCAAGTAAAAACAATTTATCAAAGAGAGGAAAATGTATCATATTCAGGAAAAGGATATTTCGTTTCATCCGATATTACAAGCACATTTGAGATATTTCATGTTTAAGAGTATTTCACATGGCATCGCAAAGCGACATGACTTTTCATCGCTTAGATATCTTTCAAGATCTGCCAATGTATTGAAATAATTACCAGATAATGTTTTACACTACCGGAGAATCCACCTCGGGGTGATGAGTTTTCTTGCCTAATTATATGCTCAAACAAAAGAGCGTAAAAACAATCGAGAATAAAGATTACTTTTATTTAGTTCGAAGCCCTCAATGTAAAATGTGCACCTATGTACTAAACTAATCATGATAAAAGCTGCCAATCACTATGTTATCGCGGTAGTAGTAATATTATCATACGTAGATTCTAACATTAATAATCAAGTTATTATTAATGATATTAACTTAACACAAATTATTAAATATCTTTGAATATTTATGAGATAATAGCCAAAATGTTATTGAAATTATAAAATGAGACCCAGATTTTTATTAATGAAGATTTAAATTTGGTGAAATAATTTTTTAATATTGTGAAAATTGTGAATTTGAGACAATATTATAGTTATTGGGTAGTATTTATAAATTTTAAAGTATGCTGAGTGGTTATGTATTATAAAGGTTTGAATATTAATCTGGCTCAATCATTTGGACCTAGCAAATTATTGTCGGATTGAAAAGCGACAAAATATTTATTGAAATAAAAGGTTCTAGACAATCTTTTTTACTCGGTAGTATTCTCATTGATGGCAAAGGTTTGATTAATTGTCTGCAGACACTTTTATATAAAATACAATCTTTTATTAAAGTTATTGCAAGATAGAATAATTATGTTTGCCATGGTGTTGCGTATTAGTATTATTCCAATAGTAAAATGTTTTTATATAAATAGAATATAAATATTCTACGAATATCACTGCAGAGAAATTATGAGAGAAACTATGAGAGAAAATTATAGAAAGAAGAAATGATTCATGAAATTAGTAGAATATCCTTGATATTTGCGTTTCATCCAAAGATCTTTCATGGAAATATTCTTGATCATTCTTGAATTTTACTCACGTAAACAAGATTATGTTGACAATTTGGACGTTAATAATTCATGGATTAAATAATTCTTGAACTTGTTTTATTGAATTATTATGTCATTGTCATCATCCTCATGTTATATTATGTTATCTTTCGCTTACGTGCATAGATGAACTTAGTATGATTATGACCTGTGGATCATTCGGTATAATCATGACTTGATATAAATGATGTGACAAAGTCCTCAAAGGGCTCTGTAATGCGTTGATGGATAATTTTGGTATGATTATGACTGTGGGTGATTCGGTATAGTCATGACCATTGATAATTTGATGAAAATCCTTGACCGTGGTATGTGGATGATTAGATGTGGTGGTTTATTTATTAAAAGTCGAGTCTCGTGATAAAAATTGATGAAAACCTTTTAAAACCTAAAAGATAGTAGACTTTATTCTACTCTTGACTCTTTTAATGGATTGCTTATTCACTGCAGATTAAACCGGTTATCTATTGTATTTTATCGGTTTTTAATCTTTGTTCAAGGCTAATGATAATTTATTCGCATTATCTTAGTCATAATATTTCTTCTTGGGCTAGTTGAGCTCACCCTTTTCTTTCATCGTTTCTTCAGGAAATGAGAACATAATTTGGGACGAGTCGAGGAACGTAAGTAATGGTCGAGAGGATAGCATTAATAGTCCTCACTATTACGTGAAATAGTGTGATAATAGTTGTAATGAGGACTCCTTTTGAGTTTGTATAATATCTAGTAGACAATATTTGTATTCAAACTCATAGTTTATGTCGTATTGTACACGACAGTTATATTAGTAAGTTGTATTTGAATTTATGTACCATGTAAGTGGCGACTCAAGATGGGTGACGATACCCAATTTTGGGGCGCCGCAGTATCGAGCTTAGGGATATGATCCACTGGCTAAGATGTGAGATAAGAACTAGGAGGGAGGCGGAAATTCTTCGCTAGTATGACCTACCTAAGTTTATTTGGTATTTAATTGGTCGGTCAGAGTATAGGGATAATATGTGATATATTAATTAACCCTTGTGTTGTGGCAGTGTTTGGAAATGGCAGCTGAAAATATTCACAATGGAGTGAATGTGACCGTTGTGACACCTTTAATCACTAATCAGGTTAATGCAGTGTCAGACGAGGAACAAATTAGAGATATCCACGTAGTGAATGAAGAACTAATTGTTGCATTTTAGAGCTAGTTGCAGAGGTAATTTGAAAGTGAGGAAGAAGAAGAAGAAGAGGAAGAAGAAGAAGAGGAGAATTGGTTAGAAGAAATTTATGATCAAAACTTAGAATTACAAAATCGTGTTCGTGAGCTAGAAGAAACGAGTTGAAGAAACGGCAAACGGCCGTGGAACAAAGGGATACAACAATTCAAAATTGGGTTACCCGATATGTGATGCTCGAACAAAATCACGCTTTGGCGTGGTGTAAGATATTAAAGTTGGAATCGAGAATTTAAAAATCAAAGATCGCTAAAAGAAGAAACAACCGAACGAAGGAGAATAGGCGATGCATGGGTAAAAGTCGCTGACAACGCGTTGATAGTGTAGAAAAAGACGTCCGATCCAATAAAGCCAAAATAGATGAAATGGACTTTGCTTTTTGGACAAGAATTGGGAGATTTAACATCGAATTCGGAATTACCCGTGCATAGCGGTCAACCCGAATTCGATATGGATCGGAGAATAATGATTCAAATAATGGATCAGAATGTGAAGAAGCACTTAAGGGTGGAATGTAATTATAGTAAAGTCAAACTCGGTAATTTAAGCGAGAGCGTTTATTCGAGAAACCGAACGGTTATTACGGGTAAGTTAATTATAAATTAATGCGAAGTCTATACTTTATTCAATACAAGTTCTACCCACTCTTTTATTTCACCTAGTTGTGTTCAACGTTTAAATTTGACTCAAGAAGAAGTTAAACTTTGACTTATTGGTTGAAACTTCGTTAGTAGGAGCCTTCATACCGCTTACTATTTTTAAATCTTGTTGATTCAAATAAACATTTTCACGTTATTCGTCGATCTTATCTTTTTGAAAATACTTGCCTTTGATGTGATTTTTAGGAATCAATTGGTTAGCTAATCATCATGCTTTTTCGTAAGGTTGTTAGCTTTTATATTCATAACCAACTTTGTTATACTAATTCAAAGTAACCAAACCCCTAAAGTTAATCATCGTTATATCAAGCCATAAGAAAAGAGCTCAACCTTTCGTTGTTGACTTCCTTGTGTGGAATGCAACCAAGCTAGGACTTTCTCAGAGGCGAATGAAGATGGCAAGTTTATAGGTATCATTGTGAGGTGCTATCTAGGTTAAGGGATAGAAGTCACGGTTGGTATCAATGTGACGATTATCCAAGTCTTGGATAAAATAATGATTTTGAATGATATTTCTATCATTAATAAATTTCTTGACGATTCTTGAAGATTTCTAGCCTACCCTAGAGCGTGAAATCGAATTTTGTATATTGACCCCAAAGATAAAAACCCATTTCTTAAACCCTCAAATATTTCTTCAACTAAATAAAAGTTTACGTGGTTTATGATGAAAGTCATAATAAAAGCATTGGAATAATGAAAATCATGGGTATATGAAGTATTAGTAAATTTTATGATGAGTTATGTTGGTTAGTACGTAAAAACATGAAAGTTTCTTAGAAATCACAAAGAGTTGAAAATCGATTTTAGTGAAAAACGTAATATGAAATTAAATTGACCATATCTCCTATTATATTTTGAATTTTTGAATGTGGTCAAGTCCTAGAGTTAGATCTATGAGTTACCTAACTAATCCAAGTAGAATTACTGGAAAAGGTGTTGTAGATTTTGTGTGGACTGATTTTAGCAAAGGAGTGCAAAGCTGCAAAAACCGAAAAAGCTTCTGCCATGATTTTAGAGAGGCTGTTTCGGCCACTTAAATTATGAGAGAAAATTCTGGCCTTTTGGGACATGAAAGTATATGGTATAAAGTACCTCCTGTCCAAAAATGAGCTCATTCTCGACTTAAAATGAGCAAGTTATGACTATTTCAATATTTAGGTTTTTCCGAATAAAAAACGCTTATAACCTGGAGTTCTATAACTCCGATGACCATGAAATTTAAACTGGAAGCTCACGTTAACATGTGTAAGGTCCTGCCAAGATTTGGGAATTTTGGAGTTAAACTTGAGGTAGCTAATTTCTTAAGGAATTAAGTGGAAATTGATTTTTAAAAAATAGTAAATAAATTTTAAAATTCGAGAAAATATATTTTCATTATGGGACTATATTATGCTAAATCCCAGAAAAGAAATATTTTTGGGGCTGATTTGGTATTTTCATGAAAATAGTTTAATTACTTGAACATATGAGTTAAATATGTTATGTGAAGTAACAAAGTTGAAAATATGATTTTATGGCTAGAGAATCCTATATATAGTATATGCATATTTTTTGATGAAGGATTTGATAATTGGTGATGATATCTTATGAGTATGACATTTTGAATGATTAAATGCATTATATGGTAAAGTGTAAACAATTAAGATAAATTGTTTATAAATTTAAGAAGTGATTAAAATATTGTTATAATATTAATGTTATTAGATTATGAGATTATTAAATGATTGATAACATGGGGATATTCTTGAATCCTCGGATAATTTATATTATAAATGTTTAATATTTATCCTTTATCTCATTTGATTGATTCTTTATATCATTATCCTCATGTTTATATTATGTTGAAAGTCATCTGCGTGGCCGTAGTGTATAGATGAACTTGGTATGATTATGACCACGGATTATTCGGTATAATCATAATCAGTAAATGAATACACAATTATCTTTGGCAGAAGTGCATGGATAATTTGTGGTCGTGATACTTAATGAATATCCTCGGCGTGTAGTGTAGGGATGATTCGATGATGTGGATTAATTATTGAAATTGAGTCTCAAAGAATGAAATATTAATTCATGGATGTGTTCAAAGTCATCCGTGGGTTTACGTGCATAGATGGACTTGGTATGATTATGACCATGAGGATTGTTGGCATAATCATAATCAGAATGAAAACACAATTATCTTTGGCCAGTAGTGCATGGATAATTTGTGGTCGTGATACTAATGAATATCCTCGCCCCGTAGTGCGGGGATGATTCGATGATGTGGATTAATTATTGAAGTGAGTCTCAAAGAATGAAATATTAATTCATGGATGTGTTCAAAGTCATCGTCGCTTTACGTGCATAGATGGACTTGGTATGATTATGACCGAGGATTGTTTCGGTATAATCATAATCAGTAATTGAAAACACAATTATCTTTCGGTAGTAGTGCATGGATAATTTGTGGTCGTGATACTAATGAATATCCTCGGCTTTGTAGTGCGAGGATGATTCGATGATGTGGATTAATTATTGAAATTTGAGTCTCAAAGAATGAAATATTAATTCATGGATGTGTTCAAAGTCATCGTGGCTTACGTGCATAGATGGACTTGGTATGATTATGACTGTGGATTGTTCGGGTATAATCATAATCAGAATTGAAAACACAATTATCTTGGCAGTAGTGCATGGATAATTTGTGGTCGTGATACTAATGAATATCCTTGGCCCGTAGTGCGTGGATGATTCGATGATGTGGATTAATTATTGAGTTGAGTCTCAAAGAATGAAATATTAATTCATGGATGCGTTCAAAGTCATCTCGTGGCTTACGTGCAGCATAGATGGACTTGGTATGATTATGACCAGGATTGTTCGGTATATAATCATAATCAGATTGAAAACACGAATATCCTCGCCAAAATTGGTGCATGGATAATTCGTGGTCGTAATACTATTAAGTCGCGTCTTAGCATTATTGGTTTTACAAGTTTATATCTTTTGCCCAGTAGTGCAAAGATGAATTGTTAATGAATAGCTTTGGCAGATTTCAAAGATGAATTTAATATTTTTAAACGATAAAGGTATTCAAGGTATCCTCATCTCTTTATCATATAGGTATCGCATTCTAATTTCGAGGGCTTAAATTCCATAAGGAGGGGAGATTGTGAGACCCAGATTTTATTAATAAAGATTTAAATTTGGTGAAATAATTTTTAATATTGTGGTGTGAATTTGAGATAATATTATAGTTGTGGGTAGTATTTATAAATTTTGCAAAAGTATGCAAGTGGTTATATTATATTCGATTGGTCTGGGAATATTTGGTTTTAGCAGGGAATATTAAGATAACTACTCAATCATTGGTGGACCCCATAATGTAATTATCATTTGATCGAGAAAAACGACAAAAATATTTTATTGAAATAACTGGCGGAAGTTTTACCGCTGATCTTGTTGAACTACTCAGTAGTAAAAGTATGCGAGAATACGTGTGGTTGCATAGAAAGACACCAGTATTGATTATCGATGCTTATGTGAGAAGTCACCGGTTTGATTCCATTATGTCGATTAATAATATGAATTATTATAAGCGATAATGACGCTTTTGTTTTATTCAGATTATTAACGTAATAAAATGTAAAACATCTTTTTATATAAAATAGAATACTTTATTAAAGTTATTCTATAAATAGAATATATTATATTTTATTATGCATAGTGTTGCATAGTGTTTTGCGTATAATTTTTATAGTATTGCATAGTAGTGTTTGTATAGTAAAATGTTTTTATATAAATAGAATATATTATATTTTATTTAAAAGATTTTTCTTTAAATATGGACCGTCGATTAAAGTAAATCAATCTGGACCGTTCATGGATTAGTTCTTATGCATTCCATTTTCCTATAAATAAGCTCATTCCTTCATTATTTTTCATTTAATTCATTGAAACTCAGAGAGAGAAATTATAGAGAGAAACTATAGAGAGAAAATTATAGAAAGAAGAAGAGTATTCTCGCTACTTCACTACTTCTATATTCGGTTCTTTACGGTAGTGGGTGTTATTCTTTCTTCTTGAAGAGAACTTCGTTATTCCATTCACTATTATTCTACATTGGAATAACCGTAAAAGTGGCATACCCTATACATAACCTCAGATACGCAGATACCCTATACTTGTGAAAAACTTATGTTATTCCATTGCTTATTATTATTCATTGGAATAACTCAGATATACTGCCATTTACCTATACTTGGTGACATTCTTCTATTATTCATTTGGAACATCCCGTCATGTGTTTTACACGGACTGGTTAAATCTTTATTATTATTCGTTGGAATATCCTATCATGTGTTTTACAGGACCGGGTTCCATTATTTTGGAATATATATATTCGTGTTTGGAACGGATCCCGTTCCATCTTTATTATTCTGTTGAACATCCTTGTTGCAGTGAATTTCACCGACGGGTTCCGTTATTATTATTATGTTCGAATAACTGCCTATGCGCGGCAATCGCATGCATGGTGATTTCTTTTGTTATTCCATTCTTTATTATACCCGGTTGGTTAAAACTTTGACTTCTATACTCCATGAAATTAGTAGAATATCCTTGATATTTGCGTTTCATCCAAAGATCTTTCATGGAAATATTCTTCCGATCATTCTTGAATTTTACTCACGAAACAAGAAAGATCATGTTGACAATTTGGACGTTAATAATTCATGGATTAAATAATTCTTGAACTTGTTTTATTGAATTATTATGTCATTGTCATCATCCTCATGTTATATTATGTTATCTTTCGCTTACGTGTATAGATGAACTTTTAGTATGATTATGACTTAATGAGGATCATTCTAAGATAATCATGACTTGATATAAATGATGTGACAAAGTCCTCGGTGGGTTTGTAATGCAAGTTGATGGATAATTTTGGTATGATTATGACTGGGGTGATTCGGTATAGTCATGACCATTGATAATTTGATGAAAATCCTCGACCGTGGTATACGTGGATGATTAGATGTGGTGGTTTATTTATTGTTGAGTCTCAATGATAAAAATTGATGAAAACCCTTTAAAACCTAAAAGATAGTAGACTTTATTCTCTACTTGACTCTTTTAATGGATTGCTTATTCCACCGCAGCTTAAACCGTTGTCTATTGTATTTTATCGCTTAACACACTTTGTTGAAGGCTAATGATAATTTATTCGCATTATCTTAGTCATAATATTTCTTCTTGGGCTAGTTGAGCTCACTTTTTCTTTCACCGTTTCTTCGTGAAATGAGAACATAATTTGGGATTTAGTCTGGGAACGTAAGTAATGGTCCAGAGGATAGCAGAATAGTCCTCACTATTTCGTGAAATAGTGTGATAATAGTTGTAATGAGGACTCCTTTTGAGTTTGTATAATATCTAGTAGACAATATTTGTATTCAAACTCATAGTTTATGTCGATTGCATACGGCATGTTATATTAGTAAGTCAGTATTTGAATTTATGTACCATGTAAGTGGCGACTCAAGATGGGTGACGATACCTAATTTTGGGGGCGTCACAATAAAATTTAAAAATTAATATACACTTTGAATATTTATGAGATAATAGCCAAATGTTATTGAAATTATAAAATTTAAAAATTAATAATCTTGAATTTTAAAAATTTTACAAGTTGATTAAAGGAGTAATCTAAGTTATTTTTTTCTGCCTTGTAACCGCTCCTTCGACTTTCTTTTACAAGTTTATCAAAGGAATAATCTAAGATATGAGAGGATTGCCATCTTAAATGCTCTAGGAGCCATTTCGTATGTAGGGATCAACGCCATTTTACATTCCTCATTTGAAAATCAAGTATATACACGTGGATCGTGACATTTGATCACGATTATTAACATTAGAAATGACTTGTGACTGCTATGCTCATTCCCGATGAGACTCCAAATGTTGTCAAAACTGCTACATTATGTAGCGGTCATATTATGTTTTAATATAATAATAATAATATTATTATTATTATTATTATTATTATTATAATAATAATAATTATTATTATATTAATATAATACCTACATACTTTTTATAATAATAATAATAATAATAATAATAATATTAATATAATATAATAAAAATAATAAGAATAAGTTCAACTTTAACATCTTTAACATCTTTAGAAGTTCTCATCCGTTCCAAAACAAGTTCAACTTTAACATCATTCCCAAAATCAATTCTCAAACTTGCAATGATTAAGAACTAGAGATTAAAAAAAAAAAAAGGACCGTTACTTGTAGCTTTAAAATTTCAAACAAGGTGATGGCAAGCGTAGGAATTTCAAACTTTTACATTTCTTGAAGAAAAACAAGGGAAGTCAATCTTTTACATTTCTTAAATACAAATGGGACAAGCTGTAAATGGAAAGCCACTACACAATGTAGCGGTTGTATTTTTTAATAATATATTGTTAATAATAATAATAATAATAATAATAATAATAAAATTAAAGTGAGATTATTATTATTTATAATATTATTATTAATATTATAATAATAATATTATTATTAATATTAATTATTATTATTATTATTATTAGAGTTGTTGTAATAATAATAATAATAATAATAATAATAATAAAGTCAAATTATTATTAATATTATAATTAAATAATAATAATAATAATAATAATAATAATAATAATAATAATAATAAAAAGAATGACCGCTACATGTAGCAGCAGCTTAAATAAAACAAAAATCTACTTGCAACTTGATTACTACTACTACCATCTTGCAACTTGGTTACTACTACCACCATATGCTTCTACTATTATTACTACTATACTAGGTAAGTAAGTAATACTGCAACTACTACTACTATTGCTTCTATTACTACTACTTATAAATGTTTATAAATGTATGTGTCAGCCGTTACTAGGTGTAGCGGTCGTATTATTTTAATATAAAATAACATTAAACCGCTACATGTTGTTATAACTTTCTATTGTTATAAGCAGTGTGGTATTAAGAATCGATTATCATGAATCATGAATATATATATATATATATATATATATATATATATATATATAGTTGGGCGGGCATCATAAAAATTATTCTTGTATTATCAACAAGTTTTATAAGTTACACAAGTGCGTGTATATATATAGATTAGTTATAGTTATATATAAGAAAAGAGTGTGTGTAAATAGGTACATGATTGATGAGTGGTGTTTACATTTATAAATCAAAGATCATGATCATGATCATGATCATGATCATGGTCATGCATGAATGATGTTTGTAGTTGGTAATTGCGATAAAAAAAGATATTTGACGTCCCCTTTATCTGAATAATTGCTTATTTGTACATCCATTTTAATCATTTCTATTATTCCTTATTCTCTACTTATATTCCCTAGTATTGCAGTGCATTATATGAGGCATTGCGAGAGAGAGAGAGATTTTACTTTCCAGCCCCACCAAAAGTTATGGGTTGATTTTAATTTATAAAATTATTGAATATTATTATTTTTTTTTTTTTTTTGGAGGGAAAGGGGTAGGAGTAGTGTAACACCCTAGTTCTACATCGAAAAATAAAAAAAATTTGTCTGATATAAGAAAATAAATTCTACCAATAAGACTTTCAAGATCACGACCTTTTGGGTGGCTGCATGGGTAATTTAAGTTGACCCAAGAATATATTATTTACCAAGAGTTTGGCGCTTTATTTTGATGGATTTGATTCTCGATTTGACTTGAAATTTGACCCAAAATTTGTTCCTGACCAGACGATTCAATTAGAAGTTATTCTGGTGTGGGGTGGGAGTATATACATAATCAGTAAATTTTATTTTTTTGAGAGGGATTTAGGGTTGGAGTTTGGGGGGAGTTTGTATACATAATTATTGATTATTTTTTTTGGGTAGAGAGTTGGGGGTGGAGGTGTATAAATAACAATTAAATATTATTTCTTTGAATAAAAAATTTATGAATCTATGATGGAAAAAACTTTTAATTTAAATTTAAAATAAAATATGAATTAAAAAATAATTAACTGATTTAGACCTATATTTATTTTTAAAAATATAATTTTAAATCTTAACTAATTTAAATAAATAAAAATAATTAACCAATTGATTTAGTTACAATTAACATAACTGTACCTAATAGTGATTTAGTATTATTTGTACCTAATATTATTGAGTATTGAGGGAGGGAATGATTTGGAAACGCCAAAACAAAAAGCAGGTGCCCAGTGGGCTCCGCACGCACGCAGGCAGCACTGACGCTAGTTCGTTTCTCGAGATAGTACAACTCCATCACTTCATATCGTATCGTATCGTATCGTATCGTATCGTATCATAAGTCATAGTACTTAATTGCTAATAACCCCTTCTTTTCTTTTTATTATTTTTTGGTTTTGAGACTCCGATCCGATGAATGATATTTAAATAATAAGCTTGAATTCAACTTGGTTAATAATGCTATTTTTGGCCATAAAGTCACCAAGTATGAGATAATCGGTTGATTTCGCAATTGATGTATATTTGAAATTTATTTTAAAAATGTAATTTATTTTTATGAAACAAACTACACTTTCACGTTAATAGAAAAAAAAATAATTTAAAAATTTATATTTTAATTGACGAGGATGGATAATATACTTCTCTTATATACTTGTAAGAACAAAATGACCATTGTAAAAATCACCTTTTAATTTACCTTATCAATTATCTTTTAATATTGAGTAAATAAATATTTAACGATTATATCATTTGTCTATCTAAATTGTATTTCATTAAATAAGAAAAGCTCTACTTGGTTTGGTTTCTTTTTTTGGACGTTAAGTTGTTGTAGTTAAAGAAGAAATGTCTGTAGTAATTGTGTGCAAGTATTTTTCAAACTTTAAAAATATTCCAATCCAATGTTATAGCCCAGGCCCAAAACAGGGTGCACATATTTCTCCAAATTGCGCTATCGGCGCATGTTATCATATCTCTCATCTTTAAATTTAAATTAAAAATAAAAAATAAAAAATAAAAAATAAAAAATAAAAAACTAAATATAAAATGGAACAAGTGTTTGGGTTCATGCTAACAGTAAAATAGCCTCTCTCGATTTCGACTCCCAAACAGATTCTTCATAATCATCTCCCTTTTGTCCGAATACAATTTATATCAAACCAAACCCCACGTCCCTTCTTCTCAAATTCACTCTTCTGCAAATACCCATTTCTCAATCTCATCCCAATTCAATTTTTGATTGATAAATCCCCCAGGTATTTAATTATCTCTCTATATGTATACATAGATGTGTACATATGTATATATATGCTTGTATATATGATTGTTGTGGATTTTGTATTGAGTTTGAATGCAGATTGGTATTTGGGAATGGACGTAAATTTTGTGTGTTATGGTTTATTGCTAACATGCACCTTTCAGGTACGTGGGTGTTGTTAGCTCTGAAAGAGGAGAGAGAGAGATGTCGAATCAGGTGGTGAGAGTAAAGAGGGAGGCAATTGCGGCATGCATGACATGCCCTCTTTGCAACAAGCTCCTAAGAGATGCCACCACTGTTTCCGAATGTCTTCATACGTGTTAGTATTTTCTATCTTTTAATTTGTTCTTTGTTTTTTTATTCTTCGAATTGTGAATTGTTCTCGTATTCTCTTGTGCATTTTGTGATCTGGGTTTTTAATTAGTATTTTTCTTTTTGGTATCTGAATTTAGCTTGCGCGGACCGTTGTGATCTGGGTCTTTAGTATTACTTATAGCAGGATCAAATTGGAATATTAGATCATTTTTTTAATACCAGGAGTCTTATGATATATTGTTACCACTCAACACGCATACAGTTGGGGAATTGATAAATTGAGTAGTTAGAGTTTGGTTTACTGAGTTCAGATATTACTATAGTATTGCATGCACTTGCCAGTGAAGCCAATCTTCTTCTAACAGCTGAAAATTTAAAAATTGTTGGAAAATAGGTAAGTTTATTAATTTATGATCCCACGCCTCTAATTTCTTCAAAGATTGCAGCTTTCTGTTAGAATAGTCTAGACAGACTCATATCTTCTAAGCCATGTTAGTGTTTGTTGTTTTACAGTGGTTCTTAGCAATCTAGTTATCTCTGAAAATTTGTATGGCCTTTCAGTGCTCCTATCATACAAGTTGCCTTTACTTTTTTCATTTCTATTCCTAAATTTATTTTGTTTTTATATATTGTCGAATCAGTTTTACCTAAACGATGTAATAATCTAGTTAGGATCTTTTCACAATTTTTTGATCATGTGATACAAGAACTCCCCCCCAAACACCCTTACACACACAAAATGTTGAGTATTAAATTAATATATTTATTAAGTTTTCTTCCACTTTGTGGGTGACAAATTTTGTCTTTTAATTTTCTACAGTTTGCAGAAAATGCATATACCAAAAACTTTCGGATGAGGAACTAGAATGCTGTCCAATATGCGATATTGATTTAGGTTGCGTGCCGTTGGAGAAGCTGAGGTCTGATCATCCTTCTACTCTCTTTCTCTCTCTCTTTCTTGCTTGTTACTTTGTAATGGAAAGTGCGTTTTATCGAAGTTTGAATGTTATTGGATTGTAGCGCGTGAGTTCTGTATATGCATGATTGAATACATCACAAATTTCTATGGATATATCACATTCAGAAGTTATATCAGACAATGCAATTGCAACAGATTATTGAACAGCACTTTACATTTATTTTGTGTAGTATTATGAATTTGATGAAAAGGTTGAGTTTCTAATTTTAATTTTTGATAACGTGACTGAGCATAACTGAATGGTGTCTAGTTAGATTGGGGTTGGCAGGAGGTATTATTGGACATTGGGTTCATCCAGCCACTGATAATTTCGCACAAATGCAATGAGTCCCCATGACTTCACTAGTTTGGGGAAACATTATTGCAACCACTGCTAGAGGGTCTCGTATGCATTATTTGGAAAGCTGCATTCTCACCGGAATCCCCACGATCTTGATTAGATTTAGGGGCAACAGCTGAATCCTGACTAGAGGGTTTTTAACTGGTTCATGGTGAGTCAATGCTTCGACAGCAGGTTTTAATGACCATTTGCACTTTAACCATGCCATCCTGCGCTTGGCACCGGGGAAACTTTTTGAGAGGTTAGTGTCATGATTGTCAATGCTAGCAAGATAGTGTTGCAGCCATTTTGGCAGCCTTGAGCCATTTTTGAGGAGCGCAAGAGAGAGAAAGAGAGAGACACACCCTTACAAGTAAAGCTACATAAACTGCCTAGTCGCTGAATGGCAAGACGTCAGTAAATTTTATTTACGTCTGAAGGCTGAGTTGGCAAGCAAACCATCTTGGATGTTCTATGCCAATGCGCTATGCACAACTTGCCTCTCTCCAGTCTCTCTCTCTCTCTCTCTCTCATTCCTCTAAATTCTAATTATCTTTCTTTTGCCCTCACCTCATACTCTCCAAGGGGTCCTTATTTGAAAGTGTGTCACGACAGTTTCCTGCTCTACATTCCTGAACACCATCGCCTCTTTGGTACATACCATTGTACACATGTTACGTGTGTAAGTTGGGCTCTTTCTTTGTATCTGATTTATTAGGGTTTTAGATTAATTGTTTTATTGACTAAACTTTGTGATTGCTCTCTTTAGCAGTATATGATCCTCCTGAGGAAACTTTATTTAAGTTTTAGCATTGCTCAATTTCAACTAAATTATTCTCCCAGATGCACTGCAGATATTTACTTGCATTAATGTGTGTGATACATTCATCACCAACTTTAAATTCCATCTCATCTCAGAGGTAGTAACAATTTAACTTAATTCATAGTTCACTTCATATTTGCACAACATCAGCAACAATGAATCCTGGTTTCATGTGTGCTCATTCATTTATTGATACATAGCAAAGTTGAATGATGTAGCTTACAAGTTGATCTATTGGTTCTCAGGCCAGATCACAATTTGCAAGATGTAAGAGCGAAGATATTTCCTTTCAAAAGAAGAAAGGTGGATGCACCTGAAGTTGTGCCTTCAGTTGCATTACCTGCAAGAAGAAAGGAAAGGTCGCTCTCGTCTTTGGTGGTCAGTACTCCTAGAGTTTCAGCACAGACTGCGTTGACTGGGAGAAGATCGAAAGTTACTGCAAGAAAAATATTACTAGGTTCTAGTTTTTCCGTTGAGAAACAAATAAAGAAAGAGGAAGATTCTGAGGAAGATCCAGAGAGCTCTAGCTCACGTGAAACTCTGACCAAGCTCACTCAGAATATAAGGCAGGTATGGAAGGCAGGCATGTTCTTTTGGTGCTTACATCACTATAACTCAAGCTTCAACATGATTTTTCCCACTTATAACCTTGAAGTAGTGGCATATATGCTATTTTCCTACTGCTAATACCTTATATGTGCAGAATTATTCCGTTGGTGAACCATCTAGCCTTCCAAGACCAGATAAAGAAACAGAGAATGGTGCTGATAAATGGGAGGGAGAGGGGAAAGTTGATCTTTGGAAACCTTTAAATTTTTTGGTAGAAGTTGCAAATAGGAGTAAATCTTCAAAGTTTACTTCACAAGGATCTACTTCCAAACCAGAACCTATCGATGAACCTAAAATTGAAGGGCTTTCCCGTAAAACCAAACAGAAATCTAAAGTTCAAAATGAAAAGGGTAGCTCTGATATGGGCCCTCTTGAATCCGTAAAACCGAAGAAGTCGCGAAGGATTCATCAGAAAAAGGCAGATACTTTTGGAGAATCAGGTGTTTCTCCCCAAGCTGTGCTGGATGCTAGCAGTGTTAGGTGTGAAAGGAAATTCAATCCAATTTGGTGCTCGTTAGTTGCCTCTGAAGACCAGTGAGAATCTTATTTACTTTATAATATAAGGACTTGCATCTTCTATCAAAAATGAAAATTTTATCTCTTCATCCTTTTGACAATCTTCATTTTCTTATTTCCTGCAATTGTCATGGTTGCAGGGAAGGATATGGGCGCTTGCCCCAGATATCTGCAAGTTTTTTGAGAATAAAGTGAGTTCGTATGGGTCCTATTCATCCTTGTGGTTATTGCTTTAGTAGTATATTATTAATTAATTATTAAGTTTGTTGTCTTGTCATGTATACCCCTAATGTTGTATAATTTGTATTAGCGTAAATTGCATATGGCTATGTATGGAAATAGTTTATTTGTTTTCGGTACATGTAATATCCGTTACATGGTGCATCAAGTGGATTCCTCTTTTGCTAAAATAGAACTTCTAATATGTAGCCTCAACTACCAAAAAAGAAGTGACCCCATCATTATCCCTATTCTTGAAAACTTTAGCATGTTTTAGATATTAAAAATAAATTTACGGTTCAGAGTCACCTATTTGAGTCAACTTTTAGTAACAATATTGAAACATACAATTAAATATAGAAGTATGAATATGGAAAAAGTAGAAAGAAGTCATATGTTTTCCATGGTATCTCTTAACAATTCTGTTTCCTTCCTCAATAGTCAATTTGACAAACTATATACCTTTTTGGATAGTCTGATCAGGATGTGGAAACTGTTGAATTAAGAAAGTGTTATTGACATTTACCCAGAAAGGAAGTAATCAATTTGACAAACTATATACCTTTTTGGATAGTCTGATCAGGATGTGGAAACTGTTGAATTAAGAAAGTGTTATTGACATTTACCCAGAAAGGAAGTAATCTTTTTTTTTTAATTTTCTATGCTTTCATTTAGCTATCTTCCAATATTGCACTCTACTACTCTAGTGCTCAACAGCTCAATCATGGCAATTGTCTATATTTAGATGTTGACTTTATCGCGTATACTGCATCTTGAAGATAGTTAAAGCAGTCTAAATACTAAGTGGTCCGTGTTGAAAACTTTTGATTCAACAGAGTTCATGCTTTATTCACTCTTTTACATGCTCCTTGACAGTTGTAATGAAATTTGTACTCGAAGTGGTCCAACAGGCACAAATCTGATCTTTCCACTTGAGGATTCTTCTAAAATTTTGATTAACCCATCAAAATGTTACAGGAAGTGAACTTTTTCAAGTATGGATCTATGAAAAAATTATGAGAAAAATATTTAGGTTTTGCCTGTAGGTTTGGATAGAATCTACATCCATGATTTCTTTCTAGATGAACAGGATTTTCTACAGTTTTTATCTCTATGGCAGTCAGAGAGACTACTTTTACTGGTAAATTGTGATTATACAATTTGAATACAACACATTTATCCCTCAATATATTCTTTTACGATTTCATATATCTTCTACCAATTATTATGGCTGTGGTTCAACTATTACATAATTTCAGCCAGCAGAATTACTTGGTGCTTCTTTTTCCTCTTCGTGTTTGTCCGTCAATGCTAACTTCAATTAGAGAGAAGATTAGTAACAACTCTAAGCCAAGTCTATCCTGCAAAATCAAGGTGAGGCTTTGATGCATATGTTTATTACTAATCTGACCTAAAAGTTTAAGTCATTAGACCTTGATGTCGACTCATGTAAGTTAGCACTTGAACTTCTATTATTCTGTCCAAGGAAGCAACCTCACTTGTGTGTCCTAGCACATTGATTTTATCTTCTGTGGACACCTATTCTAATTTGTGTGTTCATATTTTCTTGTGATCACATATTATGAAAGATTAGACTGGATTTAGTTTTCCTTTCTTTAATTTTACCATAAATACAATGAGACTTCTTTTTACCAACTAGAGGATATATTCCTATAATATGTGTTCAGCTGCCACTCCTATCTTGGATTCATGGGCATTGATTACTTACCTCGTTATGCAATCGACTTTCAATACGTTATTGCTCCGTTATTAGTTGACTATACGTATCATATTTTATGAAAGTGCATTCTCTGACTGGTTAATACATTACACGTTGAAGGGAGCCTTTTGTGATGAAACCTCCTTTCCGTCTTGCTTCCTCTCCTTTCCTTTAGGTGGTGACTCTTAAGAATGTGTTGTGTCTGGTTACATCTTTTTATTATGGTTTGCCATCAAAATCTGAATCATTTGCACGTTCATTTTTCTATGGAAACCTCACGTTTTAAATTAGCCTACGTATTTCAGATAGACTTTCGACCAGAGGCTGCTCTACTTCATCATTTTGACTGTTTATTAGTGAATTTGACTTCAAAATACTGAGTGCCTTGAACTAGTTTTGAATTGACCTTTGGATTCATAATTTGCCAATTTATTTATTTATTTATTTTTTTTTATTTTGGGGGGGGAAGAGGACTGCATAGGAATGCCGAGCACTCTAGGGAGTAATGAGTGGGCTTCATTTTGCTTTCTTTGACTTGAAAAATCTAAATGATATGTAAGCCTTTCATTTTTAGCTTAGATTCACTTTTTACCAGCTAGTTGGTGTGGAAATATTCGCATGGGCGACCTGATATGAGATCATCTGCGGGTGCACATCTGGGGACGTCAACTAGTTGCACTGAGCTGTTAGGATTTCTACTTGTACATTTTGAGGATTTTGTGTTGTTAAAAGAGTTTGGGAAGATTATTGTTGAATTAAGGAGGTGATAAATCCTCTGCCTCCCAGGTGGTTATATTAAATACATCTGATTCTTTGCAGGGATGGGACTTTGTCAGTTTCTTTTATCCAGAAGTACCTGATGAAGAAATTAGATCTTCCAAGTGCAGACGAGGTGAGTGAATTCGTCTCTTTCTGGCCAACTATTATTATTCTAACAGTAGTAGTATGAAAGGAAAAAAGCGCTTCATGTAGTTTTTGCATGCATAAGCGTGTATCAACTTTGGGTTTCTTTAGTAACCATTTTAATGAACTCATATTCGCTTTAATGAACAGAAACATGTACTTAATGAACTGAGACTTTTCAAATCCAAACGAATTACAGTTTTGCAATATTAGGTCCATCGTAGCCTTCCACTAGCATGAACCAAAAACTAACGATCAAACGTACCCATCCCCAAAAGCCAAACTGCAGATAGTTGTGATGAACCCAAAAATCTGATCCGAAACTGCAGTTTGGGTTCGCTTGAAAGTACTGAACCCCTTAAAGATCAATGTGAATGTGTTTGTATGTTGTAGGGCACTGGTTACCTGTGTCTTCCTTTTACCGTGGTTGCAGCTCTCGTGTTTCCCTTGAGCTTTTGCAGTAACCTTGATCGACCAAAAACATGCGTAATTCTATAAAATTAAGTTTTTAAGAAATTCACAAAAATGATAGTAGAACGTAACCTTTGCACACAGCTGATGCCTTTGTTTGTTCCTCAACGTCTTTTCTCGTCATGTGTGTGTTTGGGTGTTTTGTTTTTGTGATTGTAGAGCCTAGTTCCACACTTTACTGATAGTGAAGTTATTTTACTGTAGGTTGAGATCAGATGTATGGGTCAACCGGTGGTCCCTACATTGCAACTGCATAGCCTGGTTGAGTTATGGCTGCAAACTGTGTCACCATCAGAAAGAGTATCTGTAACAATTGGCTCCTCTGCGAAGGAATTTGTGATGGTATTGGGATATGCTGGCAAGGTTTCGTCCCAATGAGCGGCCATATATCTTGGTCAAATCTTGTTTTATTCCTCATACCTTCAATAATAGTAATATACCATTGGAGGCACAGCAGTAGGCTCATGTATATTGGAGGCAGATGATTGGCCGCATCAGATTAAATTACTAGAGTAGTTTATGATAAAGTGCGGTAGTGATTGTTGAAATACACAAGGGTGTTGTTTTCATTTTATTCCATCACTGTAGATTACCATATTCAGGTGAAATTCGGCAGTCCCCCCCCCAGCTTGAACCATAGTGTATTATCAACAGTATTTAATACTTGTAGTGTTTTACTGCCTGCTGCATTTATTCCAATGTCTTGTGAACTTTTGATGTTAAGTGTGTCTATTTAATAAGAATTGAATAGTTGATAAAATGATTTTTAACCAAACCACAAAACTATATTCTTCTTCTTGTTATTGAAATAGTAATTAATACATACATACAATGTAAGAAAATAAGCTATCTATACATTATTTGCTTTGTCTTGTAATAGTGAGTAGTCATTCTTCCTTCATACAAACTATACCCCACCATTAATAAAAGAGAATTGTTAAATCTATAACACTTTTTGTTATTTTCACAACAAAAGTGTTGTTGTAAATGTATAGCGACAGTGAAACCCGTCGCTATAGAATCTATAGCGACACTTTTGTTGTGGAAATAATATTTTTGGTTGTGAATTTAACAATTTCCTTAATAAAATCATAAATTAAGTTAAACGTTTGATGCGGGTACCACCCTACTTATAGCGTTGGACTGGACCAACCGGATTATATATATATATATATATATATATATATATATATAAAGTGGAGTATTAATATGTACAATAAGCATACTAAAACTAAGTACTCTAGTCAAACTAATTCAACATTATCTCATCGAAAATAAACAAACGCTTCTTCACCTTCAGTTATATGACCAGGAAATACTCCAGAAAAGATGGGCGGAAAGTAGCCTACTACAAAACTATATATACTCAAATTAGTCACTAATAGGCAGCGTAGAAAAGCCAAAAAGCCAAAAAGCTTTGGATGTGATTCCTTGCATAAAATTCATTCATAGATCCAGGAATTTAGACCCGCAAGCAGTAGCAGCAGCTTCCCTGCCAATTGAATAAATAATGGCATTAGCAGTAAATCCGAGGTAGCCATAAATATTTGCATCTCTTTAATGGGTGTGGGACAAATGAATAGTATTATTATTATCAAAAGACCAAATTCCATCTGAAAACATCTTAAAAAACCATCATATTAATTTTCAATAAGTCCAAAGATAATATGAATACCAAAAGAAACAAAAACCCTAATTATCTTAGAATGAACCCTTTACCAAGTACACAATTTGCTTACTTACCTCAGTGTACCAGTAAATTGCATTCAAATAGTCATTTCTCTTGATTACATCTGCTCTCTCTTCAAGAAAATGTATTGAACAAAAGGGTTCAGACATTCATGAATTGGGTCATCATTTTTATATAGTTTCGAATAAGAAAGCTGACAACAGTCGTAATCATGTCTTGCAATTACAGCTTACCAACCATATTAAACTTAGGCTAGATTTTCTGATGATGATTGATCATAGAAACTAAAACTAAACTGAAACAAATACAACTATTAGACACAAAGAAGAAGAGAGAAGTAATAATAACAAGTTACCAATGTGTCAGAACTATGAATGCTAGGAGTACAACAAATAACAAACTTTAGGATAATCACTTCACTGGCAACAACTAATCTGCTTCATATTAATTTTCTCCTAGTCAGCTACTCTACTCTCTTCAGTTTCTTGAGAATTGTCTAATGGATGTACATGGCCGGCGTATATTTATATAACTCTACTTCTAGAGTAGGGCTGTGTTTGTTGTTTATGATGGATTTTATGGGATGGTGTGACAAAATTCGGGGTGTAAACAAACAGGGATTAAGTACGACAGTGGGGTACGTAGTTGTATCGGCAAAAATGGCGCCAATGAAGGAAAGGGAAGGACGGGTTTGTACGGTTATATATATCGCGTTACGTGGAGTAATTAATTACGCTCTTGAACATAACTTGTAAAGCAAACTTCTTACGTAACCCAATAAATAAATAATGATAATGTCTTAAATTTTGAATAATATATATAATAATATGATTACAAGAATTTTACTTAAAACACTATTAGCTATTTTTTGACAATAAAAATATTTAAGATTATCATTTTTATTATTCTCCTGCTAAAATTACTTAAGTTACATACTATACTAAGATTTTAAAGTAAAAATTTATATGAATATAATTTTAAGTTATTTATATTGTTGTTTGTAAACTTTTAAGAAATTGTTTAACGTTTTAAGACTAATTGCTAACAAAATTTAACAATGTTTAAGGATACACCATAGGCCATAGTTGACAAATAAGAGAGACTAGATGGATGAAATTTTGTATGGTTGACTTGAATTATATGCATCTTAAACTTCAAGTCAAAAATTAATTTTTACCTTAAATTAAATACATTAGTTTTAAATTTTGAGTTATAAAATAATTTATATAAAAAGTGGGAAGAGTTTATTTTGTTTGGTAGATAAAATTATAAGGAATATTCAATTTAAAATAAAATTTATGGTAGGTTAAAGTTGAGGGAAGTCTTTGGACTATATTCGTTCCAAGTAGTGGTTGTTAATTTATAGTGATCCATTTAAATGGAGCAACATAATACTAGTACTATATAATAATAATAAAAAAGGGATTACGCTTTCAATGACGTCCAAACACACCGTTAATAACGCAAGTATAATAAAAGAAAGAAAAGTCTAGTACTACTAAACGCAACGCAAGCAAGGGAATCAATGGCCGCAACATCACTGAGCACCACTACTCCGAAGCTCGGCGCCACCTTCTCTTTCCAAACCCTCCTCCGCAAAAGCTTCCCAATTTCTCTATCTCATCCTTTTCTTCTCTCTCCTCTTTCCTATTCATCTTCAATCTCCCACTCTAAAACCCTAAACCTTCTCTCTCGTCGCTCCTCCTCCTCCTCCTATCACCGCCGTCGTTTCACTACTCGAACCGAGTCCAACAATGGCGCCGAGCCCCGCCAGTATGATTTTGACCTCTTCACAATCGGCGCTGGCAGCGGCGGTGTCAGGGCTTCCCGTTTTGCAGCCAATTTCGGCGCTTCGGTCGCCGTTTGTGAGCTTCCTTTTGCCACCATTTCTTCGGAGACTACTGGAGGCGTCGGCGGAACGTAAGTTTTGAATTTCGTGGTTGTATGTTTATGTCTCGTTGTAGCTTATAATTCAGCTTGATTTTTTTTTTTGAAATGTAGTTTTTGAAAATTTATGAATTTCATGTTTTGGAGTGATTTGATGAAATAGTATGATACTGATTAACCGAGTTCTGATTTTGCAAGTAAGGAGACAAACGTGTGCTTAAAAGAAAAAGATTTTTTTTTTTTTTTGCATTCTTATCTCATGATTATATTCAAGAGAAAAATAAAACTTAAGAAGAGGTTATTTGAAGTAATTTATAATCATAAGTAGCTGCAATTCAGGGAGTAAATATACACATACACACACGGTTAAATTCCTGAATACTACTAAGGCTCATAGTGATATCCACAGTAACGGAGGACTTGCACCCACTACCCTTTGGCTCTCAGAAACCTGGTTACACACCACAAACAAGCATATTTAGTTTTTTGGTATAAAAATGATTATTCACTTCATCCCAAATTGAGCATCATGATTTCATTTTTTTCAGATGACACAAAGTATTTGTCAATTGTTGTTGTTATTTTGCACAAGAACAGTAACAAATTAAAACATATAGGAACCTAAATGAGCTGCCAAAATGACCTACATATTTTATTGACTAGAAAGTGCTTTATATACATGAGAAACATAACAGAAATGCATAACAGATTGCACAAAATAGCATCACATGCTCATGAATCCAGGAGCTTATCTTTTCATTCAAGCAACAACTACTTTCCTATTTTCAAGCAACAACTACTTTGAAGCTTTCAAACATTTTGACTTATTCAAAAAATACTCCAGCAACTTTATTTCAGCAATCTTTGAATATCTTGACACATCAGCAGCTGAGTCATCTTCTCAACACTCCTCCTTGGATCAGCTGCTGCTCATTCCCAATTTTTCTCTTAGGAATTCAAACCTGGCTTTAGAAAGTGCTTTTGTCGTAATATCAAGAACTTTGATTTTTTGACATTACGATGGAGGAACAATATTTCTCCTTCTTTTTGTACTTCCCTGAGAAAGTAAAATTTAATCTTAAAATGCTTTGTTTTCCCATGAAAAACTGGATTGTTAGATATAAGATATAACAGCTTGTTTATCAACAAAGATTTGTGTGGACTCCTCAGGTTCCATATGCAGATCTGTTAATACTTTCCTAAACCACAGAGCTTGGTTTTAAATTTCTTGAAAGTGACCACATATTCAGCCTTTCAAAGAAGATTTCTTTGTGCAATAATCTCTTGCTTCCTTGAACACCAGGAGAACATGGCTAATCCAAAATTAAAACAAAAACCAGTTGTACTTCTCATATCATCAACAGAACCTCCCCAATGGAACTTAAAATATGAACAATGACTGAACTTTATGCCATAATTGACAGTGCCTTTGATATATCTCAGAATCCTCTTTGCAGCTTGAGAATGCACCTCACTTGCACAGTGCATAAACCTCGAAAGTAAACTCACAGCATGCATTATATCAGGTCGGATTGCTGTAAGATACATTAAGCAACCAATCAAACTCCTGTACAAACCTTCATCAACCTTATCAGCTCCATCATCCTTGATGAATTTCTCCTTTTGATTCATAGGAGTTGATGTAGCTTTGCAGTCTTCCATGTGAAATTTTTTGAGGATCTCCTTTGCATACTTTCGTTGGCAGATGAAGATTTCATGCTGCCTTTGCTTTACTTCCATTCCCAGAAAATAGGACATCAAGCCTAAATCTGTCATCTCAAACACCTTAAACATTTCTGCTTTAAATTCCTTTATAAGTTCCTCATTGCTCCCTGTTATAAGCAAATCATCAACATAAACAGACACAACAATTAAGTCAGTAGCCTCCTTCTTCACATACAGAGTAAATTCACTTAGGCTTTTTACAAAGCCTAGGCTTAATAAGTGATTATCTATCCTGCTATACCAGGCCCTTGGGGTTTGTTTAAGACCATACAATGCCTTTTTCAGTAAATACACCTTATCCTCATTCCCATGCATAACAAATCCCTCTGGCTGCTCTATATATATTTCCTCCTGCAAAAAACCATTCAAAAAAGTTGATTTAACATCTAGCTGATACACCTTCCAGCCTTTTTGTGCTGCAATTGCTAGTAGCAACCTGATTGTATCTAACCTTGCCACAGGTGCAAAGGTCTCAGAGAAATCAACACCATAGATTTGAGCATTGCTTTATACTTGTTAACTGATTCATCTGCATTTAACTTGGTTCTGAACGCCCATTTAACTCCTATAATCTTCTTATTTTGAGGTTTTTCCTTAAGCTCCCAAGTGTGATTTTTCTCTATCATTCTCATCTCCTCTTTCATAGCTTCCATCCATTTATGATCTTTTACAGCTTCTTCAAATCCTGTAGGCTCCATTACAGCAACATTGCATCTTTGATAAATATCAGAAAGCATCCTTGTTCCCCTGACTGGTGGGTCATCAACATTGTCTTCAGAAGGTTGCAAATCTTCTAAAAATTGATCCTTTTCTTCATCATCCCAATTCCTCTGCTCATTCTCCATGAAAGTAACATCTCTACTTATCAGAATTTTTCCTTTTTGAGGTTGAAAAATTCGTAAGCTTTCTAGAGATGTTCTTGTAACTCAATGAAGACTCTTGCCTCGCTTTCTTATCAAGCTTGTCTCTCTTCACCGAGGCACATATGAAAAAACATGTATACAACCGAATACTTTGTAGTTATGTAATAAAGGTTTGTATCCATACCAAGCCTCAAAGGGTGTTTTTTTTTTCAAAGCCCTCGTTGGAAGTATGTTAAGTAGAAAAACAGCAGTATTTGCAGCCTCTGCCCAAAACTTTTTTGGCAGCCCTTTTTCATGTAGCAGACATCTGGTCATCTCCATGAGTGTTCTATTCTTCTTCTCACTCACTCCATTTTGTTGTGGAGTGTACGGAGCTGTCAGCTGGTGCTCGATTCCAGCTTCTTCACAAAACAAATTGAACTGTTCTGAGGTGTATTCCTTGCCATTATCTGATCTTAACATTTGCATCTTGCAGCCACTCTGGTTTTCCACCCAAGCTTTGAATTTCTAGAACACAGCTGCAACCTCGGATTTAAACCTTAAGAAGTAAATTCAACACATTCTTGTTAATTCATCTATAAAAGCAATATAATATTTACTTCCCTTTAATGATGGAGTTCTCTGAGGCCCTCCAAGATCAAGAGATGTATTAGTTGCATTTTTCCGTGAAGCCTTCCGTGCCTTTTTTAGGAAATGGCAATCTACTTTGTTTTCTATATTGGCAAGCCTTGCAGCCAAGTACATGCTCTTCTAATGGAGGTAATCCTTGTACTAGCTGATTTTTCTGCATATATATGAGTGCTGCATGGTGAAAATGGCCCAATCTCTTGTGCCAAATTTCAGTTGTGTTCATAGAAACTTGATATGTTGTCTGCTCCTTCATTGGATCCAGAGAGAAGCACTTGCCTCTCATTTTGATTGTACACACCTACACACCTCGTGGCCATCCGCATCTCTAATCATACACTTTTTGTCTTCAAACAACAGTTTATAGCCTTTCTCCAGTAGCTGACCAACACTTAGCAATTTTTGATCAATTTTAGGCACATATAAAACATCAGTAATTAGTTTTGTACCTAAAATACTTTCAATTGCTACTGTCCCTTTACCTCTTACTTCAATGAACTCACCATTTCCAACCTTGACTTTGGAAATTTTAGTTCTATCCAGCTCTCTAAAGAGCTCTTTGTCATAGGTCATATGGTTTGTGCAACCACTATAAACTAACCAATGTTCATTTGAGCTTTTGCTTGCATAACATGAGGCAACAAACAGGTGCTCCTCCTCCTGTTGGTCCACCATTTTAGCTTCACCCTCTTGTTGTTGTTTACTTTTGCAAACCTTCTCTATGTGGCCTAACTGGTTGCACTTTCTGCACTTGATGTCAGGCCTCCACCAACACTTAGATTGAGGATGATTTGTTTTTTGCAATGCTGACATTGAGGGTAAGTTCCTCCTTTGTTGTTACTGCCTCCAGCTCCAACATTTCCTTTGTTTGAGTTGTCTTTATTGCTCTTCTTTTTCTTGCCTTTACTTCTATCCTGGATTTGTAGTTTGGCCTGCAAAGCTCCCTCCACAAACCCTTCTTGCCTAATCAGTCTTCTTTGCTCCTGCGCCTGTAAACATTCAAAAATTCTGCCAAGGAAATACTTTTTAAGTCTTTAGATTCCTCAAGAGAGGAGATTTTGGACTCAAACCTTTCAGGTATGGTTACTAGGATTTTTTCAACAACCCTTTGATCAGACAAGTCTTCTCCAAGCAACCTTACCTTGTTTACTATGCTCAGCAGCCTATCAGAGTACTCCTTTATGGTCTCTGATTCCTTCATCCTTTGTATCTCAAATTCCCTCCTTAAGTTCATCACTTGCATGCTCCTTGATCTGTCATTGCCTTGAAACTCAGTTTTGAGATAGTCCCAGATGTTTTTGGCCAACTCCAAAGTCATGATTTTGGTGAAAAGAACTTCAGAAACTACTGAATGGAGGCATGACTTGGCTTTGAATTTTTTAGTTGTCCTCTCCTTGTGAACCTTGATTTCTTGGACAGTGGGATTGTCAGGCAATGGAGTAATTTCATAATCAGCTTCAACTGCCTCCCAAAGATCAACTGCTTGCCAATAAGCAGTCATCCTTACTGCCCATGTTCGATAATTCTCACCAGTGAAAACTGGTGGTATTATTGGAGAGAAAGCATTTGAGGCCATGCTTAGAAAGGTTAGGTATTTATGTATTTTGGTGTTTTGGTGAAAAAATACTCTCAGAATTTCTCACATAGGCCCCTTAAGAAAACAGCTCTGATACCAATATGTTGTTATTTTGCACAAGAACAATAACAAATTAAAACATATAGGAACCTAAATGAGCTGCCAAAATGACCTACATATTTTATTGACTAGAAAGTGCTTTATATACATGAGAACCATAACAGAAATGCATAACAGATTGCACAAAATAGCATCACATGCTCATGAATCCAGGAGCTTATCTTTTCATTCAAGCAACAACTGCTTTCCTATTTTCAAGCAACAACTACTTTGAAGCTTTCAAACATTTTGACTTATTCAAAAAATACTCCAGCAACTTTATTTCAGCAATCTTTGAATATCTTGACACATCAGCAGCTGAGTCATCTTCTCAACAATTGTAAAAATAATGGTACAATTTTAATTTAATAGACGATAATGTCTTTTTAAGGATTAGAGTTAAAGCTACCCGCATATTCTATTGAGGGTATTAAATGAACAAATTGGTCAATATTTTCTATTTTTTCCTTGTTGACCCTTACACTCGATTTGAGATGAAGTATTTCTCGAGTAATTTTACTTTCTTATTCTTGCAAGATTCAAGGATGGATTAAGATCAATTCATTCCCTGCTTGTGATCATTAGAGAGATAATTATGCGCATATATGATATGTGACTGTATGAGCCTAGGAGGTTGTCTCATTGATCTGTATGAGCTGTTGTGTTTTCATTTCAATAACTGTCTTATAAGAATAAGGACCTGCATGTCTGATGAATTTGTAATGTAGGTGTGTACTTCGTGGATGTGTACCGAAGAAACTGCTTGTATACTCATCCAAATATTCTCATGAATTTGAAGAAAGTTGTGTTTTTGGGTGGACCTATGAAACTGAACCCAAGCATGATTGGAGCACCATGATTGCTAATAAGAATGCTGAGCTGCAGCGCCTTACCGGTATCTACAAGAATGTTTTGAAAAATGCTGGTGTCAAACTGATTGAAGGGCGTGGAAAGGTTGGATGATGTTTTGTGGCAAGATAAAAATTTTAAAATCCATTTTTTCCCTTCCTTTTTTTTTATATTCTTCGAACGTTATTCACAAGAGCTCATGTTTCAACTAATATGCACTTATCCCGTGGGCTTTTATGATTATAAACAGATTGTGGACCCACATACAGTGGACGTTGATGGAAAACTTTACACAACAAAGAATATACTAATTTCAGTTGGGGGGCGGCCCTTCATTCCAGAAATTCCTGGAAGTGAATATGTAATAGATTCAGATGCTGCCCTTGATTTGCCTTCACGACCAAAGAAAATAGCCATTGTTGGTGGTGGATACATTGCAGTTGAGTTTGCTGGCATCTTCAATGGTTTGAAAAGTGAGGTCCATGTATTTATACGCCAAAAGAAGGTTTTGAGAGGCTTTGATGAAGAGGTGAGAGGCTGCAGCTGCTTTCCTTGTTTACTTGTTTCTTGCAACAGATAATTTGCTAGAAGTTATCTTTCTTGCAGTAAAATGTCTGTTGTTCGATTTTGCCAGATCAGGGATTTTGTTGCAGAACAGATGTCCTTAAGAGGAATTGAGTTCCACACGGAAGAGTCACCTCAGGCTGTAGTTAAATCCTCTGATGGTACGCTGGCCTTGAAGACTACCAAAGGCACAGCTGAAGGCTTCTCACATATCATGTTTGCAACAGGACGCAAGCCTAATACAAAGGTTTGATTTTCCTTTCTACTAGTTGAATGGCCATTCTTATTACTTTATAATCTTTAGAAACCCTGCTGCCACCCATGGTTTAGCGCGGAGTCAGAAAAGCTTTTATTGTTGTTGTTATCTTCATGTTTAACAGTGGAAAACAACGTTCTGTAACCCCCATGTGGTGATATGCAATTGGTTATGTAGCGGACTTGAAGTTGTAAAATATGAAGTCATGCTTTTTCTTTACTAGAGCAACTTCAGATATTATACACAGAAGTAGAAGAATAAAACTACTGTTAAATTGCTGATACACATGGATTTTTATTGCATCACAGAATTTAGGATTGGAGACGGTAGGGGTGGAAATGGACAAGAATGGAGCAATACAGGTGCTATGTTCATTTCCAACAGCTTTTACTTGCCGACTCTACTCGTTACTTGTTCTTGACTGTTTTCTATATTGTGTACGCAGGTTGATGAATACTCTTGCACATCAGTCCCCTCAATTTGGGCTGTTGGTGATGTTACAGATAGACTGAATTTAACTCCAGTTGCTTTGATGGAGGGAGGTGCATTGGCGAAGACTCTGTTTGCGAATGAACCCACAAAACCTGATTTTAGGTACTTCACCCATTCACAGTTAATTAATTGGTAGCCTTGAAACAAAGATTCTTGTTATACGGAGTCCATTTGAATAAAATATCATTTTAAATTGGAAGTAATAGGTGACATGATTATCGTTTATGTTCTCACATCGAGTCATCGACCTATTGTGGCATGTAAGAACTCGTTTAATTTGACTTTCACCATCCATCTCTGTTGAGAAAGTTTCTGGTTTGTGATTCAGCTATAGAGGTTAATTTATAACTCATAACCTTCCTGAACATTATTATCTGCTTTTAAACAGGGCTATCCCTTCTGCAGTGTTTTCCCAGCCACCCATTGGACAAGTTGGTCTGACTGAAGAACAGGTATGCCAATTCTGAATCATGTCTGTGACAGTGTTGATTTGCTCATTTTGCTTGACATTTCAAGGGTTGTGCAGGCTATACAAGAGTATGGTGATGTTGATGTCTTTACATCAAATTACAGGCCCTTAAAGGCTACAATTTCTGGCCTCCCAGACAGGGTTTTCATGAAACTTATAGTATGTGCAAAGACTAACAAAGTTCTGGGGTTGCACATGTGTGGTGAAGATTCACCAGAAATTGTACAGGTTGCTTTCTGTTCTCTGT
Source organism: Panax quinquefolius (assembly GCA_020205615.1). Lineage (NCBI taxonomy): Eukaryota > Viridiplantae > Streptophyta > Magnoliopsida > Apiales > Araliaceae > Panax > Panax quinquefolius. Next base: position 11,564,074 of record CM035155.1, on the reverse strand, counting down.
CTAATTCTTATTTTTTTCAGTGGTGGGATATACAGTTATATGACTGTAAATGTCAAAAAATCTCAGGGATTTTCGATTGCTGTGAAGGCTGGCTTGACTAAGGCGGATTTTGATACCACAGTTGGTATTCACCCTACATCAGCAGAGGAACTAGTTACAATGAGGACGCCTACGCGAAAGATTAGGAGTAGCTCTCCAACTGAGGTTTGTTTATTGAGTTAAGAGCTTTATTAACTGTCATCTAGTCTTTGGATATGCTTGTACACCATTCAAAATTTTGTCACTAAAAACTTGCCATGTTTCCTGGAAATTTTCCCACATTTCCATATCCATCTTAATTTGCCGTTTGTCTGTGTAGGGGAGTATCTTCTTCATAATACAACTTTGTGTCCTTTGCCATCTCCATGCAATTTAATTTTCAATCTTCTCCTCCCCTAGCATTACATTGAATATTAATTAAATAATTCCTCATTGGTGCACTTAGTTGTCTAGATATGTTTCCAAACCATCTAGTCCGTTAAACCCAAGTCTATTGTCTATTGAATCTACTTCTACCATTTCATGAATGTGTTCTAATTTAATTTTAATATTTCCGTTGCTACTAATGCTAAATTTCCATTGCAGTGATACAGTCACATTTGTTGTCAGTATTTGCATGCAACTAGTTATGTTTTTTGTTATGTTGTTTAAATTGGTTCAGGGAAAAGCAGATCCTGAGGTAAAAGCTACTGCAGGAGTTTAACACAATTTGTGTTATTAAAGATTTTTGCTGGTTCAAGGTGAGATATCTCCTCCTCCCGAGTCTTCCAACAGAGAAGTTAAGCATCCATAACTAGAGACGATCTTACAATTTTTTAGTCTTCTGATTTTACTGTGTATTGTTGGCCTGAAGCAATATTAGTTGCCACAAACACAGAGATGGAGAGAGTACACAAGATTTCTCTTCAAAAAAAGAGAGAGAAAAACGTTTCATATGTGAGGCTATTCTTTTGAGTCAGAGAGAGAGATTCTCTGTTCTTTTATAGTGTGTACGTCTGGTTTTCTACTTTCCTCATACTGTTAACTGCAAGTTTAAAACTAGTGAACTATCATGTTGATTTCCTGCACTTATCCACCAATTGATTTCTTTCCATTGGCATGCCTCCTATCAATTGGGAGGTTTGGGTATAGCAAACTGTGTGAGATACTTGATTATTTTCGTTGGATAAAGCTTCAAGATTTGTCATCTGTCACTTGATACGACAAACAAATCAATCAACTTTTGTATGGCAATTTACAACTAATGGTTTTGTCCTTCTATTAGAGTTCTAAGCTAATGGATATGGACTGTTATTTTTCTGAAACTTTTTTGTCGGCTAATTGATGAATTTCTCAATGATATTTAATTATTATCATTATTCTGCTATACTCTTTACTTTCCTTGTTATCATACTAAACCTTACTTTGCATCTTAAAATTTAGTTGCACTGTTTGATATGTCATGGCAATTGGGGACAAATAATACTAATGAGATAGCTTTTACCAGAACTCGATCACAGCAGCTATGAAGCTTTGCTTGGGAGAACGGAGGATGTGGGTTGCCTGTGGAGGATGTGGGTTGCCTGTGGAGGCCATTAATGAACTCCAGTAAAGGGAAATACGTCTTGAGAAATCGCTGTTGATCTTTAATCATGCTATTTTTTGTCGCTTGTACGAGAAAAGCATTTACGTCCATGTTTCCGTTTTTCCATTTTCCTGTTTCTCCAACAGAGATGATATAATAGGTTGAGTAATAGTCAGTCTCACGGATAAATTATGTCAATACTTGTGGTTGTACCTGTAATAAGAGTGATTATTTTTCTATTATGTGATGACACAACAGATTTCTCTATGTCCTTCTCTTCTTCATCTAGTATTTGACAATAGATCAAAAGTTTTATCTGGGATCTCAATATGATTGTATGAGCTTTTATAGTGATGGTCTAGGCGTAAAATGGCCAAAATAGTTGGGTTTTGTCATTGTTGATTATTATATTACAATGAAATTATTAAATAACAAATAAAGTGTTGGGATAGCGGGAATTTGTTATTTAGCTTCAAAATGATTAGTGGCAACTCCAGTTTGGTATTCTATATGTTAACCTTTTGTGGAGCTATGGGCTCCGTCTAGTTATTGCTTTCATTTTTGTGATACGCTTTCCAAAAAAACAATGAAATATTTTGTATGGTTGTCACTTGTTAGCTCTATTTTTCTTTTTATTCCCTGTTAGAAATCTTTCTGTTTTTGGTTTTAAAACACAACAAAACAAAGAGATGGTTGTTTTTACTTGCGGAAAATGATATATATATTGATAAATATTTGACGAAATTGGATTGAAACCAAATAAAATTAGATATAACCAATAAAGATAATGATTTTAAAGTCATGATACTTTTATACATCGCAATATTGCATAGCAGGAGGCTTTACTTGTTTTAAAACAAGATGACAATAGCGAGGATTAGCAATCACACACCCCTGGGAACAGAGGAGCCCCCTGCTATCAGTCAATTTCTCCATCTTTTGATTTTGAATAAGATAGTGTATACATTACAGCCTACCGCCCATCCAAATACATTGTAATCCCCACAAATGTAAATTGTTTAAGAGAGACGACTTTTAATCAGTTACCAAATTAGATCATGGTAAAGTATGGATATGTATTGAACTGGTTTGAGCTGAACCAAACACGGAATCAGGACTGATAAAAACTGGTGTATAGATTTGACTTTTTCAGAGTAAAATTCTAGAAAACACTGTTCCTCTACAGACAGATGCCATCCAGTTCAGCAATGAACCAACACAAGGAAGCAAAGCACCAAAAGATAAAGTAAAAAAACAAAAAAAAAAAACAAACAAACCGTTGATCTGGTCAAATGGTTCATCTTGTCTGTGTGAAAAAAAATTCCCAGAAAGTAACTAGAAATTATCAACAGAACCTACATGCATATGTGAGGCGTAGTGACGCAACCTGAATAACAACTTTCCAGCAGCATGTCCCGGAATCATGAGACCTCCACACGGACTGAAATCCCAACAGCAAGGATAATTTAGAGTCCAATTTGGTGGAGGTTCAGTTGGAGAAGACGATTAAAGCAGGAACATGAATCGACTTCAAGCTTTCTTCTTCATGCTTGTGCTAATGGCAAAATCTGAGCATCAACAAACATGATAATCATTGAGCAGGTCTAATGGTTCTTCCTGTCTGTGGGAAGGGAAAAATCCCAGAAAGATAACTAATATAATCAGCAAGACCTCTATGCACTGTTGTAGTGATGCAACTTGTACAATAGCATGTTTCCTGCAGCATTCCCCACAGCCATGAAACCTCCACCTGGACTGAAATCCAAACGGCGGGGATAATTTAGAGTCCGATTTGGTTCAGGCCAGTTGGAGAAAACAGTGACTGAAGGAACATGAATCAGCTTCAAGCTTTTATTCTTCATGCTTGAGCTAATGGCTAAAATTTGAGCATCATTATTAAACTTCATAAAATCAACTTTTGTTGTTAAATACTCTACAGTCTTGATAGGTTTTCTCTTTCCCCCTAAGAAATCCTCTTGGTCATAAATATTCACTATCCCACTGTCTGAACCAGCAGCAAACAAATTTCCACTTAGGGATGTACAAAGAGATGAACTGTTTATGCAACCTTCATCAACACCCTTATGGAAGCAGGCCCTTGTCCTCAAATCCCAGTGGTAAATCTGTCCATCGCCACCTGAGCTCAGCAATTGTTGCCCACCTTTAAAGAAAGCTAAAGAGCGAACAGACCCATTCATCTTTAGTGTTCCAATCAGTTCTTTCGTTTTGGCTGAAACTAACAAAATATACCCATCATTGCCAATAAAGGCAATTGTATTTGAATCAGGTGAAACCTCAAAAGCTTCCAAGCTCTTCTCCTCCCTTCCTGTCAAAGGGCCTATTTTATCTATTTTTGCCTTTACTAAGTCAAAACTGTAAAAGAACTTTCTTCTTCCTGATACAATAACCTGAGACCCATCAGGTAAGAAAGACGCCTTTCGAATAGGACAATCATCAACAAATATGCTTTGAATTTTGGTGTTCCTTTTGCCATCAATTTGAAAAAATCTTAGCATTTTATCTAATCCACCAGTGAGGAGCAACTGAGCATTTCTATGGAACTGAACCGAAGTAATTGGACCACTGGAAGGATCCTCAGCATTTGCATCAACTAGTCTTGAGTATTCAAGAAGTCCAGGTAACAACTTTCCACTACTTTTCACAACAAGATCTTTGTTAGTTCGAAGGATATCATTGACATCTTCATCATCCTTGTAACCACTGGCTAGCACTGCTTCAGTTTCTTCATCTGAATCTTCATCATAGGAGCCATAGTTCTTATCCCGCGAATCAAGTTGAGCCCACTCAGTGCCGCGGTTCAGCTTCTCATGCTGAGCCCTCAATCTTGACACATAAGAAGTAACACTAATTATACTCTCATCCTCCTCCTTCCTCAGCTTCCTTAATCTGTTAACTTTAGCAATATTTATATTGGTTTTCTCCTCCTCTTCGTCCACCCAGACAGACTTTCTTTGTTTCGTTTCCTCCTCTCCTTTACTTTCTTCTGGAAAATCAGCATCCTTTACAAAAACAGACAGTTGGGTATTTGCAAACCGGTCCATAAAGAACAAAGTAGAATTATCAACTTCCTCTCGCATGTCTTCTTCCTCATCATCTTTCCCAAACTCAACTGGGGAGTACAAAGAGTCAAACAAAAGGTTCTCAATTTTCTTCATTTCCTTCTCCTCATTTATTAACACTGCTTATCCTCACCCTTCCGTTCTTTCTTCTTTTTCTTACTTCCAAAAGTATCCAAATCAAATTCTTGTCTATCTTCAATATCTAATTTCTCTTCCAAACCTGACGGCTCATCAGCAGCCTTCCTTTTAATTTGAGTATGGTCTTTGGGTTTAACATTTTGGGAAATCAAACTCATTTTGACTATGGTGTCGCTGAAAAAATGAGATTTAAAAAAAATATTAGTAAGAACACAAGAAAATTAACACATTTTCACGACTACATTCAACAGTTACATTCAAATTTAATTGTAAGTTTACCAGAAATGCTTATGCTCTCTTTGTGTGACAAAATGAAATTAACATTCTACAAGTGTGTACAAGTCAAGATAAAATTTATTACTATTTTGGAAAAGTATATTAAATATCTACTTTTTTAATAATCAAACTTTTATCAATTTTTCTATTATACCAAAGATTAAATATCTCATACTTTTTTTATTCTAATTCTCTCTCCATAATTAATGACATTATTATGAATAATTTTGTCATTTCATTCCTCTTCTTAATATGCCAGAAAAGTCCACCAGAACTTTTATTGTGGGACGGAAGGAGTAACATATAGCTCAGACCAATCACAATCGATGCATGGATAAAAATATATGAAGACAAATACAGTAGAGATGATATATATATATATATATATATATATATACACGTAAATACATATACGAATCGAAAAATAAAAACTTACCCGGAAAAAAAAAGATGTTTGGTGAGAAATGGCGAAGCGTCGGCAGCAAAATGAGGTTCTAGGGGTTTAGGGTTTTGGGGCACGAGGGTTGGAAATTGGCGGATATGAGTTGGTTTTATTTGAGTATTGTTCTCCTCTCGACTATTAGTATTTATTTAGGTTATTTTAACACCATAATTTAATTTTATAACGGTGGAAGCATAGCTAATAAATCAATAACAAAATGCAGACAATACCTTACGTATCATAACACCCAATGATTTCATAGAAAATTATATTTGGATTGCTACAAAATATATCATTATTTTTTAGTTGTATTTAATTCATGATTTATATTTTGTTATATACATTTTTTTTAGTAACCATAAAAAGGTAAAAAGTAGACCTGATGATCCAAGTATACGGACCAACCCAACTCACTCATAAAAAAATGGACTTTGAGATTATATTTTTAAACTCAATAAAAATTAAACTAACTCTTTTAGGAATTTAGACGTAAACTACGAAAATTCAATGTGTTTACCGAAAAGGTTGCTTTCATTTTTTTCCTATATGGTTGAATCATAATTTGTGTTCGGGAGCATTTTACCGACCCTCACGTGGGCCGAAGGCTTGACGTTAAAAAGGCTTTATGAGTTCATTGGACCGAAGCGCATCATGGTGAAGTCGAGAGTGTTGAATTCTGTCAAGGTCCAGTCCTTCTAGACCGGAGCCTCATCTTGGTGGATACTCTTGTTCGGTGTCCAAGTCCTTTCGGTAGGAACCTTACCCCTGTCATGTGGTGTTGTGGTCTCGGCCTTCGAGTCCTTTGGGTCAAGCCTGCACTGATGATGGGATTGTTTAGGCCTCGCGACAAAGGGCTTTTCTGCGTCTAGAGTTAGGGATCCTAATCATAATGAATAAGGTAACTCCAAAGATAGTGGTTGGATTGGATTCCACTGCACCTTTTAAGGAGATTGTGTTGGACCCAAGTTATGGAAACTACCATGGTAGGAGTCCTAATCCCACTTCGGAGAAGGATTCTAAGGTGGAGAGAGTACTATAAATATAAGGCCAAGGTTACAATTAATGTGTAATACCTACTTGAGCACTAAACACTTAGCCTCCATTGTTAAACCTTGAAGCAGCATGTACTTATTCTCACATCTGAAGTTATCCCCCGGCCACTGTGCCGTCAAGCTTCTGTGGTGATCTGTTATCGCGTGTTCTATGGCGTGAATTTGTGATTGGGACGCTACCAAATAAACTAAGCGTTAACATTGGCGCTAGAAGGAGGGCATTTTTTAGTGTTCTTACAATCACATGACTTTTTTTTAGGAAGAGGTTATGGTGAGCGGGAGGATGTTTGTCTGACGACCAAGAAAAGGCTAAAACACACCGCACCACCCTGTGAGGGGTTTGGTCGAAGGATGATTGGGTTCCGTAATCCAGGAGATGGTGGAACCACCTCCTTCCCCTCGGCGAAGACTCTTCCGACGGCCACGCGTACCCCCAACTTGGAAGTTAGTCGGCCAACGAGAATCACTCACGGTATTGAGGTGCATGGAAAAAGCCGAGGCGAAGGCAGTCGAGATCAGAGGGAATTCATTCTGCAGAAAAAGATGTAGCAGAACAAGGACGCTATGATGGCCCCCACGCCCAAAGAAGAGGAGCTCAAGCAATGAGATGGCTAACATGGCCGGAGAACAGGAGGCATCCTCAAAGAGGCGTAGACATCGAAGCCGATCTCGGTCACCCCGACGGCGAGAGGCGGATAAGAAAATGAGTAGGCACCTAAGTCGCTTGAGGGATGGCCGAAGCCGGAGGAGGAGCCGATCAGCAGAGCGACGATCAGAACATCCAGGCAGGTCGGGGCAGAGGAGGAGGGACGCGATTCCTGAACATGGGAAGGACAGGCCCCGATCGTCCCCCTATAAAGGAGAGTCCGACCCCCTCGCTCGAAGAGTGGCAGAATTGGAAAAATTACTGTTGGCAAAGAATTTGACGGGGATGCCTTCAGCCTGCATAGGGTCGCCTTTCTCGCCCGAAATCAACAGCATGACAGACAATCCTAAAAAGAAGATGCTCCCAATGGAGACCTGTGATGGGGGCTGGGGGTTCCGTATGACCATTCGGATGGGTACGATAGGCTGATGACATACTACGGGCATTCGGATGCTGCCAAGTGTCATATGTTCGCAACAACCTTGAAAAAGAGCGCCCGGGAGTGGATGAAAACCCTAGCGATGAGATCAATTAATTCATGGAGTGATCTTCGAGAAAAATTTCATGCTCGATTCGGGAGTAACAAGAGGCGGGAAAAAATCACAGCTTCACTCATGCAGGTCAGACAAAAATTGAACGAAAGCCTGGGCCAGTACGTCAAAAGGTTCCGAGAGGTGGGATCTAGAATGAGTTAAACTCCCATGAAGCCCTAGGATTTTCACAACCGTGCGGATATCGGAAGTCGAAGAAGTTGATGAAGGATTTGGTGATCAACCCTCCGGCTGACTTGATAGAAGCCTTCTACCGAGCTAAAGGTCACATAGCAATCGAAGAAGCAATGGGAAACTTCAAACCACACTCCCAATCTTGTGAGAAGTCCAGGGATCGAGATAAACAAAGTTATTAGAAGTCGGATAATCAGGGGAAGTCGGACAATTATTGTAAGAAAAGCTACAATGGGGGAGGGTCGGGCAGTGGAAGACCACCCTTCCCGAGTAAAAATGTCAACAAAGTCTACACCGCACTCAACACGGATCGGGCTAAAATATTGGAGGAGATGCGAAACAAGCCCTTTTTTGAACCATGCCAAGCGATCCCGAAGCCTGGGAAGAGGGGTCGAAACAAATATTGTGCGTATCATCAGTCTCGGGGGCATACGACGAAGGAGTGCAACAACCTAAAAGATCTGATAGAGAAGAACGTCCAATATGGGAAACTGGTGCAGTATGTCATTGGACGAGAAGGTTTGGAAGCCCCCCGGGAGGAGAACAGGGAACCAACACGGGAAACACAGCCGCAACCGCACCCACTAGCCCGATGAGTTATTGATGTGATTTTGGGCGGGTTGGTAGGGTGTGTAACCGAAAGAAAGAGGAGTGGACATCTCGAGGCCGTCTTGGCGGTAGCTGGTTCATCACCCAGAAAGGATAGGGCATATTCAAGAGTATCCATCTCCTTCTCGGACGAAGACTATCCTACCAACCACATCGAACCACATGACGGGGCACTACTAATAACGGCACAGGTCGGGCCAGTAGATATAAAAAGGATGATGATCGACAACGGGTCCTAGGTCGATATACTCTACACGCATGCCTATCAGAGGATGGATCTGGGAAAAAAAATGGGATTGGGATGAGAGGGTCCGTTGTACGGTTTCAGTGGCGACCCGGTGCATGTGTCAGGTACGATAGAGTTACCAATCAGGTTCGGTGTAGCCCCTCAGCAGACAGAAATAATGGTGAAATTTTTTGTAGTACAAGTGGATTCGACCTACAACGCCATTTTAGAGAGACCGACATTAGCAATATTGCTGGAAGTGACGTCTATACCTCACTTCAAAATCAAGTTTCTGACACCGAACGGGATCGGGGAGGTAAAAGGTGATCTTGACATTGCCTGAAGGTGTTATCGGAATACTTTGATTTTCTCAGGGGTCGGGGTTAGCAAACAGAAACAGACAATGGCCATCGAGATAGAGCCATTCATTGAGAGCAGTAATGAACCAATGGCACTGCCGGCAGAAGAGACAGAAGACGTGGAGTTGTTACCTAGGAATCCGGAAAAATTGATAAAGATTGGAGCAGGTTTGACAGAACCATTACGGACCGGGTTGGTGGACTTGCTTGGTATATGCCGAAATATTTTTGCTTAGGAGCCCAGCGATATGCCAAGGTAAGTGAATCTATGGCTACACACAAAAGCTACGTCATGAACCGGAGAAAAACGGTGATACATAAGAAAAGGATCTTCGCCCCGGAAAGGCAGAGGATCATAGATGAAGAGGTTACTAAATTGCTAGAGGCGGGGTTCATCTTCGAGATCGACTATCCCGAATGGCTGACGAATGTGGTATTTGTTCATAAACAAAATGGGAAGTGGAGGATGTGCATCGACTACACGGATCTAAATAAGGCATGCCCAAAAGATTTCTACCCCTTACCCAACATAGACCAGCTGATTGACGCCACTTCGGGGTATGGAATGTTAAGTTTCATGGATGCTTTCTCGGGATACCACCAAATTTTGATGTGCAAGGACGACATCCCGAAGACAAGCTTCATCACTCATCGGGCTATATATGCGTATCGAAAAATGACATCTTGATTCTTTGAATGCAGGGCGATTTATCAACGGATGATGAACTTTGTATTCGTAAAACAAATTTAGTAGGAGTATGAAAGTGACGTGGATCTACATGACCGTAGTAAAAAACATGTCGGTCCGGATCATTTGGAAGACCTAGAGACCGCTTCAAACAATAAGGAAACCTAAACCGAGAATGAACTCAGACCAAATGTGTCTTCTTGGTTTGGGCTCAGGAAAATTTCTGGGATACTTCGTCGAAAAGGGGAATCGAAGCCAACCTAGAGAAGATTTCTACGATCTTAGACATGAAATCTCCAAAGACATTCAAAGATGCTGAGAGGTCGTGGTAGGATAACGCCTTTGGAGATTCGTGTCAAGGTCAGCCGAAAGATGTTTACCCTTTTTTGACACTCTCAAGGGGCCGAAAAATGATAAGAGTTTCCAGTGAACTTCAAAGTGCGAAGATGCGTTCCAAGGGATCAAGAAATATCTGAGTTCGGCACCGCTGTTAATGAAACTGATCCCTTCGGAACCTTTATACTTGTACTTGGCAGCAAGTCCGATGGCGGTTGGAGCGGCATTGGTAAGAGACAAAGGGGGAAAATAGTTTTCGGTATACTACGTCAGTCATGTCCTTCGAGATGCAGAAACAAAATACCCGAATCTGGAAAAATTCGTGATACGCTTTAATCGTCATGGCGAGGAAGCTTCAGATTATTTCCAAGGCCTGGTGGCGGTGGTACACGGATCACCGTTAAAGAAGATATCAGATAAGCCGGATGTTTGGACGCCCCAAAATAGGTATACATCACCCATTCTCGAGTTGTCAATACATGGTACGTAAACAAATACAACTTTATTATTACAACAAGAAATCTGTGAGTTTAAATACAAATATCATCTTCTGTATAATATTTATACTCAAATAAATCCTCATCACATTTATTGATACATTATTTTACAAAATGGTGAGGACTACTAAACAATCCTTTTCTAAAACCTTCATTCCATACCCCGACTGCACTCGCTTATATTCTCGCCTCCCGAGAAGAATGGAACAAAAGGAAAAGGGTGAGCTCAACTAGCTCAAGAAAAGAATATTATGACTAAGATAATATACAACAAATTATCGTTAGTCTTCAACAGGAAAAATCGATGTAATACAATAGTACAACAAGTTTCAGATCAATATTCGCGTAATGAAAAATAATAATTCATGTAAGAGTTACGTAGAGAATGAAATCTACTATAATCTATGAATTTAACAATCCATCATCAAAATTTTATCCTCGTAACATCAATCAATATTCATCTCAAATCAAACATTCATCTTTGCACCATGTGCCAAAGATATTCATCACGATCATCATGTTCATCTCAACACTGCTCATCTTTGCACTACAGCCAAAGATATTCATCACCGGGTCATGTTCATTTAAACACTGCTCATCTTTGCACTACACAGCCAAAGATATTCTTCAGAAATCATTCATCTTGACTACAAAGCCAAAGATATTCAATAATATCATCATTTAAGACCGAGGATGATGAAAATATTTTTAAAGAACGAATCCAAAGGAAACAAAATGACAAGGATTAAGGATTAAGGATTCAGACTTTTGTTTTATCCATGTCCAACAATACCTCAAAAATAATCATAGTGGTGTAAAATTCAAGAATGATCAAAACATGGATACAATCAAAGCTAGTATCCGTAATAGATATTTTGGACTTAAAAGAAGAAATTTTATTTTTCGATGAATAATGCCAGATACGTGAATAAGGTCAGATACGTGAATAAGGTCAGACACGTGAATAGTAACTCCGACACCAAAAGATAGAAATTCCACAAAAAACATTTTCACGCTCGCTTAATAGACTCGTGAAATAAGAATCGTGAATAAGAACTCATGAATAGTAACTCGTGAATAAGAACCCATGAATAGTAAACCCGACATGAAAAAGTTCCAAATTTGATAAAAGTTCCAACCAATATTTCAAAGATAATGATATCAAGAAATAATATCATCCGAAAAGAAAATAACATCCCTTACCTCAAAGAATCAAGATTTCTAAGGAAAGCCTCAAGTGATGTCAATGAAACTTGTACTAAACAAAGAACTCTCAAAGTATCTAAATACTCACAAAATACGCTTCAATAATATAGAGAGAAAGAGAGAATTTTTTGTTTCGTGTGATTTTCAATTCTAACTTAGCCCTCTATTTATAGAAAATGTTAGCTCTACCAAGCAGACTTGACTCGCACACCGATGGCTTTTACTCGCTACTATTGCCACCCACCATATTTGAAATAAAATTCAGCACATTTCTTCACCAACCACAAGTGGGGCCCACTCAATTCTAGAATTTTCCACCAAAATCAATTATAAACCTAATTTTCGAATCCGACACCTCTTAAAATTCACACAACAAATCATTCGTGCATTTTTAACGGCTCAAAATTTGTGGACATATACTCAACTTATGTATGTATAACATACCCAAAAATTACCACAATCCAACTCATTCGGATTAAAAATTATAACCCCGCAATATATCTCAAAACCCCCGATTTAATTTTTAATACCTCCAACTGTAAAATACCGATAAAACACCTCAACAAAATTTCTTCATTTATAACCACATAAATAAATCCATCATTTATATCCACATAAAATAAATAATTTTTTATCATATGAATCAATAATTAATTATTCATAAATAATATTACGTAATCACAATTATGACAACCAGCCGCTCCTGTGAAAGAGGGGCTTTCGATAAGGATTTCTCCTCATCGCGCGCAATTAGGTGACCAAACCTCTCTCGATGTAACTTTCTAGACATTGCCAATAATGCTATCTAATAATATTATTCAAATAATATGAATTATTGATCCGATAATGGAGATAATGCAAAGTGACAATTATCGAACAACAATAATATAAAATATCAACGCAAAGAATTATGAATCAATAAAATAAAATATCGAATAAAGAATTCACCGTGGAAAATTATCGAGTAAAGGCCTTCACGTAAGGATCAATAATTCAACAATATCAGGTAATAATACCGCGCTCGCCATCAAGCAACCAACGCCAGACATCAGATTTTAACCACCGGGTATTCCAAAAATTTTAATCAGAATAACTACGCCGTTATTTTTAACCAACTTATATTTGCTGCTTTTCTTCATCCAATCGCTTCAAGTTATGGGGCCCACACATGGTCGCTGCCGTCGCATTTAATATTCCCCGACAAAAGCATTTAATATTCCACCACCAAACTAATATTCCCCGACAAAATGAATATTTTATAACCACTTGCTTATTTTGAAATATTCATGATTTAACCCTTAACTATCCACATTAATCAAATCAACCCTTACTATTTCAAAATAATAAATAAAGGAAATTCCTTTTTATTTAAAAAATTTTTGGTCTTACAACCTCCCTTCTTATGAAATTTCGTCCTCTAAATCGACGACGACGACTCGGTGTTTCAAAAGATGAGGATACCTCGCTTCATTTCCGCTTTCCAATTCCTGTGTCATTTCCTCTATAGCATGATTCCTCCACAAAACTTTAACTTGTGGTATGACCTTTCATGCTGTAGGGACATGCTCCTTCCTATCCAAAATCTTCGACAGTACCTCCTCATACGTTAAGTCTTCTGGCTATCTCGTCCGGTTCTAACTCTATAACGTGGTTCGGTCTTTCACATATTTATTTAAGTACGATATGTGAAACACATTATGAACACGAGACATACTTGAGGTAATGCAAGTCTATAGGCTACATTTCCTACTCGGTCAAGAATTTGAAATGGACCAATAAATCGTGGATCGAGCTTTCTCTCTTCCCAAATCTTGTAACTCCCTTCCATGGAGCAACTCGCAACAATACATGATCCCCTCACATTAAATTCCACGCCCTTTCGATGAAGATCCGCGATAACTCTTTTGTCGATCTTGAGCCGCTTTGTATACGTTGTCGAATCATTTGGATCTTTTCGGTAGTCATACGTATTTAAACTCGGGTCCCAACAATGTCGCTTCACCCACCTCATCCCAACATATCGAGAACGACATTTTTCGCCCATATAATGCTTCGAATGGAGCCACACCTATACTTGCTCGATAATCTGTTGTTGTAGGAGAATTCCACCAATGGTAAATACTTATCCCAACCGCCTTGAAGTCTCAGGACACGTAGTCTTAATAAATCTTCAAGAGTTTGAATAGTCCCTCTCGATTGTCTCGTCTGCTTGGGGATGGTACGTCAACTAAATCGCAAACTGCGCTCATAGCTTTTTTGCAAGCTAACCCAAAATCTTGAAGTGAATCTTGGGTCACGATCCAAACTATGGATACAGCATGCCATGCAACCTCACAATCTCATTTACGCACATATAAAGCAAGACGCTCAAGGGAATAAGTCTCCGTGATTCGGCAAGAAATGAGCAGACTTGGTTAATCTATCAACAATAACCCAAATAAGATTGATGCCTGAGAAACCGTAGGAAGACCCAGAATCTAAATCCATGGTAATGTGTTCCCACTTCCATTCAGGAATCTCAAGTGGTTGCAACGGACCCTTAGGTACTAGATGCTCCTACTTTACACGCTGGCAAGTTAAACACATCGAGATAAACTTTGCAATCTCTCTCTTCATATTATTCCACCAAAATGTATGTCAAGATCACGATACATTTTAGTACTTCCAGATGGATTGCAAATGGTGTATTGTGTGCCTCCATCATAATCTTGTACTTCAAATCGAGTCGTTAGAACACAAAGTCTAGAGTGGACTCAAGTATTCCTTCTTCATCAATTCTCGCCTCCTAATAGCTCCTTCTTTGTACTTTCTTCTTCATACGACGATACCCGGCCTTGGTGGCTCGAGCAACCTTAACTTTTTCTATTAAAGTTGGCTCTATGCGATATTGACATCATCGCACTCGCTCCTCAAGATATGATCTTCTACTCAACGCGCCACTACCACGCTCGCTTTTACCTGTGGTGGTATGAATAGTGTGGTCGTAGTCTTTCAATAGCTCGAGCCAACGTCGCCGCAGATGTCGAAGTTTTTTGAGTGAAGAAATATTTAAGGCTTTTTATGATCCGAATATATCTCCACTTTCTCCCCATATAGATAGTGCCTCCATATCTTTAGCATGAAACGATCGGGCCGCTAACTCTAGATCATGAGTAGGATAATTCCTCTCATACTCTTTAAGTTGTCGCGAGGCATAGGCTATGACTTTTCCACGCTGCATGAGAACACATCCTAACCCTTTGCCTCAAGCATCGTCAGAGATAACAAATCCATCCCGAACCAGATGGTATTGTTAGAAGAAAAGCCTTAAATAAGTCTCCTCTTAAGCTCTTGGAAACTTTTCTCGCATTCTTCGCTCCAAACGAATTTTTGTATCCTTCCGAAGTTAATGAGTTAATGGAGTAGCGATTCGAGAAAACCCTTCCACTAATCTCCGATAATAACCAAATTTAAGCCCAAAAGCTACGACTTCAAACCACCGACTTTGGTTGTTCTAACTTCAGTATTGCTTCAATCTTCACGGATCAACAGATACTCCATGTTTTGACACTGATGCCCAAGAAATGCTACTTCCTCAAGCGTAACTCGATTTCTTCAATTTGGCATATAGTTGGTTTTCAGCCTTTCGAGTACCAAATTTCAAATGGTGCTCATGATCTTCACGACTTTTGGAATATATAAGGATGTCATCAATAAAGACAACAACAAACCGATCCAAATATTCCTTGAATACTTGGCTCATCATATCCATGAAAGCCGCAGGAGCATTAGTTAGTCCGAAAAGACATGACTAAGAATTCATAATGCCCATACCGAAGTTCAAGGCGCCTTTGAATATCCTCGCCTCTAATTTTCATTTGATGATATCCGTAATCTAAGATCGATTTTGAAAAGAATTGTGCCCTTGCAATTGGTCAAACAAGTCATCAATACGAGGTAGAGGATACCTATTCTCGATGGTGACATGGTTCAATTCTCGATAGTCAATATAAAGTCGATACCCCGCCTTTCTTTTTACAAATAAAACAGAGCACCCCAAGAGAGATGATTAGATTTAATGAAACCGATGTCCAACAATTCCTCGTAGTTGGACCTTTAACTCAAGTTCAATAGAGCCATTCGATATGGGGTTTTAGAAATGGGCTTTATACCAGTTCAAGATCAATAAAGAATTCAACTTCACGCTCGGGGGTAGACCGGAAGTTCTTCAGAAATACGCCAGAAAGTCAATAACAAACAGAATATTATTCAAATTTGACGTGTCTTTATTCAAATCCATAACATGGGCTAAGAAAGCTCGACATCCGCTTTTTCAATAAACGAATAGCTTTATGATTAGATATGATAGTTGATTGATTTTAATGGTTTAGTTGCTTGAATTGCATAACAAAGTTGGTTAGAATATGAAAACTAACAACCTTATTTAAAACAATCAATTTTGGCATGATGAGTAGTTAACCAATCAATTCCTAAAATCACATCAAAAGCAAGTATCTTTAAAGAGATAAGGTCAATGTGTAAGGTAATGGTGCCAACTTGAATCAAACAAGATTTATAAATGTTGGATGTGATGAAAGTTTCTCCTAACTGAGTTTCCACAGATAGATCAAAGTCTAATTTCTCCGAGTCAAGTTTAAACGTTGAGCACATGCAGGAGAGATAAATGAATGGGTAAAGACCCAGATCAAGTAAGGTATAAACTTCGCAAGAATTTATAAATAGCTTACCCGTGATAACCTCGCTTGGGTTCTCGATTATGACCACCACATACAACAAACGCTTCTTCCTAATCGTTGACTTTGACTTTTTCTCGGGATGTTTTTTGAGTCACCGTCCCTCGCCGAACTAGGTTTCGCTACTGCATAATCTCGAAAGCGATATGTCCTTCCTTTCCACAACTATAGCATACCTTGAATCTGTTGTGGGGCGCTTGGATCGATATGTCCTCTTTTCCGTGATTTGTAGAGATATATGACCGGTGGTCGATCTCTCCTTAGAACCAGCTTTGTTACCCAAGACCGCTGCCTTCACATAGTCGTTGTTAAATCTCCTCTTTTTAAAATCTCCTCCTAACTCGCTTCTTCATTTTCACGGCCATGATTACCACCAGAGTGGTTACCATTTCGTCTGGCTCGCTTTTCTCCGCAGTTATCATTATTTCTGCTGATCGCTATCTCGGGTACGATCCTCGGTTATGGTCCTCACCGACCGTATTCGTTATCTCGCCTAATAATTGAGCCTCGCTTATAACATCCGAATAAAGAGAAAGTTTGAGAAATGAGATATCGACGACGCCGGGTTTCAAACCTCTAAGAAACATCCGCGCCATACGCTCCTCATCCTCCACCAAATGAGGTGCAAACCTAGATAACTCGCAAACTTTGCCTCGCATCGAGACACCGCCACGTTGTTTTGTTCCAATCGATGAACTCCACTTCCTTCATACGATTTAACACTTTCGTGAAAGTATTTGTCATTAAATAGTCTCTCAAACGCTTCCCAAGACATGCCGAAAGCGCGGATGGATGGGTACGCTTCACATGCACTCCCACCAAGATCGCCTCGCCACGGAACATAAAGGTGGCGAATGGAACCTTCTCTTCCTCCTCCGCATCCCAAAACATCGAATATTGGTAATTTGTTTGACCCATGTTTCCGCCCATGATCGGATCCGCTTTCTTAAATTTCGTGGTCCCAACTCTTTGAATCGCTTTGGTCAGGACAACCCGTGAATTGCTATCATTTCTCCTCAGATTTTGAACACGAGTCTCCTCGCCCGATTTTGCATGAATCGCAAAAAACTTCTAAACATCCCCTCGCTCATCATCTCGCCCATGGTGTTGTTCATGGAGGAACATTGCCACTGCTGCACGCTCTCCTCGCTGGTAAACACAGCATCTCCACGGTCTCATTTACTCCATCGTTAATATTCTCAACGACATTCTCAAATCCGCCATAAAACAAGGGTTAATTAAGGAAATCAATATATCACATAATATCCCCTATATATCGAATTCAACTAACAAATAAGCTTAGTAGACACACTAGCTAAGGATTTACTCGCCTCCCTCCTAGTTCTATTCCCCGATCTCCGCCAGAGATCATATCCCTAAGCTCGATACTAACCGCGACGCCCCCAAAATAGGTATACATCACCCATTTCGAGTTGTCAATACATGGTACGTAAACAAATACAACTTTATTATTACAACAAGAAATCGTGAGTTTAAATACAAATATTATCTTCTAGATAATATTTATACTCAAATAAATCCTCATCACATTTATCGATACATTATTTTACAAAAATGGTGAGGACTACTAAACAATCCTTTCTAAAACCTTCATTCCATACCCCGACTCTGCATTTCGCTTATATTCTCGCCTCCGAGAAGAATGGAACAAAAGGAAAAGGGTGAGCTCAACTAGCTCAAGAAGAATATTATGACTAAGATAATATACAACAAATTATCGTTAGTCTTCAACAGGAAAAATCGATAGAATACAATAGACAACAAGTTTTGGATCAATATTCATAATGGAAATAATAATTCATTAGAAGAGTTACGTAGAGAATGAAATCTACTATAATCTATGAATTTAACAAACCCATCATCAAAAATTTTATCCCCGTAACATCAATCAATATTCATCTCAAATCAAACATTCATCTTTGCACTATGTGCCAAAGATATTCATCATCCCGGTCATGTTCATCTCAACACTGCTCATCTTTGCACTACAGCCAAAGATATTCATCGATTGGTCATGTTCATTTAAACACTGCTCATCTTTGCACTATGTGCCAAAGATATTCTTCAGAAATCATTCATCTTTTGCACTGGTGCCAAAGATATTCAATAATATCATCATTTAAGACCGAGGATGATGAAAAATATTTTAAAGAACGAATCCAAAGGAAACAAAATGACAAGGATTAAGGATTAAGGATTCAGTATTTTGTTTTATCCATGTCCAACAATACCTCAAAAATAATCATAGTGGTGTAAAATTCAAGAATGATCAAAACATGGATACAATCAAAGCTAGTATCCGTAATAGATATTTTGGACTAAAAGAAGAAATTTTATTTTTCGATGAATAAAGTGCCAGATACGTGAATAAGGTCAGATACGTGAATAGTCAGACACGTGAATAGTAACTCCGACACCAAAAGATAGAAATTCCACAAAAAAACATTTTCACGCTTCATTAATAAGTACTCGTGAATAGTAACTCGTGAATAAGAACTCATGAATAGTAACTCGTGAATAGAACCCATGAATAGTAACCCGACATGAAAAAGTTCCAAATTTGATAAAAAGTTCCAACCAATATTTCAAAGATAATGATATCAAGAAATAATATCATCGAAAAGAAAATAACATCCCTTACCTCAAAGAATCAAGATTTTAAGGAAAGGTCAAGTGATGTCGAATGAAAACTTGTACTAAACAAAGAACTCTCAAAGTATCTAAATACTCACAAAATACGCTCAATAATATAGAGAGAAAGAGAGAAAATTTTGTTTTCGTGTGATTTTCAATTCTAACTTAGCCTCTATTTATAGAAAATGTTAGCCTCACCAAGCAGATTTGACCTGCCACCGATGGCTTTACTCGCTACTATTGCCACACCACCATATTTGAAATAAAATTCAGCACATTTCTTCACCAACCACAAGTGGGGCCCACTCAATTCTAGAATTTTCCACCAAAATCAATTATAAACCTAATTTTCGAATCCGACACCTCTTAAAATTCACAACAAATCATTCGTGCATTTTTAATTCTGCTCAAAATTTGTGGACATAAACTCAACTTATGTATGTATAACATACCCAAAAATTACTACAATCCAACGGTCGGATTAAAAATTATAACCCCGCAATATATCTCAAAACCCCGATTTAATTTTTAATACCTCCAACTGTAAAAATATCGATAAAACACCTCAACAAAATTTCTTCATTTATAACCACATAAATAAATCCATCATTTATATCCACATAAAATAAATAATTCTTTATCATATGAATCAATAATTAATTATTCACAAATAATATTACGTAATCACAATTATGACAACCAGCCGCTCCTGTGAAAGAGGGGCTTTCGATAAGGATTTCTCCTTCATGGCGCCGCAATTAGGTGACCAAACCTCTCCTCGATGTAACTTTCTAGACATTGCCAATAATGCTATCTAATAATATTATTCAAATAATATGAATTATTGATCCGATAATGGAGATAATGCAAATGACAATTATTGAACAACAATAATATAAAATATCAACGCAAAGAATTATGAATCAATAAAATAAAATATTGAACAAGAATTCATCGTGGAAAATTATTGAGTAGGCCTTCACGTAAGGATCAATAATTCAACAATACTGCAATACCGCAGCTATCGTGCAACCACGCCAGACATCGTATTTTAACCACCGGTATTCCAACAAATTTTAATTCGTGAATAACTACGCTAGTTATTTTTTAACCAACTTATATTTGTCGTTTTCTTCATCCAATCGCTTTCCGTTATGGGGCCCACACATGGTCGCTGTGGTCGCATTTAATATTCCCCGACAAAGACGAATATTCCACGACCAAAATCTAATATTCCCCACAAAATGAATATTTTATAACCACTTGCTTATTTTGAAATATTTGCGTATTTAACCCTTAACTATCCACATTAATCAAATCAACCCTTACTATTTCAAAATAATAAATAAAGGAAATTCCTTTTTATTTAAAAAAAAACCACTCATTATTATAGCGATGGAGCTAAAATATTTATAGAGTATCATCCCCGAACGATATCAAGTGGTCGTGCATCATAACGTGGAATGCTCTTTCATTTTCGAGACCACAAAGGCCGAATCATGGACTTTAATGTTAGGTTTGTAATATTCATGAAGGCAATCAAATTGCATAAAAGTATTGTAAAATCAGAGTTTTAAAATTTTACAAACCATATAACGGATCACCCTTTATGCACAATTATTAATTAAACGAAAAGATAAAGAATAAAATCATACCCTTGAATATCGAGCTTCCTCGTGTACAAGTTCACCTCCAAATCCTTTTCGCTCAACTTGAATTCACCGGGTTTGGTTCCTTCCTTCGATCAACGTTAGCCACCCAAGTGTTTGGCCTCAGAGGTGATCCACCAAGGAAGAAGAAGGATTCAAGAAGATGGGTGGTTGGCTAAACCCTAGTTTTTCTATCTCTATAGAAAAAGGGCGTACTCTCCAACCATTCGAAATATAACGTAGTCCTCATGATTCCATATAATAAGACTCTCTTATAAAGATATCAAGTAACCCTATTAAAATAAGGTATTATTTAATTAAACCCTTTTAATTAAAGGGGCTCCCTAATCTTATTAGGGATAATTAATTAAACTCCTTTAACTAATTTTCCTTCCTAATCCAATTAGAATAAATGAGAGTACTTATATTAAATTAATTCCTAAACTCTTTAGAAATTAAAATAATAATAATAATTGTAATAATATTAATAAGACTCTCTCTTATTAATTTATATTTAATATTTCTAAATATTAAATAATAATATTAAGCTATTTAATTTATTCTATCACCATAGATTAAATTAAATATACATAATATATTATTACGATTATGCCATTAACTTCTTAAATAATTATTCTTCCTTTTATGATGTGACCTTTTAGGTTCTCCATATTAAACCTGGTTGTGAATAAATCAATTAGAATAATTTAATCTTATTTAAATAAATAAATTAAACAATTAATTTATTTAAATAAATAATATTTATTCTACAATAGGGATAAGTTCTCCCCAGCGATCAACGACTTTCCAGATAATATAGATTTCAACATTAATCATAAAAGAACCTTTGAGTAAATAGTTATCGATAATTCAATCCTTCCACCATACAATGTCCCAATTAAATATAAGATATGGAATTTATCACAAGTCTTATTTTATTTAATTATATGTATTTCGATCCTTAAATGCATTAACTCCAAATAATGCAAATTAGAAACTCCTTTCTAATTTCATTTCGCTTTTCGCCAAGGACTACCGGGTTGTCATTTATCGAATCACATAGACATTTCTCTTCTTTTAATAAGTGGTAGATTCTTTATCGATCATACATTATCTCCATGTATAACTTATTATACCCAAGCATACCCTTTGATATACCCTAAGGGTCTTAAGGAATAAGTCAAAGTATAACTCATCATACACAAGATACTATGATGATCTCAAGTCCAAGGATCACTTCAGATTACTATCACTACAGAATTCCTATCGACAGCAAGTAAAACTCCATTAGGTATTCCTTAGCGAGCCACGCTCAAAGATGAACTTATTCTCTAATAAGCACCTACATACTTGCTTTAGTGTTCCACACAAATGATCATGAGATCAATCATCCTCATCCAATGAAAGTTAAAGAACGATGTACTCAATCTATCCGGATTCACTAATCCCCAATTTAGTAATCCAACGATTGGGAACTATTTTAGTTTTAAGCTTTCAAAGAATTTAGATCTCATTAGAATGATCATCATCATTATTCTAAAAGCATTGCTTAAAACTATGGGTTTATCACATATTATAAAAACAAAGATCACGTAGATAATTAAAAGCCTTTAATAAATTAATACTTTTTATTAATAAATGAATAAGATTGTTACAAAGTATATGCTTTATCATCAAACATGATTGGCTTGTGTGCATACTACTTTCAATCTCCCACTTGCACTAAAGCCAATCGTCATGGTATCTCATACTCTTCTTTCTAAGTGACGATTATCCATTTATTGGATAAGCTTTAGTTAATGGATATGTAATGTTGTTTTGAGAGTCCACTATCTCTATAGTGATTTCCCATCTTTCAATGATTCTAATAATCAAATGAAAGTGCCACAACACATGTTTAGATCCAAGATGAGACTTAGAACTATTCCTAGTTCTCAGAATGAACTTTTAATCCAAACAATCAACTTGCAAACTTCATTTATAGCTATATACTTTGTCTTTATCACTAAACCAAAGAACTCTTTTGCTATTTGGAACCTTTCCAATTCATCGCACCACCGATCAAGGTAACACTTTACCTTAAAAGTGAATTTTTTCGTCATCTTGGTCCGTGTTCAAAAAACTTGAGTCTCGTTAAGCCCTCTAGTTTTAATTTAGACCCACCATGTATATGATCACATCCTTAGTGCGGTTAAGAACTTTAAGATGTTTTTTTCTTTGACTTTAAAGTGATCTTCATAATACGACCGATCAACATTAAATCTTGTATATTTCATTGCATACATGATAGTCACTCATGTGATCTCTCTTTTCAGAGTCTGTGGGGACTATTAAAAGAGATACACTCCATAGCTCATCAACATGAGACATCTCTTGAGTTTGCCATGCTAAACGACTTTAGCATCAAATGAATATACGCTCTTCGGGTTAAGTTGAGCATCCTTTAAATCTATCTATATAGATTTTATCCCCAATTAAGATACTCTTCCCAAACCATTCATGGAGGAATGTTTAGACAACTTTATCTTTATCGATGAGTAGCATTAGTATGTATGTCATTCCTTATCCGTAGTATATCAACATATAATATTAGGAATGTCACACGGGGCTCCCACCGTCCCTTTTGTACACACTAGAACTCTTACCTCATCGTATGTAATCGGATCATCATCTTCTATGATGATGTACCTCATCATCATCATCTATGATGAATCCATACCTCCTAGGTATCTTCAAGATTATTCCGATTTACGATCGATTGCCAGGTACAATAGGTCTATCTATAGGTTCCTCTTATTCGACTTATAGTGTTTTGTGGTTCTTGAACTCTTCAAGATCTATTATCCTCCCACTAGCCCCTTGATATTAAACACCTTTATCTTTTAAGAAGCGTGTTTTCAGAACAAACACGCTTTTGCTAAGTAGGATTATAGAACATATACCCTAAACTTACTTTAGGATGTCCACAAATCAGATTTGTCAAATCTTGTCCCAAGCTTATCCTTTGAAACCTTTTCACATAAGTTGACAAACCCTTATCTTAACATACTTAAGATTAGGAATCCTCCCTGTCCATAACTTTTATGGAGTCTTGGAAATGGATTTTGAGGTTACCTTTTTAGAGATATGTGCGACCATTTCTAGGACATGATCCTGTAAGGATCTTTGGAATGTCAGTAAAATCATTTTGGACCGCACTATGTTCAACAAGATATGATTTTTCCTTTCAGATACATCAATCAATTATTACGTATCATGAGGTGTCCATTATGAGAAAAACCATTTGAGATGATCTAGAAACTTATTGCTCAAGTATTTATTCCTTAATCTAATCAAAGAATCTTAATACTTTGTCAATTTGTTTCACTTTTGAATTCTTTGAACCTTTCAAATAATTCACACTTGTATTTCAGCAAATACACACATTCAACTCTTTGAATGATCATCTCCTTTTCTTATACTAGTTTGTTCAATTTACAAAATAATTTTTCACGTAAGTCAAGTATACAAAATCCATTAAGTAATCTTTCATTCTATACAAAACATTATTATTATAAATATAACAACAATTGTTCTTAATTATAATACCAAAGATTTCATTGTCAACAATAAAATAGAAATAATATTTTTAACAAGAATCGAATACAATAACAACTTATTGACTTAATAGATTTGCCGTAGGCATTGCTAAACTATAAGTTTTTATGACTAATGTGGCAACCTTTGCTACATTTCCACATAGGATTACTTATATTTGTTTAGCTTTTACTACATTTGGTCCCTTCATAAATCTATATTTATGATAACCAAAGTTTCAGATATCCAATACGCAAGTAGAACCTCGACTTTAAAGAAAATTATTTTAAATCATGAACAAATTTGTATTTGTAACCAAAACTTCACTAAGCTTCTTTTGGTTAGCCTTTGCAAGATGCTTCTTGCAGCTTTTTTCCAAAGGTCCAGCTTATTGCGATTGGAAGCAAGCTCCTTTGCTTATCCGTATCGGCTTTTGTTCTTATTATCCTTTGTTTATGCCTTTCTATTTACCTTCTTTGAATCGTTCTTCTTTTCGGAAGATCCTTTGGCCCCTACCAAGAAGACTTGATCTTTCTTGGTTGGAAAGTGACTCTCAACATTTTCAATATGTTAAGCAAATCGTGAGGTCGATATCTAGCTTGTTCATATGAAAAATTCACAACAATTGTGAAAGGAGTCCGGAGTGAGTGCAAGATCAAATCTTAGCTCAAATCTCCATCCATGACAAAACTCGTTGTCCTAATCGATCAATCAAATTGATAATGTTAAGGACTTTTTATCTGCATTTGTAGTGTCATCGGTCATTCTAGATCGGAAGAGCTCCTTAGATATCTCGATATCTATCATCTCTACTTTCTTTCTCACCATCAACTACTTGATGTGCAGGAATATAGTAGTAGAGCATCCATAGTTTCACGTCGACGTCAAGCTCGTTACTCATGGATGCGAGCATGATGCATCGAGCCAATCATGCATCATTTTGCCACTTTCTAAAAGTAGCAATCTCTTCCTCAGAGGGCATTCTCGCAACCATTGCGAGGATAGGCGTATTATGACATAAGATAGCTTTTTCGGTAGTGAGAACTATTCTCAAATTTCTTAACAAATCCGCTTAATACTATTAGGTTAAATAACATTTAATATGTTTCGCAGTTGATAGTAATTTAGACATAATAAAAATTACGTAAATGAATTTGTAATTAACAATATTTTAACATACATTCTTTTATTAATTACCAAAATAATTTAGGTCTTGTTTTAAATTGGTATCTCCCACTATTTTCTTCAAACTATATTACCTCAATATATATAGTTCGTTAAATAAAATCTAATTAAAGATTTGCTAGTGAGAATAAGGATCCCATTTCAAATGTATATAGCCTTGTGGTGATACAACAAACTATATATAAATAAATAGGTAGACAACTTTTGTCAATTACATCAACTACGCAACTCCTTTTCTTTTGCCTCTTAGATTATTTTTGATCAGTGGTGGCACATCCGAATCAAAATTATCCAAGTTAAGTCCGACCTAGCACTCCATATATTCAAAAAAGAAAAATATCATCCTTGTGGTGACACAACAACAAAACAATATTGTTCAATTTTCTTTATAAGCATCAAATGTGATAAATTAACATCTTAAATACTTAATACTTGCCTTGTGGTGACACAACAAACTCATATTAAATATTAAATACTCTATTAATTTTATCATGCTGTAAGGCGACGCTCGATATTCCAAATATCTTTGAACGCTTTAGGACTTAATATAAAAATTTGAGGGGTTTGTTATTAATTTGTCTCATCTTGTTTAAGCTGCATTTATTTACATATATATATAAAATACGCGTTATATTAATTAATATGCTAAACATGTTTGCATAATATATAATATATATAGTATAAGCGTACGCATATAGAATACTATATTCTACCCGGATTGATTATGGACTTTTATTCTAGTTTGGTTCACTAGAGCCACCAAGTGAACTAAAAGGTCAAACCCTAGGGGTGCAAGAAATAATATTTAAATATAACTATTACATTTAAACCCTGCTCCATTACAAACGGATCTTTACGCTTTTTGCTTCCTCGATCTCCAATTCTTCAAAATTAATTCTAACTATTCCTATTACAAAATTATTTAAAATAAATAGAAACCTTGATCAGCAAAAAGGAAAGTACATAGGAGAGAGATGGAATTTACATTAAGAAAAATTTAGAGAAGATTTATGCACGCAGACCCCATTTAATAAAAACTCATACATTCACGCATCCAACTAAAATAAAATTCAATCGCATCATTGGTTAATAGTCCATAATCAATCCCATTAATTATCATATACATCATCATATGCATCAATAAATAATATTCATCTCATGAATAATAAACATTTAATATATATATTGATATCATTTAATGGGCAAATTTAGTTAAGTATAAAATCTATTTTGAATCAAAATAAACTCCTTTATTTTAATTCAAATTTAAATCAAAATAAAACTATTTTATTTTAATTTATCCAATTTTGAATAAAATAAACTATTTTATTTTAATCAAAATCTTTAATCAAAATAAACTCCTTTATTTTAATTAATTATGGAATCCAATTCCATATAAAAAAATCTTTTATTAAAGGAAACACTTGATTTTCTTTCCTATTCAAAATAAACTCCTTTATTTTGAATAATA
Organism: Panax quinquefolius; assembly: GCA_020205615.1. Lineage (NCBI taxonomy): Eukaryota > Viridiplantae > Streptophyta > Magnoliopsida > Apiales > Araliaceae > Panax > Panax quinquefolius. The sequence continues at coordinate 11,536,922 of CM035155.1, read as the reverse complement.
TGAAATCTTATTTCATATCTAAATAAACTCCTTTATTTAAGGAAAGATGGATTTACTTTCCTATTCATAAATAAACTCTTTTATTTTGAATAATATGAAATATTATTTCATATCTAAATAAACTCCTTTATTTAAGGAAAATATGAAATCCAATTTCAACTCCAATTAGTTATCATGGAATCCAATTCCAACTCTAATTAGTTAGCATGAATTCTAATTTTAAAATTAAAATAATTTATTTTTATTTTAATATTAAAATAAACCTGTTGAACCCTGCAACATTAAATTTTCGTGAAGGTGACATATATATATATAATATTATTCGCATGAATCATACCACGCAAATATATCACATGAATTAACCATACACATACCACGTGAATAGCTAGTATTATATATATTATAATAGTCCTACTTCACGTGAAGCTCCATGACGCAGGATCCTTGAAAAATTTATCCTGGACATGTAAAGACATATCATATCACACAATTCTTGGAAATCCGTGCAATATGAATAAAAAAAAAACAAGTCGTGAATCAGATTAGTTTTTAAAATTAAAGTGACCCACGAACTCGATAAAAAAAAACAGTTTTCGGCAAAATTAATTAATTTTTTTTTAAATTTTTTTTTATACAACAATTTATGCCCAATTAAATTGTTCTAAACACATATCAACATACATATTAAATCAAACAATTAATAATTCACATAAAGGTTTGGCTCTGATGCCACTGTTAGGTTTGTAATATTCATGAAGGCAATCAAATTGCATAAAAAGTGCGAAAACGTGTAAAAATCAGAGTTTTAAAAATTTTACAAACCATATACCCGGATCACCCTTTATGCACAATTATTAATTAAACGAAAAGATAAAGAATAAAATCATACCCTTGAAGATCGAGCTTCCTCAGGTACAAGTTCACCTCCAAATCCTTTTTCGCTCAACTTGAATTCACGGGTTTGGTTCCTTCATTTGATCAACGTTAGCCACCCAAGTGTTTGGCCTCTAGAGGTGATCCACCAAGGAAGAAGAAGGATTCTAGAAGATGGGTGGTTGGCTAAACCCTAGTTTTTCTATCTCTATAGAAAAGGAGCGTACTCTCCAACCATTGGAAATATAACGTAGTCCTCATGATATCTAATATAAGACTCCTCTTATAAAGATATCAAGTAACCCTATTAAAATAAGGTATTATTTAATTAAACCCTTTTAATTAAAGGGGCTCCCTAATCTTATTAGGGATAATTAATTAAACTTCTTTAACTAATTTTCCTTCCTAATCCAATTAGAATAAATGATAGTACTTATATTAAATTAATTCCTAAACTCTTTTAGAAATTAAAATAATAATAATAATTGTAATAATATTAATAAGTCTCCTCTTATTAATTTATATTTAATATTTTCAAAATATTAAATAATAAATATTAAGCTATTTAATTTATTCTATCACCACAGATTAAATTAAATATACATAACATATTATTACGATTATGTCATTAACTTCTTAAATAATTATTCTTCCTTTTATGGTGTGACCCTTTAGGTTCTCCATATTAAACCGGTTGTGAATAAATCAATTAGAACAATTCTAATCTTATTTAAATTAATAAATTAAACAATTAATTTATTTAAATAAATAATATTTATTCTACAATAGGGATAAGCCTCCCTAGCGATCAACGGCTTTCCAGATAATATAGATTTCAACATTAATCATAAAAGAACCTTTGAGTAAATAGTTACTGTGACAATTCAATCCTTCCACAACAATGTCCCAATTAAATATAAGTCATGGAATTTTCGTCAAGTCTTATTTTATTCAATTATATGTATTTCGATTCTTAAATGCACAACTCAAATAATGCAAATTAGAAACTCATTTCTAATTTCATTCTCGCTTTCGCCAAGGACTACTAGGTTGTCATTTATCGAATCACATAGACATTCTCTTCTTTTAATAGAAGTGGTAGATTCTTTATTGATCATACATTATCTCCATGTACAACTTATTATACCCAAGCATACCCTTTGATATACCCTAAGGGTCTTAAGGAATAAGTCAAAGTATAACTCATCATACACAAGATACTATGATGATCTCAAGTCCAAGGATCACTTGATTACTATCACTACAGAATTCCTATTGACAGACAAGTAAAAGCGCATTAGGTATTCCTTAGCGAGCCAACGTTCAAGTGAACTTATTCTCCAATAAGCACCTACATACTTGCTTTAGTGTCTCCACACAAATGATCATGAGATCAATCATCCTCATCCAATGAAAGAAACAACGTATGTACCAATCTATCCGGATTCACTAATCCCCAATTTAGTAATCCAACGATTGGGAACTATTTTAGTTTTAAGCTTTCAAAGAATTTAGATCTCATTAGAATGATCATCATCATCATTCTAAAAGCATTGCTTAAAACTATGGGTTTATCACATATTATAAAACAAAGATCGTGTAGATAATTAAAAGCCTTTAATAAATTAATACTTTTTATTAATAAATGAATAAGATTGTTACAAAGTATATGCTTTATCATCAAACATGATTGGCTTGTGTGCATACTACTTTCACTTTGTACGTGGATGGATCATCGACCGCATACATCAGTGGAGCAGGGGTCATTCTGACAAGTCCCGAAGGGTTCAAAGTCCAGCAGGCCATACGATTTTAGTTTAAGGCCACGAACAACGAAGCAGAGTATGAGGCCATCCTATCAGGAATACGGTTGGCCCGGAGTTTGGAGGTACAGAAGTTGGTAATCTATAGTGATTCGCAGTTGGTGGTCAAGCAGCTGTCGGGTGAGTATAAGGCTCGCGGGGCAAGAATGTCAAAGTATCTGGCTGAAGTAAAGGATAAGCTCGCATACTTCACATCGCACAGTTGTCAGGGGGTGGATCGGTCAGATAATACAATAACAGATGCCCTAGCGAGATTGGAAACCACCGAAGCAAGCTACTTCAATGGATCGGTATACCTGGAGGTTCTAGAAAGGCCCAGTGTTCCAAAAATAGAAGTGCTAGCTTTGGACCGACTTGACTGCTGGCTCACGTCATATATCTCCTATTTGGCAGATGGGACCCTCCCTTCGGACCGAATCCTAGCAAGACAAATCAAACACCGAAGCTCAAACTTCGTCCTCATTGATGGGGATCTTTACCGAAGGGCCTTTAGTTCCCCACTGCTCAAATGCCTAACTCCATCAGAGGCAGACTATACTCTTCGGGAGGTACATGAAGGGATCTGTGGGGATCACATGGGAGCAAAGTCACTGGCACATAAAATTTTGAGGCAGGGGTATTACTGGCCGATTATCTACACGGAAGCCAAAGAATTCGTCAGAAGATGTCCAAAATGTCAGCTGAACAACACTATTCCACATCAACCTCTAGAAGAGCTGTATTCGGTCTTATCCCCGATTCCCTTTGCTGTATGAGGGATCGACATCCTGGGGCCTCTGCCGAAGGCCAAGGGACAAGTTAGTTTCGTGATCGTGACTATCGATTATATGACAAAGTGGGTCGAAGCCAAACCATTGTATAAGATCACCGAACAAGAATGCCTAAAATTTTTCAAAGAAGGAGTGGTATATCAGTTCGGTATCCCGATGACAGTAGTCTCCGATAATGACAGACAGTTTGTGGGATCTAAGTTCGAAGGCTTTCTGAAAGAATTAGGGATCCAGCATCGCAAGACCTCGGTCGCTCATCCTCAATCGAATGGTCAAGTAGAAGTGACCAACCGAACTCTGCTCAACGGGATCAAAAGAAGGTTTGATGAATTAAAGGGTCGGTGGCCCGAGGAGCTGCTGTCTGTTTTATGGGCATATCGGACTACTCCGAGGACGACAACCAGGGACTCTCCGTTCAGACTGGCATACGGGACCGATGCACTAATACCAGTTGAGATCGGATCCCCCGCCCTTCAAGTCGGTCGATCTGAAAAGAGTCTGACAATGATGAAGGTTTGAAAACAAACTTGGATCTGTTGGAGGAAGTTCGGGATACAGCTGTGATGAGGTTGGCTATCTATCTATCATGTGAAACGACCCGACACTATAATCAGAAGGTGAAGCCGAGGAGGTTTGCAGTAGGCGATTTGGTCCTCCGGGAGTCGGAGGCATCAACCCCCCAGAACACTGGCAAGTTAATGCCTAACTGGGAGGGACCTTATGAGGTGGTAGAGGTCTTAGAAGTCGGGTACATCTGAAAGCCGAGCAATGGATGGTTCAGAAGTGAAGAATACATGGCATGCTGGAAGGCTTAGAAAATTTTACCAGTAATAGTTATGTCATTCTTTTCTTTATCCATGTAACCTTTCAATCTTAAATAAAATAAATGAAAGTTTTCTTTGGCGATGCTTAACTTCATCTATATTCATATGTCTCTTAATACTCGAACGGATAAACTGCAGGTACTATCCGATCAGAAGGTTCAAAAAGACACTACTGATCGAGATAAATCCCGGGTATAACTGACCGAGAATTCGATAAATTCTCAAATCAGACAAGCTTCGGGCACTATCCGATCAGAAGGTTCGGAAAGACACCGCTGATTGAGATAAGTCCCGAGCATAACTGATTGAGACAACTTTAAATTTTTTAAATCAGACAAACTTCAAGCACAATCTGATCAAAAGGTTCGGGAAGGCATAACCGATCGAGATTAGTCACGAGTATAACTGATAACAAAAATTTATAAACAAAGATATTCTATTTATACCTTGGAATTTTTACAAAACCTGTTCGCTTAAGATTCGGGCAGAGTACAAGCAAAAAGGGATAATAAAAAGTATAAGTCCTAACAAGAGCTATTCAGGAGGAAGGTTGTCCTCAGCGTCGACCTTAGATTCGTCATCAGAAGAGTCGAGGATGGAGATATCGAGCCCAGCAGCCATCAGCTTTACCTTAGCCTTTTCCCGATAAGCTTCATACCCTTTTCCAAATTGGGCCATGACCTTATCATTCAAGGCTTCGGACTCTTCATACTCGGCAATGACATGCTGTTTGGCCTCGGCGATCTTCCCCGAAAAGGATTCGACTTCGGCGGATAAGGCAGTGTTTTCACACATCACATGCCTCATTTTGTCCAAAATCTCAGCATATTTCTCAGCGATGGTGTCCACTGCCTTCTCCCGATCCTTGACCTCGGAAGCTAAGTGCTCTTTATCCATGAGACAAGCGAACTCTGTTGAAGCGAGAGGAATATTGTTCTTTCAAATCGGCTTTACCGACGCCAGTTTGGGTCGCTTTTATTCAGGTCTCGGCAGAAGAATCCTCTCCTTCTTCTGATCCGTCTTAAAGCCTCGAACTTCAGCCTCGAGCAGCATAACATCCGACCTCAGTTGAATTTCCTTTCGGGTCGTTCGAGCTAGAGGTGGAATGACCCGAGATAAAACGGCGTTGGCCTAAATCAGAAGAAATGAATCAGCTATATGACATAAAACATGAAAAAGCAATGAGGAGAAAATTTACCGATCGTGAATTACAGCACTTTGGGCTGGACGTAGGCCATCAGGTAGTCTTCGGAAGTGAACCCTTCGAAGCGGCCGTCATCACCAGATAACTTGAAAGCGTCCAAGCAATTTGGAAGGAACACTTGAAAGGGCTCTTTGGTGACGGTGGTGGGAGAACTGTGGGATGAGCTCGGTTTGGAGGAGGGTGTTGATGCGACAACAAGATCAACCTCAACCACTTGTTGCTCGGGAGTTGGCTGCTCGGAGGCTTCGGTGAGTCGCGGTTTCTTGGATCGAGGTTCGAGAGGGACCTCTTCGGTCTCCTTCGAATCCTCGATCACAACGACTTGTGTAGGGGGCGGAGGAGTCGGCTTCGGGGACACCACAGGAGTGGCCTTGGTAGAAGTTTTCACAGTAGGCTTGGAGGATTTTTTGGCCTTCTTCAATTGAGCCGCTTTCTCGGCCCGACTCATCTTTAAGGCAATTTTGGTGGTGGTGGGAGGCTCAGGCCCCGAAGTAGAACCCAGAGAGAGCTCGGTGATAGGAATGGTGTCCTCGTTGGGAGCATCGTCGGCCACCAGAGGTCTGATTGGCCCGGTGGCAGTAGGAGGAGGTTCTAGAGAGTCATCGGCACCTTCGGGTTTGAAAATGGTTACTGCACAGAAGAGAAGGAGTTAATGTATAAAATATCATAATACAAAGAAAGGAATTTAAAGGGGAAGATGCTTACAGCCGTGTTTGTATAACCAGGCTTCGTTGGACAAGGCGGTCAGACTCCATTTGGTCTTGCTCAGTGTCCTGTAAAAGACCTTGAAGGCGTCGGCCCGATCCTTGGGAAATTTGGCAACTTTAACAACGGGGTCCTCGGGAAGGGCCCAGTGAGGAAGGAGGTGGAGGTCGGTTCCCCTAGCGAAGAACCACTTGTCATGCCACCCCTTGTTGCTCGAAGGGGTCTTGATGAGAACGGATCAGTTGGGTCGTTTGTTCAACTGACGAAGGCCAGGCTCTTTCGACCGACTAACGGTGAATAGGGCGAAGAAGAAGTCAAGACCAGGAGTGATCCCGAGTTCTTGGCACAAAGCAATGAAAGAAACTAAGTGGATGTATAAGTTCGGCACAAGTTGTGCGAACCCGATCCTGGCAAAACAGAGAAAGGAAGAAATGAATTCATGAAGGGGGGACCGAACCCCATATTTTAGGAGGTATAGGGGGGACGACCACCCATTCGCCTTCGGGCCTCCAAAATATTTTCTCGTCGGAATTAGGTGCCCGAAGCTTATATTCTTGGGGGATTTTGAAGAGGGTTCGGATGTCAGAGATTTGAGAGGGTGTGATGGTAGAAGGAGTGTGGAGATGAGAGAACTCCTCTGAGGAGTGATAGGCGTTTCGGATCCTGGCCTCAGCACTTATCGAAGTGGGAAGAGCTGAGGAGTTTGTGGCGTCGGTCGGAACCACCGGCAGATCAACCGGGACCAGATTGTCAACGGTAACGGAGGTGGGAATTTGTTCAGTACGGGGAGGAGAACCAGAATTTTCCATTTGAGGTATAGAAAGTAGGAATGTAGAGTTTTTAAAAGCTAAAAGGAACAAAAGGAGGATGGATGTAACAAGATTTCGACCGGAAAAGTGGGGGAAGTAAGGGAAGTTTGAATGAGCTGATTACTCGCCTGAAATCGCCTTGCCGGAAAATCTTAGCAGAGATTTGAAATGAAGATGTCTGGAAAAGGTGACAGTGATTGACGTGAGGGGGTTTTTATAAGGCGTGTGGCACGGAACCCAAGGGCGGCTATTAAATGCAAAGGGTGGGCCCCGGTAAGGAAAGATGTGCAACGTTTCGTGGAACGAGATCAGACTGTTTGGATTCCCTAGGCAGCTCATCATTAGCTGTCGTGACCTTTCGGATACCCGACCTTTCAAGTCTCCAATTATAAGTGCATTATAATCGGAGACCGGGGCAAATGTTAGGGAGCATTTTACCGACCTCACGCGCGTGGGTAGAAACAGCGTTAGAAGGGCTTTATGAGTCCATTGGTAAAAGCCCATGGTGAAGTCGGAGGTGTTGAATTCGGCGTCAAAGTCTTTTCAGGGTGGAGCCTCATCTTGGTGGATACTCTTCTTGGGTTCGGTGTCCAAGAATCCTTTCGGTAGGAACCTTACACCTTGTTGTGTGGTGTTAGGGGTCGGCCTTGAGTCCTTTGAGTAGAAGCCCAGACTGATGGTGGGATTGTTTGGGCTGCGCATGGTGGGCTTTTTCTGTGTCTGAGTTCGGGATCTAATCATAATTGAATAAGGTAACTCAAAGGTAGTGGTTGGATTGGATTCCACTTGCACTATTAAGGAGATTGTGTTGGACCCAAGTTTTGGAAACTACCGTGGCTAGGAGTCCTAATCAGACTTCGGAGAAGTATTCTAAGGTGGAGAAAGTCTTATAAATATAAGGCCAAGGTTCTGATTAACGTGTAATACCTACTTTTGAGCACTAAACACTTAGCCTCCATTGTTAAACCTTGTAACGGTTTGTACTTATTCTCACACATGAATTTATCCCCGTGGCCAAGCACAAGCCGTCAAGCTTATGTGTGATCTGTTATTGTGCAGGTTCTAGCGCGTGGATTCTGTGATTGGACGCGCCGGCGAAACTTGGCGTTAACAATTTGCATAATACATATGTCTTACTAAAAATTCATTACTTGTATAGGGAAAGAAATCATTATACTTTATCATTGATAATTAGTGTTTGAACGTTTATAGTTGAACTATTTGTGAACGATAATCATTCAGTATTATTTTGTCAAAAAAATAAGTAAATTATAAATAGTGTTTGAATTGTATACAAGTAAACATATGCAATGCATTATGAGAATAAAAATAAAGAATTAGTGAGTTAGTCAAAATTGATTATATACTATTAATGTCGTGTTAATTAATTGAAATTATTTGTTTGTTTTGCTTTATAATATATTTTCTTAGATGATTATTACTTTTGTCTTACATAAAAAAAAAACATGATAATGAGTTAATTTTTAAAATTTAAGAAAAATATAATACACAAGTCCATGCCACGGTCAAACCCATTTTGCCATGTAGACTTGGTAAATGGGTAGGATTGGCCAAAACGGATCGGGCCATTGACGGACCGAATTAAAACAACTCAAGTTTTGATAGGCTACAAATAATGAAGTCCAAAGCTTGTTTTTTCACAAACTTGTCAGCATGGCCCGCGGACCTGGGCCAATTTTATCAAGGGTCCTTTACATAAGTATACAACAAATAGAAAGTAATTACAAGAAAAGTGCATCAACCAAATAATTACAAAAAGATTGTACATATTACAAAAATAGTACAATTCACACTAATAAGGAAACCTAAAATCAAGGACAAATAACTGTCATAATTAATAATTCAAATTCAAATATTTGGATCTAACAACAAAAATAAATTCAAATTCAAAATAATAATTCAAATCTTCATCTCCTTAAATATTCTAACTTTGCTTCTTCTCACCAATATTTTTCCTCATGAAAAAAAATTCTACTTTGTTCCCAATACGCATGCACAACTAAACTTTGTATCTAAAATGCTGAGATCACTTTCATCGATTTCATTCACTCATTCATCTCTTACGGAGAAAGCACGAAAAATAAAAATAGAAAAAGAAACCATGCTTCGATCAGATAAGCTTTCATGCTCATCACTTTTGCGATATCAACCACAAGAACAAGGACCCTAAATATTACAAAGTGGAAAGTGAAGAATTGGTAACCCAATTCAGTGTTGTAAAAGAGTGATGTGTAATGTAATGTTGATAATCAAACCTTCTTAAAAAGGTAACCAACTTTTATACTAAGGTAACTAAACATTTATATCAAGGTAACCAATCTACCTCCACATCTGCAGTATGAATTGGTTACTTTGAATTCGAAAAGTTTGGCAACCAACCGCATGAAAGTTTGGCTACCAATTGTATCACATTTAAAAATAAATTGGTAACCTAATAACCTTTGAATTGGTTACCTTGGTATGAATGTTTTGGCTACCAACCGCACGAAAAAAAATATCAAACAAAGTCCGCCTTTTAAGTAAGTGAAAAATATCAAATTCTTTTCAAAACACCTTGCTTTTTACAAATTAGCCTCAAAACTCAGAAGTTGTTGTGTTTCCATAATTAATCTCGCCTTTTCTCTCTCCAACTTCATGTCTTCCTCCATAGAATCAAACGACCAGGTGACCCATAAACCAAGAACCAAATGGATGGACCACCACGAGAACCAAACCAAATGGGTGGACCAAATGTAATGTGCTTGTATAGATAGATGAAAAGCTGTGTTTATTTTAGAAATTTATGAGAGAAAATGTGTGTGTGTGTGTGAGAGAGAGAGAGAGAGTGGGGACAAAGGGAACAAAGAAGAAGATGAAGAAAGTGACAGAGAAGCAAAGTGGGTATCTTGGTTTGTAAATATATTGTTTTAGAAATTGATTGTAGTATGTAGATAGTGGCAAAAAAAAAGGAATAATATATTGTAAATATATTGTTTTAGAAATTGATTGTAGTATTGAGATCGGTGAGACCAACTAGAGAAAGGGTTGGTTTAAGAAAGAAGAAGGAAGTGCATTAAATGAGAAAGAATCCTAATTGAATATTAATTCCCTAAATTAAGGAATCATACTTGCACTAGTATTGTAAATAAATTTGGAAGTGTATTAGTTGTATAAAAATTTTATGAGCACTCTGTTATTGTAATTATTTTTAAAAATATAATAGAATATGTAAATCACCCTTTTATCAATGGCCATAATCCCATTTTTATAGGCCAGTCAAAATTGAGCTTTTTGGTCTAATCCATCTTTGGCCCAACACATTTGGACCGCCCCAGCCCATTAGCCAGGTCCGGTTAAAAGGTATTAAACTAAAAAGAAATGTGAAAAATGATCACAATTAAATCCATAATTTCACAAGTTTTTTCTCGCTTATAAAAATATCAATTCCCTAAACTAAACTATCCTCATTTATTATATATATAATATTTAAAATTGAGGGCGCGAAAAAATCTATGTTCTCCCGCGTCTATCCGACCACCTATATTTCTTTGCTTTCTTTCTTACCTCACTTCATCCCTCTTTCTCTCTCTCTACTTTGTTATGTACTCATATACATTAATACATATATACATGTATGTGTTGATACTCCTACGAGATATCTGTATTGACTTTCCGTAAAAAAGCATAGAAACCATTATAAATGCATGCAAGCATAGAAACCATTATAAATGCAAGGCCACCAGCCCCACCCCATCAGTCCCGGCGGAGTCACAGCAATCTCAGCCGCCTTTCGCCCCAATCATGGCAAAAAGCGTGGTAACTACAACTGTGGCCGCTGTGGTCTTCCAAAAAAAGGTCACTCCTGTCACCTACCTCCTCCCGTTGCCACCACACCGGCAGACTCCACCTCGTCTGCCGCCTCCCCTATATCCGTCGTCCGTCCCTCACCTCTTCCAAGTCAGCCGTATACCCAACTCCGGCGAGCCCTTTCGTTCGATGACATTGACGTCGGTCACTCGTCGGAGTCCGATGATGATGAGGAGGATTACATTTCGCCAGAAATGGATTTGGATATTGGATCCGGTAAGCTGCCTGCGAGTTGTTTGTGGGAAGTGCTAAGGAAATTACCGCCGCTGGCGTTGCTGTCGGCGGCCAATGTGTGTAAGGGGTGGCGGGACACGTCGAGGAGACTTTGGCGGGCGGCTGAAGAGCTGAGACTTAGGGTTCCAGTTGAGGCTCAGGTTGGATTTATAGGATCGCTTGTTCAGAAATGTCCTGGACTCATTAGACTCTCACTTAGAATGGAAAGGTTAGGGTTTTCCGGATCTATATAATTTTTAATAAGATTATAAATTACTTCACTGAGGAACTTGAACTTGATCTGAATTCACTAATCACTCTACTAAATTAAACAAAAATAATCAAATGAGTAATAACTGGAATATCAGCTTATCAATTGAATACATGGAGAATTAACTGAAACTCAGTTGATGATTTTTGGGAGGATCTTTAATTTTATGCAAAATCTTATTGATTGAATTTTGATGCAGTGATGTTTTAAGCTGTTAAAAGATATGGGTCAATTTAGAAAATAATTTTTTAGCTTAGATAATTTTGTATTGATCTGTTCCTTCCACCTTGTGTTTGGGCTTTGCAGTGATGTGGATGCAACAATGCTAGCTTGCATTGCATTCTCATGCCCGAATTTGCAGTCCTTAGAGATCTGTACATCTGATATCTCCATCAATCGAATTACTGGGTACAACTCTCACTTTATTTTCTTTTTCCGTAATCTTGTTAACATATATGTTCAATTTCCATGTTATCACTTCTCAAATCGGTAAAACATCCCCTAACTCTTACTTGGATTATAAGTGGGTTATTTATTTTACAAAATTCTCACTAGATTTCTTTATGATCATTATTTATTCAAGTGATGTGTTGCAAGTGACAATCATGGAAGGAATGTTATTACGGTAATACATGGTAATTGTGAGATTAGAGTGTAAGATATATTTGAATGTTGTTGTTGCATCCAAACATCCAGTAGTGGTTATTGTTGGAAATGGATTTGACAAAATAAATATTAAAGCATTTTGAGGCTCAATTTAACGAGGGACCCACACTCCGAAAATGTCGGGTCCATGCACCAATGCGTTCTCCTCCGCGAGGAGTATATATTGGTATACTTATTTGTTCAAATCCATTAAGAATTGAATGAGAAAATTGACTCCAAAGTCACCTACTTGAAATGTTATAAATTACATAAGTCCCACATAGAGTATTAGAAGGAAATGTGAAGAGTTTATATATGGGATGTTTGCTCAATGGGAAGGGGCCCAAGGGGCACCCCACTTTTGTGGAAGGGAGAGGAATTAGTCAAGGCTTGGTTCGAACTCGCGCCGCCGCAGGTGGGTAGGCGGGTCGGGATATATATTTTTTGGACAAAATTTGTTTAAAAAATTATCATCACGATATTACGTCGTTTTGACTAACGGTTGCGCGCCAACGGTCATATCCCAACTGATAAGCCACGGAATTATTATATAAATAATCCATCTGGGCGCGCATCATTCCTTGCATAATTTTTTCTCTTTCCTGTTACAATATCCTTATATTTTTTTTCTACAGTCTGCATTTTTGCATTCTCAGTATTTCCTAGCAGTATCATATCATTCATATCGTCATAGTACTGTTCGAGTACAATATAGAAATTGTGTTCGTAGAATTCTTAATTTCGAAGTGCTGCCAATTAAGAGTTGAAATCCGTTTTATCTTGGGAAGTAATTATTCAACAAAACTTTTAGCACCAATGACGGAATAAATTTGCTTTAAGGTGACTTTGTGAATTCAAAGGACTAGGATTTATCTGTTTTATATTTTCAGAATCTTACTTCATTTTTCAAGTAAGTATAATACATTTTATTTTCTAATTCTGCTTTGCTTAACTTTGTTAATATATATATATATATTCAATATTACTATATTTACAGGGGTACAACCTTAAAGCAAATTTATATGTGTTCTGTATTTATAGTTTTATTTGATATAATTCTGTAATGTGTATTTTTTAAAAAAAAAATCGGAATTACTGTTTATTTATTTTAACAGAAAATCATTTTATAAAACAAGTTTTTTGCAAAAAAAACGTAACTTGTTGATTGAATTTCTAGAAATTTTGTTGAATATTAATAGTAGTATACATAGTAGTATACAAAGTATTAAATGTTAAATATATATACGAGCATTGTATTGGACTTTAACAAAAACGTGTCCAACTATTGTATAGAAATCGGTTAAACAGAAATTCTGTAAACAGATTTTTCTACAAAAGAAGTTTGTAAACTGAAGTTTGGAAAACAGAAATTCTATTTTCTGCAAAACAAATTTGTAAACAAATTTTCTACAACAGAAATTTTGTAAACAAAATTTGTTGTTTGAATTCTGTTAAATTTTGTACAACAGAAATTTGTTTCTGTTTATTCATAGTTTTCTTCTTTGTATAACAGAAATGACATCTACTAGCACCATTCCTGTTGTGAGTATGTTTCATGGAGAAAAGCCTGAAAAGTTCAATAGAATTGATTTCAAGCGTTGACAACAAAAGATGCTCTTTTATAACATTGAATTTGGCAAGGTTTCTACAAGAGAACTATTTTACTCTTGTTAAAGGAGAAACTGACAAGGAAAAAGTGGTTGCAGTTGATGCATGGAAACATGCTGATTTCCTTTGTAGAAATTATGTGATGAATGGATTAGACAATACATTGTATAATGTGTATTGTACAATTCAAACTGCAAAAGGAACTTTGGGAATTTTTAGACAAGAAATATAAAACTGAAGATGCTGGCATGATAAAATTCATTGTCGGTAGATTTCTTGACTATAAAATGGTAGATTCTAAAGCAGTCATCACTCAAGTTTAAGAATTACAAGTAATTCTACATGATATTCATTCTGAAGGAATGTCATTAAGTGACTCATTCCAAGTTGTTGCAATGATTGAAAAACTTCCACCATCACGGCAAGACTTCAAGAATTATCTTAAGCATAAACGCAAAGAGATGAATCTTGAAGAACTGATTGTGCAACTTAGGATTGAAGAGGACAATCGAAGATCTAAGAAGAAGATTGGGAAAAATTTCATTGAAGTAAAGGCTAATGTGGTATAACAAAGGCCAAACATTAACAACAAAAGGAAATGTGAAGGCAAAGATAATTTTAAAGCCAAGAAAAAATTTAAAGGCAAGTGCTTCAAGTGTGGCATTCAAAGACATAAATCAAATGAATGTCGCAAGCCAAAGAAATTCAAGAAAGAACAAAAGGCTCAAGCAAATGTGACAGAATTGGAAAAGTTTTCTGAAAATGTTTCAGACATTAATCTCTTTACAGTTGTATCTGAATGTAACTTGGTAGGAAACTCCAAAGAATGGTGTGTGGACATTGGGGTTACTCGCCACATTTGTTCCAACAAATTGATGTTTTCTACCTACAAACTAGTAGAAAATGACGAGCAACTCTTCATGGGAAACTCCTCAAGTTCAAAGGTTCAAGGACGTGAAAAGATTTTACTGAAAATGACATATAGAAAGAATTGACTTTGAACGAAGTGCTTCATGTGCTAGATATCCGCAAAAATCTAGTTTCTGGGTCACTACTTAGCAAGAATGGCTTCAAGTTGGTGTTTGTGTCTGATAAATTTGTACTTGCCAAAAATGATATGTTTGTGGGAAAGGGCTATATGTCTGATGGGCTCTTTAAGATGAATGTAATGACTGTTGTACCAAAGTCTATTGATAATAATAAAATTAATTCTTCTGCTTACTTGTTAGAATCTTCAAATATATGGCACGCTAAATAAGATTCCAGTTGATATAAATCTTCATCTAGCCAAAAATGAAGGTGATAGCATATCTCAACTAGAATATTCTCGTATAATAGACAATTTAATGTATGTTATGAACTGTACTAGATCAGATATAGCTTATTTGGTAAGTAAGCTAAGTCGGTATACGAGTAATCCAGGTAAAGATCACTCGAAAGCTATTTTGAGAGTTTTGGGATATTTAAAATATACTCAAAAATATGGACTGCACTATACAAAATATCCAGCAGTATTGGAAAGATATAGTGATGCTAATTGGATATCTGACAATAAAGACTCGAAATCCACAAATGGATATGTCTTTACCCTTGGAGGTGTAACGATATCTTGGAAATCCTCAAAACAAACTTGTATTGCAAGGTCTACAATGGAATCAGAATTCATTGCTTTAGACAAAGCTGGAGAAGAAGCTGAGTGGCTTTGTAATTTCTTAGAGGATATTCCAAATTGGTCAAGACCTGTGCCAGTTATATGTATACATTGTGATAGCCAATCAACAATCGAAAGAGTACAAAGTCATTTATATAACGGTAAGTCACGCCATATATGACGAAGACATAATACCGTTAGACAATTGCTCTCAAATGAAATTATCTCAATTGACTATGTAAAGTCAAAAGATAATATTGTGGATCCGCTTACGAAAGGTTTAACAAGAGAGCAAGTAGAAAGTTCATCGAAGTGAATGGGTTTAAAGCCTATTGTTTAATTAAGAGTTGTCATGGTAATGATGACCTAGTGATTTGGAGATCCCAAGATCTAGGTTCAATGGGCAAACCAAACTATGTAGTACTCAGTAAAGCACTGAGGAGATATTTACTCCTAAACCATTCCTATAATGAAATAGTGCACATTTGCCGCGAGAATGAGGATAAGTTACGCTTTTAATGACTTTTATATCTTAAAATACGTTCAAGTGGGGTATTGTAGTATACTCTTGATAGAAGTCACCTACGTGAGTAAGAAAGGGGCCACTTCTGTGAAAATTTTGAAGGCTGAATTCTCTAATATACTCACGGAACCAAGAGGTGTTTCAAGGCCAAAATGAACACAAACGTGAGAACCAACTATGTCTGAAGAGATATTTTGTGAATTCTATTGTCTTGGCTTACACGAAAAGTTGACAGTTCAAAGACATCAAGTCTACTGATTAGCCAAGTAAATCCGATAGACTTTACTAGGGCTAGTTCAAAGTCACTAGGCTACTTAACCCGATGAAATATCTTTTCTCATGTACTCGAACTAGTGTCTGTATATTCATAACATTTTTTTTCTATGTTGTAAAGTCAATTTTACATTCACGTGGGGGATTGTTGGAAATGGGTTTGACAAAATAAATATTAAAGCATTTTGAGACTCAATTTAATGAGGGACTCACACTTCGAAAATGTCGGGTCCATGCATCAATGCGTTCTCCTCCGCGAGTAGTATATATTGGTATACTTATTTGTTCAAATTCATTAAGAATTGAATGAGAAAATTGACTCCAAAGTTACCTACTTGAAATGTTGTAAATTGCATAAGTCTCACATAGGGTATTAGAAGGAAATATGAAGAGTTTATATATGGGATGTTTGCTCAATGGGAAGGGCTCCAAGGGGCACCCCACTTTTGTGGAAGGGAGAGGATCTAGCCAAGGTTTGGTTCGAACCCACACGCGCGCTACCGTCGTCCGGACGTGCGGGTCGGGATATATATAATTTTTTGAACAAAATCTGTTTGGAAAATTATCATTACGATACTACGTCGTTTTGACGAACGGTTGTGCGCCAACAGTCATATCCCAACTGATAAGCCACTGAATTATTCTATAAATAATCCATCTGGGTGCGCATCATTCCTTACATAATTTTTTCTTTTTCCCGTTGCAATATCCTTATATTTCCTTTCTACAGTCTGCGTTTTTGCATTCTCAGAATACATTCTCAGTATTTCCTAACAGTATCATATCATTCATATCATCATAGTACAATTCGAATACAACATAGAAATTGTGTTCGTAGAATTCTTAATTTCGAAGTGCTGCCAATTAAGAGTTGAAATCCGTTTTATCTTGGGAAGCAATTATTCAACAAAACCTTTAGCACTAGTGAGGGAATAAATTTGCTTTAAGGAGACTTTGTGAATTCAAAGGACTCGGATTTATCTGTCTTATATTTCCAGAATCTTACTTCATTTTTCAAGTAAGTATAATACATTTTATTTTCTAATTCTGCTTTGCTTAACTTTTGTTATATATATATATATATATATATATATATATATATATATATATATATTCAATATTACTATATTTACAGGGCTACAGTTATAAGCAAAATCAAACCTCAAAATGTAAACCTAGTTATATGGCCCATTAGTTATTGGCTCGTGAAGATATATGTGTTGCATTGATTTTTCCCTCTTCTTTTATGTTTTATACACCAGTTAGGGGTTTGTGTAACATGATTAATTTAATAACCTTTTCTTGTCTCTTCAATGGGTATGTTCTGATTTAAGTTCAGAGTTAACAATGTCATCCATGGATTGCCAAAATTAAGTTGAATTATTTTGTCATACCATACCCTTTGATGCGACTGTTTATTGTAGATAGGCTTCTAGTTAGTTTTTCAAGTAAACTGAATTTCTAGAGTGTGTTGCATGGAACAAAATGATGCAAATTGTTAGTATATCGTAGGTAAAAGTTCGTGTTATAAGCTGCAAAAATAAATTCCTTAAATGCTTATTTCAATGCAGGGATGAATTAGGTCGCTTTGTAGCTGATAAACGTTGTCTGACAAGTCTCAAGATCAAAGGGTGTTCTAACCTTGGTGGTCTTAATCTTTGTTCATCTAGTCTATCTATACTTTGGCTTACGAATCTTCACTCCCTCACTAAGATGGTGATTATTTTGCTGCAATTAGTCCTTTGAGGTGTGAATCTTTTTTTGTTCTTTTGTTTATTCACTTGTTAATCTGGGTTGTATTGTCCACTTAGGTATTCAACTGCCCCAATTTAAAGGAAATCTCCCTAGATTTTTCTCGCCAAGAGAATGAAAGCACTGATCTTACTACCATGGTGGATGGCCTGGGAAGGAACTGCCCAAGATTACAGAACATACACATTGCTTCTTTTAGACTATCACATGCTGTTGTGCTTTCTCTCACAGATGCAAATTTGAGGTTTGTTAGGTGCATTTGTTTTGAGGCTTGGGGGCTCATTTATTACTGTATTTGATTGATTAGTTCAGTTCTATTTGTAATGCTCCTTTATAATAAAATTCTATATCGATCACAGTAAACTTGTATATGTGTACCTATATCTTCCAATTCTCATGTCGTACGGGGTTTCATGTGGAAAATTTACCTTTTACTCTCAGTCAGGAAATAAGTAATGATCAGCAATCTGACAGGAAATTATTGCTTCTTCAACTTCAGGGGTTTGCGAATGCTCTCTCTTGTCCTTGGAACTGAAATAACTGATGCATCTGTTGCAGCAATTGCTTCAACTTACGCAAATCTAGAATTGCTTGATCTGAGTGGGTATATTGCACTCCTGCGTCCCAGTTCTTCATATATTTAATGTTTAGGATAAGTCAGCAATCAAAGCTTATGTTTTTACATACATATAGTGCTTGGAGGACTATTTGGACGATAGTACAATCATAATTCTGATATCAGCAAGTTCACGCTAATGGTGATAAATTACACCAACTTCACATGAAAGAGGAAAATAAGCCTCGCATAAAGAAGGAAATAAATTCACACAGGTGAAAATAGCTTTAGTTTTAACCATCAGGTTAAGACCTCCTTGGCATTAGTTCCCCTTAGGATAGAAAGAGGCTTTAGTTCCCTAAATTACTTTTTTAGGTTTTCTTTTGCAAGATGCATGCACCTCCATTGAAGATTAAAGTTTGTATAGAAATTGATTCAGAATTTGTTCTCTATATATAATTGCTACTTGTTTTCGTACACCTTCAAAATTGTAATGTTGTTGTATCCTCTGGTTTTAGGTTTAGTATCAGTGACAGTGGAATTGGAATGATCTGCAATGTATTTGCTGACACATTATCAAAACTCCTCCTTGCTCTTTGTCCTAATATCTCTTCAAGTAATCTCACGAGTCACTACCTGATGCAAGTTTCTCTGTCTTCGTTCTCGGTATCATAAACTTATGATTGCATTCTGTTTTGTTGCAGGTGGCATCCAATTTGCCACAGCTCAGTTGCCTCTTCTAGAACTCATGGACTGTGGAATGACTATATGTGATTCCAATGCTCAAGACCTGCCTTCTGAAGAGACTAGTGATTGTGAGTTACAAAAAACACAACATAGCAAGCTACATCTCATGATGTACCAGAAGCTGATAATCAAACATAGTTGGTTGAAGAAATTAAGCTTGTGGGGCTGTTCTGGCTTAGATGTGAGGTTCTGTAAGCTGTAATACAAGTATCTCACTAATGTAAAATTATTTTCTGGCTTCTGAATATGTAATTTATTGCAGGCTTTATATTTAAACTGCCCTGAACTCAATGATCTCAATCTAAACTCGTGTAGAAATTTGCATCCTGGTATGTATTTGTTGTATCCCTTCAGCTTGATTACCTTAAATGTTGGACTAGTTTGTTTTTAAAATTAATATTTTGTTGTTTTCTTTACCATCAGAGAGATTACTAATTCAGTGTCCCAATCTGGAAAGTGTGCATGTGTCAGGCTGCCAAGATATGTTGATTGAAATCATTCAAAATCAGGTAAAGTCTAAACCTTGTATAAATCTTAGCATCTATTTTGGTTTATCTATAGTATTCATACTATGGCTTCTTTTCAAATTAACACAAATCTATTGTGCTAACAATGGCTAAACTGGGTTATGCAGTTGGGAAAACTCAATACGTTCTAATAACTCACTTCACTTTGATGTTCACATGTGATACAAAATAATACATGAATCGGTTGCTGCAATTAACTGCACATCGGTAATAGGTCGATACAAACATATACTTTAGTTCTATATTTGCTACACTTTAGCTCAAAACTAAAATATGATGTGAAGCCGTGATATGATTTTTCCTTTTTGCAATGTTTGACATGGATTCCACAGACTACAGTTCCAGTTTGGAATCATTACTTTGTGTTTTCTTGCAGGTCTGCAATGATTTGGGTGCTTCAGAAAGCCGTTTTACTTGTAAACGCTTAGCTGACAGCTCCAAGAGAGTACGAGTCCCACATTTTCTCAATCAACAGGTATAGTTTGGCTGATAACACTCAAGTATATATTCTAAAAGACCAGAAAAGTTAATAGCATAACTCGCAATGCCATAGCTTTTGAAATGACAATAGTAAAGTGATAGGGAAGTTGTGGATACAAATCCTGCTGCTAAGAAATAGGGGAATAACAGAGGCATTTTCTGTTGCCGTCAAAAACTGATTGGTCAATTGTTAAGTAATATAAATGCTTGTTTCCTAATGAGCTCATGTAATGTCATGATGGGGAATGGAAATGTTCTCTTTGATACTCTGAAATGAACCACCTTTCTTTGAGTATTTTGTTGGATATTTCATCCTACTAGATAACACGATTGTTGCTCATGCAGGCATGTGATGATGATGATGAGGGTGGTAGGACTCGGAAAAGGAAGTGTACTTTAGTTGTCAACTGATAAATAATTTCGCTCTGTATCTGTATGGACAGGACAACTTTTGGTCCGTAATTGTTGGCAAATAAGATGTTAACAACATTTATCAGAACAAATGATGGGAATAAATCATTAAAAATTCATTTCTTAACACATTTGGATCTTTAAATTCTATGCAATCTCGTTATGTTTGGTACAGCTAGCAGTTGAACCTCCTTAGCCGGTCCCAGAAATGTAGTAGTATAATATAAATGAGATTCTCGTCAATAAGTACGGATAGCAAACATTTGAATTTAGTAGTACTTGTTAATTGAAACGCATGCAAGAAACATGTATTATATATATGTATATAGCCTATAGGCTTATATGCTTGAGCTTGCCTTTAGACAGTGTTACTTGCCTTGGACGTTCCCTTAGCTAGGCCCGTGGGTATATATCTATCTGTGGCAGTAGAGATATCCTTGTGTGTTTTATGTGTTGTTTGATAAAAGCTGAATGAAATGACTTTGAATTTGAATTAGTTGATTGAAATTGAATATTGGATGAAAAATTTGTTTGATAATTGATATATTTGAAATATTTGAATAACAGATTTTTATTATTTTATTTTTCTGAAAAAATTCAAATTATTGTAAATTTATTTAATATTGTAAAAAAAAAAATACTTCATACAATAACTCATTTAGGCTATTCAGCTAAAAAAATAACACTAAATCATTCAATCTAAATTATGCGAATGGTGATGATTATTTTATTATTATAATCATTATTTTATTATTATTTTTAATAAATTATTAATAATAAAAAAATTTAAAAAATATTCTCAGTCGGTTTTCTAACGATAAAAAGCAATAAACGGTATTTAATTCCTAATAAAGATATTTTATTAGATAAAATAAATTATTGTAAATTTGAATAATAGTTAACATTGTTAATGAATATTTCATCTAATAACTCATTCAATTTTATTCAAATGATTTTTTTCCAAAACAAACGCACCAAATAGATAATCGATTTAGCCATTCAATGCGTAACAAAACCCCTTAATCGGTTGTGCTGTGCAGGGTGTAGAGAAGGATACAATAAAAAAATTATTATTTTT
This sequence comes from Panax quinquefolius, assembly GCA_020205615.1. NCBI lineage: Eukaryota > Viridiplantae > Streptophyta > Magnoliopsida > Apiales > Araliaceae > Panax > Panax quinquefolius. The sequence continues at coordinate 11,515,312 of CM035155.1, read as the reverse complement.
AAGAATAAATATGATAAAATTAATATACTTCTTTTTTATGAATCAGAAAGAGTATCATATATATATATATGCAACATGCATATATGTATATGTATATGTATACTCCATTACTTTCCCAACCGGCATCAATGGCCATCAATGTTTAAGCTAAAGGACCATATTTAGTTGCTATTCAATATTAATAAGATTGAATATTCGTTTTTTTCCCCTCCTTATCTTTTTTCTATATATATGTTGAGTAAAGGATGGCCACAATTTTGCACGGAATCATTTATCTCTTTAATTAATTAATAATTGATTGATGATATATATACAAAAGAAATAGATACATATAAATATATATACTACTACTACTATGGTACTACCCCATTAAAATGGGCCGGCAAAAATAAATGCTCAATTGACATGCACATGAGCTTGCCCCCCTTCCTTGTACGTGCTTATCCCACATTATTATTAAATTTCTCTCGTGCCAATCCTCAAAACATTTAAAATAATCATGCATGTATATATTTCCACAAATAATTGAAGCTTATTATATAGATCTAGTATTAAGAATGATTCCAACAAGGAAAAAATAATTATAGTAATACAAATAAATTCTTATTAAGCAAACCATTAATTAACTAAATAATAGTAATACGTACGTACTAAAACAAGCATATTAATTCAATTAAACAAATCCAAGTTTTAGATCTAGCTAGCTAGCTAGTACAAGATTTATTGCATATTTCCGTCCATTAATTATTACTAATTAAATAAATAACCACATATCTCACACTAATAGATTAATATATCAAACCCATGCATATTACAAATATATATATATATATATATATATATATATATATATATATATATATATATATATATATATATATATAACAACCAAGTAATCTTCTCAATCCATCTCGTGTGCTTGTCATTGTTTGGTAATTATATATTTTCAGGCGACAACTAAGATCAAAGGAGCAGGTTGCCGTTGATGTTTACTTCAGCTTCTGTTCTTGCATTTCTCCATGGCTCTTGGAGCTGAAATTAATATTCCATTAATAAATTAAAGATGATCAATTAATCTATATATCTAAATAATTTCACAAGTTTAATTTGATATATATACTACAGACTAGACTACTATAAATACTTACGTACCTAGTCCAATTGCTTCAGTTCCTTTCATTATGCGCAAGCGCTTGCAAGAACCAACCAACATCCTGTTTACGGTTAATATATTTTGTTTAATTAGTTGTTTACAATTAATTAATAATCATAATTTATTAAGTAGCGTAGTGAATATTATATTATGCATGAATTAAGTGAATCGATGGAAGAAGAAGAAAGAGTACTAACTCCCAAGGGACATCGCCCACGAGCATCCAATCACCATCCCTGTCTTCATAAGTTGGAACATAATCAGAACTGTTAAGCAGATCCATCAGTTTGCTCTCATTCATGAAATCCATTAATCCTTGAGATCCACAGTTACCTTAAAAAAACATGAGATATATATATTAAGGTTTACATACATATTATGGCATGCTTAAGCGTAAATTAAATAAGTTATGTTCAAACGTACCTACGTACGTGTCCTGCACAAATTTTGTTATAAAGTGGTGAAATTTAGTTTGTGAGAAATCTAGCTAGATAGCTAATTGGTTAACGTGTTTACGTACGTACCAATGGTGAAGGAATTGAACATCTTGCCTAGGGCATCAGAAAGTTCTTGGTAACTCTTGTACATCTTGAGATCGACTTTGCGGAGATATGGTGCACCGTCCAAGCTCACCTTCACTAAGGCGGCGCCGGCAGAACTGCCAATGTGGCTGCTCACCTTCTCACTACTCTCCTCACGAGTAATGCTGCTTTTCTGGACGGAATGGATATTCTTTCGGAATGATCGAACGGGCGGCCAACCCACAACCTGTGCCCTGATATCGATCCAAAAAAATTAACTCTTAATTTTATACGTACTGATCTCTTTTTCGTAAAAAGTCTTATTAATTGTAAAATTAATTCATAAATGTTAAATTTTTTAATACTCTTTTATTTCTTAATTTGAGGTATTTTTTTTGAACATTTAACAACATCCTTATTTCATTAAGTGAGGAGTGCATATATATAATTAGAATAAGGTGTTAGTGTTAGCCCGTTGACAATATGTAATTCACTCATGGGAGATCAGACTCGATTCTCGTTCAAGTACCTCCTTAATTAATAAATTCTAAAGACTGCGTATCACACCAAAAATGAGTACATATTTCTCAAGTGTGTGCATATATATATATATATATATATATATATATATATATATATATATATATATATAGCTTGAAGATTGATAATATAGAGAGCTAGGCAAAAACAGGAAAAGTTGATAATTATAGATATATATATATATATATATATATATATATATGGACGGGCCTCATTTGTCTTCTACTCGTTTTCATAATTGCGGTCATGCCTACTTTCTTAGCTGGATCTTCCCATCTTGCTGGGGGTTCATATATATATATATATATATATATATATATATATATGACTTTCAATTTGACAATTGATTGTTTGAAACTATTTCATCTACCATCATTTTCATCATTTTATTTAATAATAGTTGATAAATTGAATTGATAATAATTGCGATTAACTTTTCTAAAATTTGATTATGTTTTATTATTATTATTATTGTTGTTATTAATTGTTGTTATTATTTACAACTATTTAAGTAAACATGCATTTTAATAAGTGAGGCCAAAATTATATTATCGGTTTATAGTTATAAAAAGTGAATATTTATTATTAAAATAATCCGTAGGAAACTTTTCTATTTGAACACACATTTTTTTAATTATTTTTTTATTTCTCCGTGTAGAATACAAAATTTATATTGGTGATACATTAAAATAATAAAAAATAATAAAATAATCCGTAGGAAGAAACTCTCTTAAACACATTTTTTTAATTTTTTTTATTTTGATCGTGAAACGGTCTGGTCGTTAAATTTTTAAAAAAAATATAAAATGGCATTAAAATAATAAAAAAATTAAGTACGTCTGTTGTATATGGTAGTATTAAAAATTGAAAAAAAAATAGTAGTGAATGCGACATCATCGGTGTTTGATAAAAATTAAAAAAAATGATTTTATTTAAGCGATTCATTTGCTAAATGATTCGAACTTCATGACCTCAAACTCCATACACTCGTCGTATGACCACCCAGAGCACCACGGGCCTAATTTTTATTAATTTCAACCGAGGATATATCTTTATATTAAAACTTCACCATCCCCAAAATCTATATTCTTGCATTATTATTATATTACGATTTATTATTATTAATAAGTACATATATAATACATATGGGGTTTTCTATTTAGAAATAAGTTAATATCTATATTTATTATTATCCCTTTAATATTTTTTCTTATTTTTGTAATAATATCAATAAAAGGATTATTAATATATTAAAAAAATATCATTCTTTAATAAAATATAAATAATGATTTTATATTCATGTATTACTATTATTATTATATTCATATATTACTATTATTAAAATAAAATAATATTAATAATAATGATTTTAATATTAATATAAATAATGTGATTATTAATATTAGTCAGAATAAAAATATCCCATAAAGTTGGATTATTAATATTACTAAGTTATGAATTTGAAAATCCCATAAAGTTGACCAAATAGACATTCTTATTAATTAATATGTACATTAGATAACGTTGGATAAGTTACATATATCGGAGTAGGAAGTAATCTTGCGGATTTCTTGTAGAAGCTCAAAATGCGGCCTTGATAACGAAAAGCTGTGACATCTTCGAGGACCACTTCTCTTGAAATATTACCATTGGCCCTAACGAAGCGATCGACATACTTGCATACAAAAATGCCGCGAGTGCGAGTTGTTGTGTTGTTTTGATCGAATCTTTAAAGGTGCTGCTGCGGTGGGATTACCATTTGGGCCACTCTCGCTTGTCGGATTACCATTTCGCAAACAAAATGGTATCAAATGTACTGCGTGTACAAAGTAGTTGGTTAAATAATTTTTTAATATTAAAGGACATTATAAAATTAAAATATTTTAAAACTAAACATCTGCATGACTTTAGCGAATTACGAGTACATTTCATGTAACTTAATATCATAGTGTCGTTTGTAGTCTTGGTCGATTATGGTAACCATCGATCTTATTGCGAATAGGAACAAGACAAAATGGCGTTGATTGGTACTACACACCGGCGTGAATATGTATTTGCATTATTAGTGTAAAGGTGGACCGACATCTTGGTTAACATACGGTTTGCAAAAACTCCATGCGATATTCACGTTAGTGCGGAGGCACATATACTACCAAGAGATCGTGAAGAATGAATTCACGAAACCAAATTGGGACCACCTTTGTATTCCCGCGACACTGTAGTATTCCTCTCGTCTCGTAGCAACAACATATAAGCGTCGATGACATGCTCGAATATATCGACTCCGGGCCCTAAGGTTACCTTTGCATTGTGTTCTAATTCATATAAGCGGCGGCGGATGTGATAAAGGATATAAATCCTCTTACGGTGCCACCACGTTTCCAAACATATGTTTATTTATAAATGTCTCCTTCGATCTTTAAGTCTTTTGGATAAGGACCCTTTTGGTCCATAAGAGATGTGGTCTCCGCATCTTGTACACGATTGAGACCGAATGTACATTATTATTATTTAGTGATAATAATTAAAACCATCCTTATTAACATAACTATATATACCTTTTGTGAACTAGATCCTTGGCGTCGAGAAAAGTCCATGAAATGAAGAGTTGGTTGGAATGTAACACTCCTCATAGGTTTGGAAGGTTGGAATGTAACATTCCTCGTGAGGCTTGGGTGGTGGGAATGGAGCTCTCCTCGATTACTTGTGGGGTGGGTATGTAGCTCTCTTGTCTGACATAATCAGTTTGTTTCCCAAGCCCTTCATTGAGTTGTGTGTATTGGGATTTGTGGTCCAAAATTTGTGGGACCCCCACTGCCGAGGTATTTGTTTACCTCTTGCTTGAAGAAATCGTATAGGCGTATTAGAAATCCCAATTATTTTTTTGCGAGACCAACTCGGGAGGCGGTGAGTAAATCTTGAAAATTTATCAATAAATGTGACTTTGCACTCTCGACTTTGTCGTATAAGATAAACACAAACAAATATTATTAACAATAAATATGAATAAATATAATATTAAGTATTTACTCAATACATGATTTATTAAAGAAGAATATAATTTTATACCATTTGAATAAGGTGTTGTTGGTTGTAAATGGCTAGAGGCTCATGCTTATTATAAGTGGTAAACTTGCACTGTCGAGGGTCGGTGAATTTTCAACGTGTAATTTTTCTATACCGGACCATGTAATCATCTATTGGGACATAATCGAAATTTCGGTTTGTTGTCCTTGAGATGATCCATGTATACCTCCAGCATGAAATATATTCCCCTCTCGAGGCCGTACGATCCTCGACATCGATAAATTTAAATTTTTCTCCTTCCTAAGGTCGCGTGGTTTTGGTACATTGATGGTATGCCTTGCATGAAACGAATTGTCTCATCTGCGGTCAGGCATCTGAAATTCCACAATATCAAAGTGGATCGAGGGACCCCACGGATCCAACAATGACTTTGCCTTCAAAATTAAATCCATTTGATATCATCATCCCATATTATGTAAAGTAGCGAAACCACATCCCACATAGACTTAATATCTAACTCCCCTCGGTAAAATGACAAATGGTGATGGGGATTCTCCGTCTACCGAGGGTGCTTGTGGGCTCCAAAATAGGACCATGCTAAAGCCCTAGGTAACCATAAGGATGATTGTGGCCAAGAGGTTTGGCTTTCCAATACTTACACGCTCATAAGCCCAAATTTGTAACAATGTAACCTGACCATTAATGTATTTAACTCCTTTCTAGTAGCGGTATATAAAGATCTGTACAAATATGCTAACACTACTTGCGCCCCAAGAGTAAGTTACTGATCTTGACGTTGGCAATAAAAGACATATATTGTGGGTGCACACTATTTCTATTCTATTAGGGAATAATATTGCCTTTACATAACCACAACATGTATGCCTTTGTGTGTAGCCCTCTGACATCTTTACTTGCATTCTCGGGACATTTATTAAAATGTTAAATGCAACCACACTAATGAAATTACCTTTGCATTTTTTTGAACTAAAATATTCACCGACTAATTTATCTCCAAAACAATCCTAAAATAATTCAAATTGGTGGCAATGAGGGACAGATTAAGGGCTTTCCACCACCGGTAACCCAAAAATAAAGTGAACATCCTCTAACGTGATTGTTATTTCTCCACGAGTTTAAATGAAAAGTATTGGTCTCAAGGCGCCATCTCTCGACTAAAGCGGATATCGGACGAAAGTCGGTTTGGTGTCTGACACCTCGAAAACTAAATACTCCAAATCCACATTTATCTAATAGGATTTTTTGTTCTTTTATCAAAAGCCCTTGATTATATTTACGATCGATTATATTATTTGGAGCCTAATTTTCCCCTCTCTCCCATGATATATATCATCGATACATGATCTTGTTGATCATGAAGAACACTTGGATCGATTGGCCCGTATTCGGTGTCCATCTTTTACCTAAAAAAATACATCAATTCCATATTAGTATTGCATGACAAAATAAAGTTGAAAGTAACATCTTTGCAAAATGACATTAATAACAATACACGATAACATGCATTAAAAACTAGTCATCACTAAACAACATGCATATAATAATAACATAACGCACGTGTATATAATGTAATAATATTAACATGCATTAAAAAGCGAAATTTGTAACATTATGCATGTTAAAAACTATTAACATCGTGTAATAATAACATTAACAAGAAATAATAACATTAACAAGAAAAACTATTAACAACAAAAGTAATAACATGCGTATAATAATAACAATTGAGTTAACTTTGGAATAAGTTTTTTCATTTATATAATGTAATAAAAATTGAACAAATAACAATAAATAAAAACTATTTCAAACAAAACAAATAACAATACTTGATTTATAACAATATCTTACATCTTATGCAAATAATAATATGAAATGGAGTACCAATAACAATATATCTTACAAAAAATTTGGTGTCTTGAGAATATAATAAATGGATTCAGTAGCTTGATTTGTTGAAGTTTTTTTGCTCCTCTCTTAGAAATACTCCTCTCTACTCTCTGTTATTTTTATTTTATCTAGCTTGGCAAGTGAACTTTAGTTTGAACAACATGTGTTCTCGATAGGCGTTTAAATAAGCTCATGCAAATGTAAATTACATGAATTAATTTAGGACCAAATTCAAACAAATGTCTCGACTTTTTAGTTTACAGAGCTTGCGGTGTTCTTTCCAGAAGCGATGTGGCGAGAAAAAGTGGTCAAAAAAATATTATTGATTGCATTTCAGAAGCGATGTGGCGAACAAAGGTTTGTCACTTTGTTAGTACGAAGACGAGCTTCATAAATTTGGAATTAAAATAATATATATATTCCTCTCAAAATTAGTTAAGTAGGTGAGAGGCTATAGCAATTTGGAAATAAAAATATATATATTATTAATAAATTAGATTCGGTAGGTAGAGGCTATAGCAATTTGGAAATAAAAAAATATATATATATTATTAATAAAAATAGTTAAGTAGGTGAGAGGCTATAGCAATTTGGGAATAAATCAATTTTTCATTTGCTAGCTAGACTCGAACCCGCGACCTCAAGCTCGAACATTAAATCATATGACCACCCAGAGCACCACCACGGGCCTACTGTTGTAAATATCTTACCTTGGATTTGGATATATCTTAAAACATTCCATCTCCCCCAATTAAATTTCTCAATATTTTATTATAATTATTAGATTATTATTATTATTCTATTATTATTACGAATTGAGTATAAAGTAGTTCCATATTCTAGCGGCTTATGTACTTTTATTATTTTATTATTATTATTTTATTATTATTATTATTATTATTATTATTATTATTATTATTATTATTATTATTATTATTATTATTATTATTATTATAAACAATATACGGTGAATAAGTAGTCGTCAAACATAATAATCTGACACTATGGGAATAGAAAAAAGTGACATTGATTATATGGGAAAAGTACATTAGTTTGACTTCTTGAGCATTACTTAGCTACAAAATTTATCTTCTGGTGATCTTTTTACCTTTAAATATTGTCTAGGAAAGCTGCTATTTTCTCAAGTTATCTTCTTATCCTTCCATAGAATTTGTTCTACGATATTATTTTCTCTTTTCTCCTCTACTCATAATTTGTTTCATCGGTTTGCCCACTTTCACTTGAGAAAATCAAGTTGAAGTTACGATCGAGCAAAATTCATCACTATTATTCACAAGTAAGTTTTTCAAAATGTCATATAATACATACGAATTTGTTAGTGAAGTTGTGATAATAAATCGATATTGTTAAAATCGTTGGTCGATTATTTTTTATGCGTTGGAAGAGGTTGAATATTTTTATAGATCATATGCTGCATAAAAATGGATTTGAGATTAGAATTGCAACTAGTCGTAAAAACATGCTTATCTGAATGATATCGGATCTAGGCGGTATGTATGTGTAAAAATAGGTACACCAATTGTTGGCAAGAGTTTACGATGATGAAGATAGTAGTAATAAAATAACTAGAGCGGAGAGAGACTACATGGGACGAACGATGTGCAAAGCTAGAATATATGTTGTCCTGATAAGAAAGAGGACAATTGGCGTATATCTCTTTGTTGAATTAGAGCACAATCATCACTTAGTGACCCCCACCAAAAGTAGATTTGATCGAGACTCACGAAATATTACTCTGTTGCAAGAAATTTAATTGACACTTTAAATAAGTCAAATTATTGGTCTAGTAAGATGATGAATGTTTTGAGCCTGATGGGAGGTGGGTTGCAAAATGTTCCTTTCTCTCTTGCTAATGTTGAGAATGTGGTGCGAGATTTAAGGCGTGATTCTGCGAGATGAAAATGATGCATGGCTGCTTTGTCGATCATTTGAACAAACTTGCATCAGGAAGTGCCGACAAATTTTTTTCCGAGTGAAACCGGTGTGAAAACAAACCGCGTAGCTTGTATTTTGTGGGTTGGCCTTGCGATCGAGGTTTATATATCAGCAGTTCGGAGAGCGTTGTGACATTTGATAATACATCTGGGACAAATAAGTATGGCATGCCGTTTGTTCCATTTTAGGGTTGACCACCATTATCGATCTATATTGTTTGGATTTACCTTTATTACGAGGCGAGCAGAGGACACTTTCGTTTGGGTATTACTGAGACATGGCTTGAAGCCATGGACTACAAAGCACCTCTGACCATCATCTTTGATCAAACGAGAGCGAGCCATGAGTAATGCTATTGCTACGGTACTTCCAACTAGTTATCATTTATTGTGTTCTTGGCATATTAGTGATAAATTTCTGAAAAATTGCATCATGTTTATTACGAGCACCCATCGTTCAAAAATGATTTTAACATTTGTGTGTATAACTCATTGTCCATCGAGGAATTTGAAGAAGCGTTGGCATATTACGATAAGTTCCTATGAATTGTATACTAATGAATGGCTTGGAAGTTTGTATGATGTACGATAGAAATGGATTCGGCATATCTGAAGAGATATTTTTCTTGGGAATGACTGACTACCGGCTGGAAGAAGCGAGAGCATGAATGCCTTTTTGATGAGTATGTTATGTTAATCATCAGCGGGTATGCTATGTTTTGTCTTCTTGAGTCAAAATTTGTAGAAAAGGCGGTTTATCGAGGGAGAGGAAAGAAACTACATAACAAAACATCGTAAAAGGATTATGGTACTCGGTTCATCTTTAGAAGTTCATCTTTTGCACAAGTGTACACAAAGAGATGTTTAGGCGTTTCCAAGCGTCGATTAAATCGATTCCATGAAATCTGATGTTCATAAACTTAGTGAGTTGTGTGTCGGCGATACTAAGGTTTATCACGATTGTATAATCTGAATCTGTTGAAAGTGGTGGAAGATATAAAAAGTTGTCGACAATCGACAATTTGGGATCGATAACATATAAGCGCCAAATGTTTTCTCACTACGGTGAATTATGCGAGGCACATCTTGAGATATTTCATAGCAAAAAGTATTTCACAAATACCAATAAGCATGATCCTTCATCGGTGGACGAGAGAGCGAACAAAAGCAATGGTGAAGACTTACTCTTTAACTCCACATCTGCGACTTGAACAAAATCAAGCGATGCGCTATAATCATTTGATGGGTGATTACGAGGAGTTAGCGAAGAAAGCGGCTTACTTTCGGTCAGAGGTTACAAAGCTGTTCTTAAACCGAATGCGAGGAAAAGAGTTGGTTGACCGGTATGATCCGGATGAGAATATTCTTGAGCTGGCGGATGGCGACATTGATTTGCAGTTGGAGATCAAATCATGATATGGGATACGATAATGGCGATGAAGATGCAGAGGTGGGAAGAAGAAGAAGAGTTTTTGCCGCCTAATATTTCTCAAACAAAAGGCCGTAAAAAACAATCTAGATTGAAAGTGCACTTTCGAGAAAATCATTCCTTCTAAGACTCATTGAAAATGTGCGATTTGTGGCTTTGAAGCTTACCACGATAAGCGAAATCACTATCGAGTGCTAGGGATTCTGAGAGCAAAAAAAATAGGCGTCGGTTGTATTAATCATTCTATGTTTTTTATTTTATGAAAATGAACATGTAATATGTCTTATTCCTCTTAATGTTATGCGATTACTAGTATTGGTATAATCTGTACTTCTAATATTGATAATCACATTATTATTATTATAATAATACTTCACTACTTTTATAAATTCGATAATCACATTATTATTATACTTCACTAGTTTTATTAATAATAAAATCATTTCTTAATAATAAAATCATTGCTTAATATATAAAATCATTACTAATAATCATTGCTTAATAAATATAGATATTAACTTATTTCTAAATAGAAAACCCCGTATATGTATTATATAGACTTATTAATAATAATAAATCGTAATATAATAATAATGCGAGAATATAGATTTTGGGGATGGTGAAGTTTTAATATAAAGATATATCCTTGGTTGAAATTAACTTGACTAGGCAAGTGGTGCTCGGGTGGTCATATATGATGAGTGTATGGAGTTTGAGGTTGCGAGTTCGAATACATTTAGCGGTGAATTGCTTGAATAAAATCATTTTTTCAATTTTTATTGTCGGTAGTGATAAAATTTGTCTTAAGTAAATTTATTTTTTCAATTTTTAATACCGGTAGTATCATTTTGTCTTGGTAGATTTTTTTTATTATTTTAATGCCGGTAGTATCGGCTGTCTATGTAGTGGGAGAAATAAAAAAAAATTAAAAAAAAAATGTGTAAGCCGGTAGAAGCTCTTCAGGTCGGATTATTTTATTATTTTAATGCCGGTAGTATCATTTTGTCTTAAGTGGGAGAAATAAAAAAAAAAAAAAAAAAATGTATGGTAGGTAGAAGCTCTTAAGTAGGATTATTTTAATAATAAATATTCACTTTTATAATTATCTTGATGATATAATTTTTCGTGGGCCTCACTTATTAAAATTAAAATAAATAATTAAATACAACAATGCTTTTATCAAATAGAAAAGTTAAATAACTCCCTCTCATCGATCGATCGCCACTCTATGAAGTAACCGTCTCTCTCATCTATATATGTCAAGTACTTTTCCCCATGCTAGTGCTACCTCATATTTTTTTAGCTAGGTTTTGTCTTTACCTCAAAAACAATAGTAATAGTACCATTTTTATATATCTTCAATTCCTCTTCTTTTTAATTAATTTTCATATCTTTACCTCATGACTACTTTACATTATGTCTGGATCTCTCATATATAGATGATCAAAATATATAATAAAAGATATATTAAATTCAATTCATATTTAATAACCCTTATAATCCATGAATATAAATCCAACTACATAAAATACGTACACATTAGCAAAAAATGGTACGTAAAATTTTATTTAATATTTTTGGTTAACGTTTTGTATTTAAAGCTATAATGACAGGATTAAATCAAAATGATATATAGCGATCGATATTTTACAGTACAAGCCATGATCTGGGGTGGATCTAAAAATCTTTTTTCAGTAAAGGTGGATTTTAATTATTATTTTGTTCAAGTTAAATAAAGAAAATTTAAACCAATCATAATATTAACTAATCATATATAATAATGTTTATAAATTACAATAAATATTTATAATTCAAACTAAAAAAGAAATTTCAAATAAAAAACATTTAAATACAATTTAGAAATTTATTCAGATTACTTGTCATAGCTTAATTGGAATGATTCCCACAAATGCTCAAAGTCTCAAATTAATTAAATTTACTTCTTATATTCAAACAAAATCATGAATTAATTTTAAAACATAAACTAGTTTTGTACGTACTTCTAAAATTTCAGCGAGCCTTAAAATTAAGAAGATTTTTTTACTTGTATTTAAAATTAATTTATAAAATTTATTTTGTCCCTTCAAAATTTAACTATTTTATTAATCTTACCAATTGAATTTATTAATAAATTTATTAATTTATATATCTATCATACCCTTATTCCCATAAAAAAAAATGGGTCAGCTACCTATGCTAGCCTACCCATGTTCCACGCGCATGGAATTTAAGAAATGCTTGAGCAAATCGTAATTAAGTTCAGTGTGCTTAATTTGAATCCCCATGCAGGCCGGCCGGATATTAATTAATTGAATCATGTTATCATGAAGTTATTTTTTTAATAAATTGGTTAATTGACCAATAAAATATTAACACACATAAAATCTCGTTTACGTGTTAGTATTTTATTAATCAATTGACCAACTTACTCCAAAATAAATTTTATACTAGCCACTTCCTAATTAATTATAGGGTGCCTTTATATGACATGCAGAATTGCAGACTCAAACGCTTTCAGGCATGAACACAACATGAGCCATGTCATATATATAGAGAGAGAACGGATCACTCTCTCTTAAATAGTATTTCTTTATTAAAATTATATTATTTTGAAAATATTTTTAAATATAAAATAATATATATATATATATATATATATATATATATATATATTTGTTATGCATCCACTTAATTAATTTTGTATAGGGCTATCACCAAATTACCTTTAGCATCTACGGCTCAGATACAACATCCAATTTTGCACATGTTAAAAGATTAAAAATTTGGTAAAACTATTATATATTATATATACTTGTACACCTATCAATATTTTAGAGTGGGGGTTCAAAACAATCAATATATATATATATATATATATATGGGGTGGGGGAAGGGGTGGGGGGGGCGCATAGTAGGACACACAGAATATCAATCCCGTCCATGCTAACCATCAACGACCCAAATTAAAATATGAAAAACGGCACTTGTTAATATAAGTAGCGAATGATAAAAAATTATTAAATCTATTTGTTATTAATAGTAGACCAGAAATCTTGAATATAATTGTTAACGCCAACATCTACTCCGACATCTCAATCACGCAAAGCGCGCGATCCTCGCGACAAAAACACGATAAACACCATAAACGATAAATTTGGACCACGGGGATAGCAAGGCGTGAGAAGTCGATATCACGTGTTCACGAGGTTAACGATGGAGGATGTAATATACAGTATTTTGAGAGAGATAATAATTTCGGTTGTGTGTATATGTGAATATGAATATGAGCGTGTATGAGAACGCACATTTGTGAAGACTTAGTTGATAGGTTATCTCTCTTCTCTTTTGCGGTTCGTGCCACCCACTACTTTTGACATTATTGCGTGATCGATGGGTCTTTGCCACTGCCTGCTTAGCCTACTCACTACCTTTGGTCATCTTTGCTTTTATCTGCACGTGTGGCTATAATCCCATCCACATTAATGCGTGGCGGTGTCTTGGTCATTGTCATGCTTTTTCATCATTACAAGTCAAAGTAATAGATATTAAATGATCTAATGGGTTAGTCAATGAACCAGCCCCGGTCTTATAGGGTTAAATAGAAGTAATATGGTGACTAGCCCAGGTGACTTTCGAGGTTCAATAATGATGGCCCAATAGATTAATTAAACAAGTGAAATTTCAACTTACTTCTACTAAAGAGGGAAATATCATGACCCAACATCGCTTTCTAGTTTTTTGTTGAACATAATATTTAATAGAAAACTATAAATGGTCCATGATATTAGAATTTACGAAAGGCCCATAACAGAAAGTAATTGAGACATACCTAATTTGGTCCATAAGATGAGACAGGGAATGGCTGAATGTCCAGAGTAAAAGGCCCAGTCAATAAAGGATTGAAATTGAACAAGACGGTCTAAAAATCAGAAATCCAACTGAGAAGCCCAATTTGATAAAATGTCTAAGAATTGATCCGAACGCTTCCCATTCGAATTCTCATCATTACTAACATTTAATGTGCCGCCTTCGTGCTTTCGTGGTAACCGTCGATTATAAAAGATAAACTTTACCAATTTTGGCGGCTTTTACACCGCCAATTTGAACTTTGAACCTTTGAGCTTTCTTCTCCTTCCCAGAACTTCCTTCTCTGTTCTACGAAATCTCAACAATGGTGACTGTGAACTCTAACCAAAATTCTCCCCTTCGCGTGACTCCTGTTAGCACCGTTTCCCCCAATCCAAACCCTAACCAAGAGGGTTCGAGTTCAAATCCCCAGTCCACAGCAACCATGGGGAAGAATCCGCCCTCGATACCTTCTCTGTCACCTACTGACTTCTTTAAGGATGGGGAACAGTTTCCTCATGCTAATACCCCCCTTCTTTATTACGGAAGTCGAGAGATCGTATCCTTGGACTCATTATCGATTTCGGATACGTCTGTAAGAAGGGCTCCTGCTCCCGAAGAACGCATGTACCATCGACCGGATGGTTGGGTCGCTATGCTAGTTACTTTTCTCGAAAAGGGAATTCGCCTTCCCCTCCACGCCTTCGTCGTTACCCTCCTAGGGTTTATAGGAGTGGGATTTGCCCAGTTGGTCCCTAATTCCTATATCCACATTCGGCGTTCATTGCCTTACATCACGAACTAGGATTCCTCCTCTGTCGACATCTTCTTCACCTCTTCTCGATTCGGTAGATCCAGGAGAACGAGGTTGTAAGACCAGAAATTTTTAAATAAAAGGAATTTCCTTTATTTATTATTTTGAAATAGTAAGGGTTGATTTGATTAATGTGGATAGTTAAGGGTTAAATCATAAATATTTCAAAATAAGCAAGTGGTTATAAAATATTCATTATATGGGGAATATTCGTTTGGTCGTGGAATATTAAATCTGTGTCGGGGAATATTAAATCTGACGGCCTTTGACCATGTGTGGAGCCCCCATGTGAAGCGATTGGATGAAGAAAGCGACAAATATAAGTTGTTTTTAAATAACAGGCGTAGTTATTCACAGATTATCTTGTTGGAATACCGGTGGTTAAAAACACACTAATCTGGCGTTGTTGAGCGAGTAGCTGCGGTATTGCACCAATTATTGATTCTTACGTGAAGGCACTACTCGATAATGGTTACGATAATTCTTATTCGATTATTTTATTGAGTTAATAATTCTTTGCGTTGATATTTTATATTCTTTGTTGTTTGATAATTGTCATTTACGGTATTTTTCATTATCGAAGCAATAATTCATATTATCTGAATAATATTATTAGATAACATTATTGGCAATGTCTAGAAAGTTACATCTAAGGAGAGGTTTGGTCACCTAATGCTTGCGCATAGATGAAGAAATTCTTATTGGAAAGCCCCCTCTTCTGAGGGCGCACGGTTGTCGATATTGTGATTACGTAATATTATTTGTGAATAATTAATTATTGATTTATATGATGAGGAAAATATTGATTTTATGTGGATATAGATGGAAAATTTTTAAAATGACAATTGTTGAAAATTAATATTTTATCTTTTACGATAAAATAATTCGTTTAAATATATTATTTTAATAATATATTAGCGGTGATATTTTACAACGAATGTGGGATATATGAGTATACGAGGAGGAAAGTATTTTTGTTGCAATAAATGTTTAAAACATGTTAAACATGTCGATTGGACCCCATTTATTATTGGTGAAATTTGATTATACTTTGTAAAATCGCTTGGTTTGTGGATTTGGTCAATTTCTATTTGGAATTTGGAAAAACTTTCTTACGCAAAGTTGTAGAAATTGAATTTCCTATAAAAACTCATGATTCGAATTTTTCTGATGAAAGGGCTATTTATTATGAATTATTGAAGTTAGGATTAATTGATTATCATTTTTTGGAGTTTTAAGTAACTTTTGCATGAAAAACGTTTTTTGTCACTTATGGGACATGTGTAAGTGGTTGATTTCAGATTTGATGGTGTGCGTAGGAAGATGTGGAAAAATAATATTATTAATATATTAAATTTTACGCTTTGGTGTTCTAGCGATTTCTATAAATAGGGTCTTGGGTTAGAATTGAAAATCACACGAAGCTGAAGTTTTCTCTCTCTATATTATCGGCGTATTCTTGTGAGTATTTTGAGTATACTTTGAGTATTGCTAGGCGGTGCAAGTTCCTTGACCTTATACGGTATTTATTTAGAAATCTTGATCTTTTCGAGGTAAGGGATATATTTTTTTAAAAATGATATTATTTCTTTGATATCATTATCTTTGAAATATTGATCTGAAGTTTTATCAAATTTGGAACTTTTTCATATGGGGTTACTATTCATGGGTTCTTATTCATGAGTTCTTATTCACGAGTTCTTATTAAGCGAGATTCTTATTCACGATTCTTATTCACGAGTCTTATTAATGAAAGCGTGAAGATGTTTTTGTGGAATTTCTATCTTTTGGTGTGGAGTTACTATTCACGTATACGGCCTTTATTCACGTATCTGGCACTATTCACGCATATCTGGTCTTATTCATAGAAAAATAAAATTTCTTCTTTTCGTCAAAACATCTAATACGGATACTAACTACGATTGTATCCATGTTTTGATCATTCTTGAATTTTACACCACTATGATTATTTTTGAGGTATTTTTTGGGCGTGGATAAAACCAATACGAATCCTTAATCCTTAATCCTTGTCATTTTGTTTCCTTTGGATTCGTTTCTTTAAAAAAAAAAAATATTTTCATCATCTCGGTCTTAAATGATGATATTATGGAATATCTTTGGCTTTTGTAGTGCAAAGATGAATGATTTCTTAAGAATATCTTTGCTTTTGTAGTGCAAAGATGAATGATTTCTGAAGAATATCTTTGGCGTAGTGCAAAGATGAGCAGTGTTTAAATGAACATGACCAGTGATGAATATCTTTGGCATGTAGTGCAAAGATGAATATTTGATTCGGATGTATATTGATTGATGTTTACGGGGATAAAAGATGAGCGATGAACTTTTAAATTTCATACATAGAAGATAGTAGTTTGCATTCTCTACTTAACTCTTCTAATGAATTATTATTTCATTGCGAATATTGATTTAAAATTTGTTGTCTATTGTATACTATTAGATTTTTCCTGTTGAAGACTAACGATAATTTGTTGTATATTATCTTAGTCATAATATTCTTCTTGAGCTAGTTGAGCTCACCCTTTTCCTTTTTGTTCCATTTTTCTCGGGAGGCGAGAATATAAGCGAGTGCAGTCGGGGTATGGAATGAAGGTTTTAGAAAGGATTGTTTAGTAGTCCTCACCATTTTGTAAAATAATGTATCGATAAATGTGATGAGGATTTATTTGAGTATAGATATTATGCAGAAGATAATATTTGTATTCAAACTCACGATTTCTTGTTGTAATAATAAAGTTGTAGTTGTTGTTTACGAGAATAGGTGATGTACCGTGTATTGTGACTCATTTGGTGAGAATATGGTGATGTATACTATTTTGGGGCGTCATTGTGTTGGTATCGAGCTTGAGGGATATGATCTCTGGCGGAGATCGGGGAATAGAACTAGGAGGGAGAGGCGAGTAAATCCTTAGCTAGTGTGTCTACTAAGCTTATTTGTTAGTTGGTCGGTATATAGGGATATTATGTGATATATTGATTTCCTTAATTAACCCTTGTTTTATGGCGGTATTTGAGAATGTCGTGAGAATATTAACAATGGAAATGAGGCCAGTGGAGATGCTGTACTCACCAGCGAGGAGAGCGTGCAGCAGTGGCAATGTTCCTCTGTGAACAACACCATTGAAGCGAGATGATGAGCGAGGGGATGTTTAGAAGTTTTTGCGATTCATGCAAAATCGGACGAGGAAACTTCGTGTTCAAAATCTGAGGAGGAAATGATAGCAATTCACGGGTTGTCACGTGACAGCGATTCAAAAGTTGGGACCACCACGAATTTAAGGAAAGCGGATCGATCATGGCGGAAACATGGGTCAAACAAATTACCAAGATATTCGATGTCTTGGGATGCGCGGAGAACGAAGGTTCCATTCGCCACCTTTATGTTAAAGTGGCGGCGGACTCTTGGTGGGAATGCGTGAAGCGTACCCATCGGCCGCTTTTCGGCATGTCTTGGGAGGCGTTTGAAGCTATTTAATGACAAATACTTTCACGAAAGTGTTCGTCGTATGAAGGAAGTGGAGTTCATCAGATTGGAACAAAACAACATGGCGGTGTCTCGATCACGAGGCAAAGTTTGCGAGTTATCGGTTTGCACCTCATTTGGTGGAGAATGAGGAGCGTATATGGCGGATGTTTCTTAGAGGTTTGAAACGGCGTCGTCGATATCTCATTTCTCATAAATTTTCTCTTTATTAGGATGTTGTAAGCGAGGGCTCAATTATTAGGCGAGATAGCGAAATACGGTGTTGAGGACCTAACCGAGGATCGTATCGGAGATAGCGATCAGCAGAATAATGATAACTGCGGAGAAAAGCGAAGCGGACGAAATGGTAACCACTCTGGTGGTAATCATAGCCGTGAAAATAGAAGAAGCGAGTCGGGAGGAGATTTAAAAAAGGAGATTTAACAACGACCGTATGAAGATGGCGGTCTTGGCGAAGCTGGTTCTAAGGGAGGAAACGACCCACCGGTCGTATCTTACAAATCTCACGGAAAAGAGGACATATCGGTCAAGCGCCCTGACAGTTCAAGGTATGCTATAATTGTGGAAAGGAAGGACATATCGCTCGAGATTATGCGATGGCGAAACCTAGTTAGTGGGACGGTGACTCGAAAAACATCGAGAAAAGTCAAAGTCAGCGATTAGGGAAGGCGTTTGTTGTGGTTGGTCATAATCGAGAACCCAAGCGAGGTGATCACGGGTAAGCTATTTATAAATTCTTGCGAAGTTTATACCTTACTTGATCTGGGTGCTACCCATTCATTTATCTCTCTGCGTGTGCTCAGCGTTTAAACTTGACTCAGGAGAAATTAGACTTTGACCTATCTGTGGAAACTCAGTTAGGAGAAACTTTCATCACATCCTTTGTTTATAAATCTTGTTTGATTCAAGTTGGCACCATTACCTTACACATTGACCTTATCTCTTTAAAGATACTTGCTTTTGATGTGATTTTAGGGATTGATTGGTTAACTACTCATCATGCCAAAATTGATTGTTTTCGTAAGGTTGTTAGTTTTCATATTCTAACTTGACTGTTATGCAATTCAACAACTAAACCATTAAAATCGATCTTTATCATATCTAATCATAAAGCTATTCGTTTTATTAAAAAGCGGATGTCAAGCTTTCTTAGCCCATGTTATGGATTTGAATAAAGACACGTCAAATTTGAATAATATTCTGTTGTTATTGACTTTCTGGCGTATTTCTAGAAGAACTTCCGGTCTACCCCGAGCGTGAAGTTGAATTCTTTATTGATCTTGAACTTTGGTACAAAGCCCATTTCTAAAACCCCATATCGAATGGCTCTATTGAACCCGGGAGTTAAAGGTCAACTCTGAGGAATTGTTGGACATCGGTTTCATTAAATCTAGTACATCTCCTTGGGGTGCTCTGTTTTATTTGTAAAAAGAAGAAAAGCGGGAGTATGCGACTTTGTATTGACTATCGGGAATTGAACCATGTCACCATCAAGAATAGGTATCCTCTACCTCGTATTGATGACTTGTTTGACCGATTCTGAGGGCCTGATTCTTTTCAAAAATCGATCTTAGATTACGGATATCATCGGTGAAGATTAGGCGAGGATATTCAAAGGCGCCTTGAGAACTTCGGTATGGGCATTATGAATTCTTAGTCGTATCTTTCGGACTAACTAATGCTCCTGCGGCTTTCATGGATATGATGAGCCAAGTATTCAAGGAATATTTGGATCGATTCGTTGTTGTCTTTATTGATGACATCCTCATATATTCCAAAAAAGTGAAGATCATGAGCACCATTTGAAATTTGGTACTCAAAGGCCGTGAAAACCAACTATATGCCAAATTGAAGAAATGCGAGTTACGGCTTGAGGAAGTAGCATTCCTTGGAGCGCGTGGTGTCGAAACATGGAGTATCTGTTGATCGTGAAGATTGAAGCAATACAAAGTTAGAACAATAAAAGTCGTGGTTGAAATCACGTAGCTTTTGGGCTTATTTGGTTATTATCGGAGATTCGTGGAAGGGTTTTCTCGAATCGCTACTCCATTAACTTCACTAACTTCGGAAGGATACAAAATTCGTTTGGGGCGAAGAATGCGAGAAAAGTTTCAAGAGCTTAGAGGAGACTTATTTGGCTTTTGTTCTAACAATACCATCTGGTTCGGATGGATTTGTTATCTCTGACGATGCTTGAGCAAAGGGTTAGGATGTGTTCTCATGCAGCGTGGGAAAGTCATAGCTTTATGCCTCGCGACAACTTAAAGAGTATGAGAGGAATTATCCTACTCATGATCTAGAGTTAGCGTGATCGTTTTTATTAAAAATATGGAGGCACTATCTATATGGGGAGAAAGTGGAGATATATTAGGACCATAAAAGCCTTAAATATTTCTTCACTCAAAAAAAGAACTCAACATGCGGCGTGACGTTGGCTCGAGCTATTGAAGACTACGACCACACTATTGATACCATCTGGTAAAAGCGAGCGCGTGGTGGTGGCGCATTGAGTAGAAGATCATATGCGGGAGCGAGTGCGATGATGTCAAGTATCGCGTAGAGCCGACTTTAATAGAAAAAGTTAAGGTTGCTCGAGCCAGGCCGGGGCGATCGTATGAAGAAGAAAGTACTGAAGGAGCTATTAGGGCGAGAATTGATGAAGAAGGAATACTTGAGTCCACTCTAGACTTTGTGTTCTAACGACTACGATTTGAAGTACAAGATTATGATGGAGGCACACAATCGCCATTTGCAATCCATCACGGAAGTACTAAAATGTATCGTGATCTTGACATACATTTTGGTGGAACAATATGAAGAGAGAGATTGCAAAGTTTATCTCGATGTGTTTAACTTGCCCAGCGTGTAAAGGCGGAGCATCTTGTACCCTAAGGGTCCGTTGCAACCACTTGAGATTAGGAATGGAAGTGGGAACACATTACTATGGATTTCGTTCACGGGTCTTCTTCTACGGTTTCTCAAGGCATCAATCTTATTTGGGTTATTGTTGATAGATTAACCAAGTACGCTCATTTTTTTGCCGATCACGGAGACTTATTCCTTGAGCGTCTTGCTAGTATATGCGTGAATGAGATTGTGAGGTTGCATGGCATACTGTATCCATAGTTTGGATCGTGACCCAAGATTCACTTCAAGATTTTGGGTTAGCTTGCAAAAAGCTATGAGCGCAGTTTGCGATTTAGTTGGCATACCATCCCCAAGCGGATGACGGACAATCGAGAGGACTATTCAAACTCTTGAAGATCTATTAAGACTCGTGTCCTAGACTTCAAGGGTAGTTGGGATAAGTATTTACCATTGGTGGAATTCTCCTACAACAACAGTTATCGAGGCAAGTATAGGTGTGGCTCCATTTGAAGCATTATATGGGCGAAAATGTCGTTCTCCATATATGTTGGGATGAGGTGGGTGAAGCAACATTGTTGGGACGAGTTAAATACGCATATGACTAGAAAAGATCCAAATGATTGACAAGCGTATACAAAGCGGCACAAGATCGACAAAAGAGTTATGCGGATCTTCATCGAAAGGGCGTGGAATTTAATGTAGGGGATCGTGTATTGTTGCGAGTTGCTCCATGGAAGGGAGTTACAAGATTTGGGGAGAGAGGAAAGCTCGATCCACGATTTATTGGTCCATTTCAAATTCTTGAATAGGAAGTAGGAAATGTAGCCTATAGACTTGCGTTACCTCAAAGTATGTCTCGTGTTCATAATGTGTTTCACATATCTCGTACTTCGTAAATATGTGAAAGACCCGAACCACGTTATTGAGTTAGAGCCAGGACGAGATAGTAGAAGACTTAGCGTATGAGGAGGTACTGTCAAGATCTTGGATAGGAAGGAGCATGTCCCTGTATGAAAGGTCATACCACAAGTTAAAGTTTTGTGGAGGAATCATCTTTATAGAGGAAATGACACAGGAATTGGAAAGCGGAAATGAAAGCGAGGTATCCTCACCTTTTGAAAAACACCAGTGCGTCGTCGATTTCGAGGCGAAATTTCATAAGGAGGGAGGTTGTAAGACCAGAAATTTTTAAATAAAAGGAATTTCCTTTATTTATTATTTTGAAATAGTAAGGTTGATTTGATTAATGTGGATAGTTAAGGGTTAAATCATAAATATTTCAAAATAAGCAAGTGGTTATAAAATATTCATTATTCGTCGGGGAATATTCGTTTGGTCGTGGAATATTAAATCTTTGTCGGGGAATATTAAATGCTGACAAGCCTTGACCGTATGTGTGGGCCCATGTGAAAGCGATTGGATGAAGAAAGCGACAAATATAAGTTGTTTTTAAATAAATAGCGGCGTAGTTATTCACAGATTATCTTGTTGGAATACCCGGTGGTTAAAACACACTAATCTGGCGTTGTTGAGCAGTAGCTTAGCTGCGGTATTGCACCAATTATTGATTCTTACGTGAAGGCACTACTTTCGATATAATGGTTTACGATAATTCTTATTCGATATTTTATTGAGTTAATAATTCTTTGCGTTGATATTTTATATTCTTTGTTGTTTGATAATTGTCATTACTACGGTATTTTTCATTATCGAAGCAATAATTCATATTATCTGAATAATATTATTAGATAACATTATTGGCAATGTCTAGAAAGTTACATCTAAGGAGAGGTTTGGTCACCTAATTTGGCATGATGAAGAAATTCTTATTGGAAAGCCCCTCTTTCACAGGGCGCACTGGTTGTCGATATTGTGATTACGTAATATTATTTGTGAATAATTAATTATTGATTTATATGATGAGGAAAATATTGATTTTATGTGGATATAGATGGAGAAAATTTTTAAAATGACAATTGTTGAAAATTAATATTTTATCTTTTACGATAAAATAATTCATTTAAATATATTATTTTAATAATATATTAGCGGTGATATTTTACAACGAATGTGGGATATATGAGTATCTCTGAGGAGGAAGAGTATTTTTGTTGCAATAAATGTTTAAAACATGTTAAACATGTCGGTGGACCCCATTTATTGGTGAAATTTGATTATAGCTTTTGTAAAATCGCTTGGTTTGTGGATTTGGTCAATTTCTATTTGGAATTTGGAAAAACTTTCTTACGCAAAGTTGTAGAGAATTGAATTTCCTATAAAAACTCATGAGATTCGAATTTTTTCTGATGAAAGGGCTATTTATTATGAATTATTGAAGTTGAAGTTCAAAATAATTATTTTTGATTTTCATTTTTTTTATTTTATGAACTTTTTTTTTTATCATTTTTTTACTTATGGGGCATGTATGAAATGTTGGGATCTGATTTCAAAGAGGCGTAGGAAATTTGGAAAAATAATAATATTATTTTATTAAATTTTACGCTTTGGTGTTCTAGCGATTTTCTATAAATAGGGTCTTAGGTTAGAATTGAAAATCACACGAAGCTGAAGTTTTCTCTCTCTATATTATCGGCGTATTCTTGTGAGTATTTTGAGTATACTTTGAGTATTGCTAGGCGGTGCAAGTTCCTTGACCTTTATATCAGGGTATTTTAATTTAGAAATCTTGATCTTTTCGAGGTAAGGGATATTATTTTTTCGTAATGATATTATTTCTTCAATATCATTATCTTTGAAATGTTGATCTGAAGTTTTATCAAATTTGGAACTTTTTCATGTCGGGGTTACTATTCATGGGTTCTTATTCATGAGTTCTTATTCACGATTTCTTATTCATGAGTTCTTATTCACGATTCTTATTCACGAGTACTATTAATGAAGCGTGAAGATGTTTTTGTGGAATTTCTATCTTTTGGTGTGGAGTTACTATTCACGTATATGGCTTTATTCACGTATCTGACACTATTCACGTATCTGGTACTATTCATAGAAAAATAAAATTTCTTCTTTTTCGTCAAAACATCTAATACGGATCTAACTTCGATTGTATCCATGTTTTGATCATTCTTGAATTTTACACCACTATGATTATTTTTGAGGTATTTTTGGGCGTGGATAAAACCAAGTACGAATCCTTAATCCTTAATCCTTGTCATTTTGTTTCCTTTGGATTCGTTTCTTTAAAAAAAATATTTTTCATCATCCTCGGTCTTAAATGATGATATTATGGAATATCTTTGGCTGTAGTGCAAAGATGAATGATTTCTTAAGAATATCTTTGGCACTGTAGTGCAAAGATGAATGATTTCGAAGAATATCTTTGGCCGTAGTGCAAAGATGAGCAGTGTTTAAATGAACATGACCCAGTGATGAATATCTTTGGCTGTAGTGCAAAGATGAATATTTGATTCAGATGTATATTGATTGATGTTACGAGGATAAAAGATGAGCGATGAACTTTTAAATTCATACATAGAAGATAGTAGTTTGCATTCTCTACTTAACTCTTCTAATGAATTATTATTTCATTGCGAATATTGATTTAAAATTTGTTGTCTATTGTATTCTATATATTTTTCCTGTTGAAGACTAACGATAATTTGTTGTATATTATCTTAGTCATAATATTCTTCTTGAGCTAGTTGAGCTCACCCTTTTCCTTTTGTTCATTTTTTTCTCGGGAGGCGAGAATATAGCGAGTGCAGTCGGGGTATGGAATGAAGGTTTTAGAAAGGATTGTTTAGTAGTCCTCACCATTTTTGTAAAATAATGTATCGATAAATGTGATGAGGATTTATTTGAGTATAGATATTATCAGAAGATAATATTTGTATTCAAACTCACGAGTTTCTTGTTGTAATAATAAAGTTGTAGTTGTTTACGTACCATGTATTGACAACTCGAATAGGTGATGTATACCTATTTTGGGGCGTCGAAGATTCATTGGTCACTTCAACTTGTCCGTTTGACTGAGGATGAGCTACTGAAGTCTTTCTGTGCTGGATCCCCAGTTCTTTCAAAAATGTTTCAAATTTCGATCCCACAAACTGACGTCCATTGTCCGATATTACCACCTTAGGAATTCCAAAACGAAATACTACTGATTCTTTCAAAAATTTCAAGCATTCATGTTCCGTTTTTAACCTAAGTGGCTTTGCTTCTACCCATTTGGTCATATAGTCGATGGCAACTATAATAAAAACCGACTTGACCTTTTGCTTTCGGTGAGTGGACCAAAGTATATCAACCCCAGACAAAGAAAGGGTATAGGAGATAGGATCGAGTATAGCTCTTCCGGTGGTGATGTGGGATCGGATTTGTTGGTGACATTCTCGCACTTCTTGACGTACTCGATTCCGCTTCTTTGAAGATGGTAGGCCGAGAGAAGTACCCACGACGAAGTACTTTATAGGCTAATGACTTAGCAGCCATATGGTCACCACAGATGCCTTCATGTACTTCTCGGAGAGCATATTCAGCTTCAGATGGAGTCAAACATTTCAGTAGTGGAGACGATAAAGTCCTTCGGAACAGATCCCCATCAATCAAAACAAAATTAGAACTCTTGTACTTGATTTTCTTGGCTAGCATCCGATCCGAAGGTAAGACGCCATCTGTCAGATACTCCAGATATGGAGTCAACCAGCAGTTGGTTCGGTCAACGCACATTACCGATTCATGATAAACACTAGGATGTTGCAAAATTTCTAAGTAAACCGACCCATCAAAGACGTTACATCCGTAGTGACTAATTTGGAGAGTGCATCAGCAATGGAATTGTTATTACACTCGACCCCCTAAAACTCGTAGGATTGGAAATACTGAAGCCGTTCTTTCAATTCTGCCAAATACTTGATCATTCTTGGGCCTCGAGCTTCGTATTCCCCAGAGAATTACTTAACGACTAACTGAGAATCACTGAAGATGACTATTCTCTGCACTTCAAGACTCTTCGCTAGTCATAACCCTGCGAGTACCGCCTCATACTCATCTTCGTTGTTCGTCGCTTTGAACTGAAATCTAATGGCCTGCTGCACCTTGAATCCCTCCGGACTCGTCAGAATAATCCTCGCTTCATCGACGTCAAGTAGTAGAAGACCCATCTGCATACAACGTCCACGAACTCTACCGTCATCAAGAATCGCAACTACTCTGTCGGATCCTTCACACGTCACAACTTCATCGACGAGAAAACGAGCATTCAACTACAAAATCAGCCAAGGCTTGCCCTTTGATGGCGGTTCGGGGATGATATTCAATGAAAAATTGGGACAATTCCATCGTCCATGCAGCTAATCTCCCCGATACCTCAGGTTTGCTCATAATCTTCTTCAAAGGCTGATCTGTGTATATTATTACCAATCTACCCTGGAAGTATTGCCAAAGCTTTCGACTATCAGTTATTAAAGCAAAAGCAAACTTTTCAATGTTTGGGTACCTTGTTTCAGCATCCCGAAGGACATGGCTTACGTAATAAACCGGGTGCTGCTTACCCCCAACTTCATGCACCAAAACTGCTCTCATCGCTAAAACGAACTAAATTGCTAAGTACAAATATAGAGGCTCAGCAGGAGCGGGTTTCACCAACAAAGGCGCCGAAGATAAGTAGGACTTGATGCTTTGAAAGGCGTCCTCACACTCCAAAGTCCATTGGAACGTCTTTGCATTCTTCGGCCCTTTCAACGTATCAAAAAACGGCAAACATCTTTCTGCTGACTTGGACATGAACCTCTTTAAAGCTGCAATCCTTCCAGTCAGACGTTGAACATCTTTAAATGACTGAGGAGTCTTCATGCTCAGGATCGCTTGAATCTTCTCTGGTTTGGTTTCAATTCCTCTTTGACTGACAAGATAACCCAAAAACTTGCCCGCCCCTAGACCGAAGGTGCACTTACTGGGATTTAGTCTCAAGTTGTGATGGCGAATTATCTGAAAGCATTCTTCTAAATCATCCAGATGTTTATGTACCAGCATGCTTTTAACAATCATGTCATCTGCGTACACCTCCATATTCTTACCCAACTGGTATCTGATGACGTAGTTCATCATCCTCTGGAATGTGGCCCCGGCATTGATGAGGCCGAAGGTCATTTTCTTGTAGGCATATACCGAACGATGCGTAATGAACGCCGTCTTCGGTATATCCTCTTTACTCATGGAAATCTGATGATACCCAGAGAATGCGTCCATGAAACTTAACAAAGCATACCCTGAAGTGGCATCGATGAGTTGGTCGATGTGGGGCAGCGGGTAAAAATCCTTTGGACAAGCTTTATTTAGATCGGTATAGTCGATGCAGACTCGCCATTTACCGTTCTGGTTCTGGACCAGCACCACATTTGCCACCCACTACGGGTAGTCAATCTTAAAAACGAAGTCAGCTGCCAACAGTTTTGCAATCTCTTCATTGATGATCCGTTGACATTCAGGTGCAAAGATCCTCCTCTTCTGTCGAACTGGTTTCTTTGACGGGTCCACTTCCAACCGATGCTCAGCAATATACCTGCTTACTCCCGGCATATCCTGAGGTTCCCATGCGAAGATATCAACATAGCATCGCAGGAGCTCCATGAGTATCGTCCGGAGAGGTTCCGGCAGACCCGAACCTATTTTGACTGTCTTGTTTACCTTGCCCGGGATGAGCTCTATCTCCTCTGTTTCTTCAGTTGGCATGACCAATGGTTCGAAACTACTCTCAGTGAAGGGTTCGATCTCTATCGCCATAGTCTACTTTTGCTTCGATACCCCCACTCCCGAAGTGATCACAACATTTCTATAACACCTTCTGGCCAGATCCAAATCTCCTTTCACCTCACCAACCCCATGAGCCGTAGGAAATTTAATTTTGAAATGAGGGATTGAGGTCACAGCTTGTAAAGCAATTAAAGTAGGCCTTCCCAAAATAGCATTATAAGCAGAATCTACATGCACAACATAAAATTTGTAAATAATTTCTACCTGCTGAGGGGCCGTTCCGAAGATGACCGGTAGTTCAATGGTTCCAGCCACCTTGACCGGATCGTTACTAAAACCGTACAAAGGAGCCTCCTGCCCTATCTCCATCTTCCGCCCGTCTAGGTGCATCCTCTGATAAGCGTGGGCATACAGAATATCTACAGAAGACCCATTATCTACCATCATTCGCTTCATATCCACCGAACCCACTTCATACTGTCAAGTATTTCAATGATCCCTTATGTGGTTCGATGATTTCAAAGGATAATCCTCGTCAGTAAAGGAGATTACTGTACTCGGATAAGGTCTATCAGTCTTCGGAGGTACCCACCAGCATGGCCAAGAATCCAGTGACTTCGGTAACTTTTTTCCAATAAGTTTGCGAAGTACCCCGGTGATGACATCTATCACATGCCTTGCAGAAATTTCCCGGCCGGGCAACGTGACGAATCGGGTTGAGTTGAGTTAATGAGGCAGGTCCCTCCGTCTCCATTGTTGATTAGTTTCGGCGACCATATACCGAACTAAAGCCCCACCTTGTACCTTTCTTTCAATGAAATCTTTCAAACTAGCATACGATCGTTCAGTATGCGTGACCCGAAGCTTGATGGTAATCACAATACTTACGAGAATTCCCTTTTCGGGCTTAATGTTATCTCGAGGTGGCTCAAAGATAGGTTGATTCTTAATCGATCCAAGATAATGAGATACATGTTGAGTATTGTACGCCCTATTCACTCTCGGGTGGGGAGCGGATTTAACGTCCTCCACCTTGTCTCTAATTGTTGTATCTCTTGACCCGCTTCATAGCGGTCTTTATTCCTTCATTCTTCTTTTGGTCCCCATCGGTTTTGTCCCGTCATCTCCTAAGCGAGTGCGAAGAAGGGACGTTTGAGGTCGTTTCATGGCTTCCTCTACCACGATATAGCCTTGATTTTGTCGAAGGCTTCAAATGAGACTCTTGGTGGTGAAACATTAACTTCTTTACCAACTTCTACGATTTAACCAAATTTAACCCATTCTCAAAGCTGTAAGACTCCAACTTTTATAAATAAAGATGAATTTTCTATAAATATTATTTTTGAATATTATGGAATAAATTTGATATAATGTTATAGTTGTGGGTAATATTTATAAATTTTGCAAAGTAAAGCAAGTTGTTATAAAATATTCGTTTAATTGGGGAATATTTTTTTTGTCGGGGAATATTAAATACGACTACTCAATCATTAGTGGACCCATTAACGGAAGTATTGTCGTAGTTAGAAAAGCGACAAAATTATCTTTCTATAAAAATAACTAGCAGAGGTGTTACCGTTAAAGTCATTGAACTACCCGGTAGTAAAAGAAAAGAATGTCGCGTAGTTGTATAGTAGTACACGATATTGATTATTGATGCTTACATGAGAAGTCACTCACCTATGCTCAATTATTGCTACTGAGAATTGTTGCATCATATCTCTTATATTATTGATTCAATTATTGTCACAAGATCATCATCGTATAATATGTTATAGTATTAAATCAATAATTGAGGCGACAAGTTATAAATGATTAATAATTGTTGAAAGATTAAATATGTGTTGATTAAAAATAAAATGATTTGTGGTAATATTTATTCAATCCTTGATGTATATAAAGAGTCTCATTATGAGGCGTTTGTGGTAAGTTTGATTATTTTATGGGGGCCTATATGTCATCATCTAAGAGTCTCTTCAATCGATAGTAGTTACCTTTACCAGACGTCAAACCACTTATAGTTTCATATTACAAAGCGCCGAACCACTTGTCGTTTCACATTACAAAGGCCGAACCACTTGTCGTTTCACATTACTGAGGCGTCAAACCACTTTTCTTTTCACATCACCGACCGTCAAGCCACTTGCCTTTTCACATGGCGGGTCAAAAGCTAGAAATCTTCTATAAATAGAGACCTAGTGCTTCATTATTTTTCACTTAATTCATTCAAGCTATATAGAGAGAAAAAGTATAGAGAGAATAAGAGAGAAAGAAGAAGAGTATTTTGTTACTACACTACTCTGCGGTATTCAATCTCCTACTAAAAGTAAGGGTTTATTCTTTCTTATTCATGAAGAGAAGCTGTTGTTATTCCATTGCTTATTATTACATTGGAATAACTTTTGTATCGTGGTTTACCCTATACTTGGTGACATTCTTCTATTATTCATTGGAACATCTTGTGCTCGTGTGTTTTACACCGGACGATTAAAATCTTTATTATTATTCTATTGGAACATCCTGTCGTGTGTTTTTTCACCGGACCGGTTAAAATCTTTTTATTATTATTCGTTAGAACATCACATGCGTGTGTTTTACGGACTGGTTCCATTCTTTATTATTCATTGGAATATCACATGCATGCTTTTACGCCGGACCGGGTTCCGTTATTTATTATTACATTGGAATAACTCCGCTGCGATTACATCGCATGCATGGTGATTTCTTTTGTTATTCCATTCTTTATTATACCCGGTTGGTTAAAACTTTGACTTCTATACTCCATGAAATTAGTGGAATATCCTCGATATTCAAGGCTTCATCCAAAGATCCTTTCATGGAAATATTCTTCTCAAGATTCTTGAATTTTACTCTACAAAGCAAAGATCATGTTGACAGTTTGGATGTTATTGGTTCTAGATAAATTAATTCTTGAACTTGTTTTATTGAATTCTTATATCATTGTCATCATCCTCATGTTTATATTATGTTGAAAGTCATCTCATGGCTCAGAAGCATGTAGATGGATTTGGTATGATTATGACGAGAGACTATTCGGTGTAATCATGACCGTAATGTTACAAATGATGTGGTAAAAATCCTCAGTGCCCGTAGTGCATTGATGGACAGTTGTTGGCATGATCATGACCATTAATGAATACACAAATATTCTTGGCCCGTAGTGCATGAATAATTGTGGTCGTGATACTAAAGAATATCCTTGGCGTCAGTAGTGCGAGGGGGGTGATTCGATGATGTGGAATATTTATTAAAGTCGAGTCTCAACTATAATGATGATGAAAACCTTTTAAATCATAAAAGATAGTAGATTTTATTTTCTACTTGACTCTTTTAATGGATTGTTGGTTCATTGTAGTTAAACTTGATGTTCATTATATTTTATCGGTTTAAACATTTGTAGAAGCTAATGATAATTTATTTTGCATTATCTTAGTCATAATATTTCTTCGAGCTAGTTGAGCTCACCCTTTTCTTTTCGTTATTCTCGTGAAATGAGAATATAGCCGGACGAGACGGGGAACGGAGTAATGGTCCGGAGGATAGCATTAGTAGTCCTCACTATTACGTGAAATAGTGTGATAATAATTGTAATGAGGACTCCTTTTGAGTTTGTATAATCTCTAGTAGACAATATTTGTATTCAAACTCACGATTTATGTCGTATTGTATACTACGATTATATTAGTAAGTTGTATTTAAATTACATACCATGTATCTCGACTACCCAAGATGGGTGATGTATACCTAATTTTGGGGCGTCACAGTTGGTATTAGAGCTTAGGGATATGATCCCTGGCTAAGATGTGAGAATAGTACTAGGAGGGAAGAGAGGGGAATACCTTCGCTAGTATGACCTACCTAAGTTTATGTGCTAATTTATTGGTCGGTCAGAATATAGGGATAATATGTTACATGTCAATTAACCTTTTTTTGTGGCAGTATCTGAAAATGACA
This sequence comes from Panax quinquefolius, assembly GCA_020205615.1. Lineage (NCBI taxonomy): Eukaryota > Viridiplantae > Streptophyta > Magnoliopsida > Apiales > Araliaceae > Panax > Panax quinquefolius. Next base: position 11,483,060 of record CM035155.1, on the reverse strand, counting down.
TCTAAGAATGTTGAGAATAGTAATGGAGCACATGCGATCGTTGATTCACCACATATCAATAATCAGGATAATGTGCATCAGGAAGGCGACAATCCTCATACAAACAACAACACTGACCAAATGATGAATGATCAAATGTTCAGAGGCTTTATGTAATTCATGCAACAAAGAAAGTGAGAGCGACTCTGCCCAAAACGTGAGGTGGAAACACGGAAAACTCTCGGCGGTCACCGCTTAAGCAGATTCAAGGAGCTAGGACCACCGGAGTTTAAGGAGAGCCAAAACCACTTACGCGGAAGCATGGATAAAGCATTACCAAGATATTTGATGTCTTGGGATGCTCCGAGGAGCAAAAGGTTCCCCTTGCACGCCTTTTATGTTGGGAGAGGCTGATTCTTTGGTGGGAATCGGTAAAACGTACTCAACTTCATTGTCTTAAAGATATCTTGGGAGAAGTTCCAGAGTCGTTTCAACGATAAATACTTTCCGAAAGTATTTCGCCACATGAAGGAGGTGGAGTTTATCAAGTTGGAACAAAACAATATGACCGTGTTATGTCACGAGGCAAAATTTGCGGAGTTATCACGGTTTGTGTCCCACTCTGTGGATAATAAAGAGAGATTGGCGCGAATGTTTTTAAGAGGTTTGAAGCGGAGATACGTCAACATCTTATTTCTCATAAACCGTGTTTGTATTCGGATGTTGTAAATAGGGCTCGATTAGTGGAGCGCGATAACGAGTCAACGTAACTAAAAAGAGAGAAGCGGCAAAATTATAATACCAATGAGAAAAGTCATTGAGCGGTGACAACAAGCATGGAGGAATCAGCGGGCGAGATATGGTAACCACCGGTGGTAATCGGGGCCAAAATAATAAGAATGGACATTTCAAGAAAAGGAGATTCAACAATGATGGAAAGACGTCAAGACCAAAGACCCGTTGTTAAGCAAGGAGAAAGACCACCTATCATATGCTTCAAATGCGGAGGAGAGGACACATCGGGCCCAAAGCTGCGCCATGCAGTCAAAGCATGTTATAATTGTGGAAGAGAAGGTCACTTAGCTCGATTTTTTCGCTTTCAAGACAAATTCAAGCTAGGATGGAGGCACCAAAAGTAGTCCAGAAAAGTCAAAACCAAAGAGTCAAGGGAGAGGCGTTTGTTGTGACCTCCCAGAGAGCAAGGAACCCGAATGAGGTCATCACGGGTAAGCTTATCATAAAGCGTAATGAAGTCTATACTTTATTTGATCCGGTTCTACCCATTCTTTTATTTCTTCTACTTGCGGCTCATCGATTAAATTTGACTCAGGAGAAATTAGACTTTGACTTATCTGTGGAAACTCCATTGGGAGAAACCTTCATTACATCCTTTGTTTATAAGTCTTGTTTGGTTCAAATCGGTACCTCACATTACGTCGATCTTATTTCACTAAAAATACTTGCATTTGACGTGATTCTAGGGATTGATTGGTTAACTACTTATCATGCAAAATTGATTGTTTTCGTAAGGTTGTTAGCTTTCATATTCTTAACCAACCTATTATGCGAATCAAGCGACCAAACCATTAAAATCAATCCGGTCATCTCAAGCCATAAAGCTATTCGTTTATTGAAAAATGGATGTCAAGCTTTCTTAGCTCATGTCATGATTTAAACAAAAATACGCCGATTTTGAACGATATTTCTATTGTTAATAAATTTCCGACGTACGTATTCAGAAGAACTTCCGGCCTACCCCAGAGCGTGAAATTGAATTTTGTATTGACCTTGAACCCCAGATAAAACCTATTTCCAAAGCCCCATATCGAATGGCTCTATTAAACTTCGGAGTTAAAGACCCAACCGCAGGAATTGTTAGACATTGGCTTTATTCGTCCTAGTACTTCTCCTTGGGGTGCTCTGTTATATTCGTGAAGAAGAAAGATGGGAGTATGCGACTTTGTATTGATTATCGGGAGTTGAATCATGTCACCATCAAAAATAGGTATCCATTGCCACGTATTGATGACTGTTTGACCGATTACCAGAAGGAGCCAAATTCTTTTCAAAGATTGATCTTCGTTAGGATATCACCAATTGAAGATTAGAACCGTAGTGAAGATCATAAACAACACTTGAGGTCGACACTCCAAAAGCTTCGTGAATATAAGCTTTATGCCAAGTTGAAGAAATGCGAGTTCGGCGAAGAAGTAGCATTCTTGGGCACGTGGTATCAAGTCATGGAATATCATTGACCCAAAGAAAGATTGAAGCTATTCAAAGTCGGGAACAACCTAAATCGATTCAAGCACGTAGCTTTCTCGGTTTAATTTGGTTATTATCGGAGATTCGTGGAAGGATTTTTTCGAATCGCTACTCCATCGACTCAAATTGACTAGGAAAGATACAAAGTTCTATTGAGCGAAGAATGTGAGAAGAGTTTTCAAGAACTCAAGAGGAGACTTATTTCAAAGACTGCTCGACAATACCATCGGCTCGGAGGATTTGTCATCTACAAGTGATGCTTTGAGCAAAGGGTTGGGATGTGTTCTTATGCAACATGAAAAAGTTATAGCCTATGCCTCGCGATAACTCAAAGAATATGAGAGGAATTATCCTACTCATGATCTAGAGTTAGTAAATTTGTTGTCTTTGCACTTAAAATTTGGAGGCATTACTTGTATGGGGAGAAAGTGGAGATCTTTACGGATCATAAAAGCCTCAAATATTTCTTCACTCAAAATGAACTCAACACGCGACAACGACGTTGGCTTGAACTGCATTGAAAGATTATGATCATACCATCCAATACCATCACGAAAAGCGAACGTGGTAGTTGACGATTGAGTAGAAGATCATACGCAAGCACGAGTGCGATATTGTCAACGCAAAGGCCTATTTTGTGTGACTTGCAAAGGATGGAGATAGAGTTAAAGACTCCAAGGACACATGTGATGATAGCGAGTATACGAGTAGAACCGACTTTAATCGATAAAGTTAAAGTCGCTTTCAAGCTACGGACACTGGAGCCGATGCGCGTATGAGGAAGAAAAGTGAAAGAAGGTCTTATCTTAGGAAGCAAGAATCGATGAAGAAGGAATACTTCAAGTCAACTCCGGACTTTGTGTTCCTAACGATTCGATTTAAAGTATAATATCATGATGGAGGCGCACAACACACCATTTGCAATCCATCACGGGAGTACCAAAATGTATCATGATATTCGTCTATACATTTTGGTGGAGCAATATGAAGAGAGAGATAGCGCATTTTATCTCAAGGTGTCTAACTTGTCAACGAGTTAAAGCGGAGCATCAAGTACCAAAAGGTCCATTACAACCACTTGAAATTCCGAATGGAAGTGGGAGCACATTACCATGGATTTCAAGCACGGCCTTCCTAAGGTTTCTCAAGGCATAGATGCGATTTGGGTCATTGTTGATAGATTGACCAAGTCCGCCCATTTCTTACCGATACGAGAAACTTATACACTTGAACGTCTTGCTTCGTATGCACATAAACGAGATTGTAAGATCGCATGGTATGCCAAGTATCCATAGTTTCGATCGAGACCCAAGATTCACTTCACGATTTTGGGTTAGTTTGCAAAAAGCTATGAGCACAGACTTACGATTTAGCTCAAGATATCATCCTCGCATTTGGACGGACGAATGGAGAGGACTATTCAAACTCTTGAAGATCTATTAAGACTCTGTGTCCTTGATTTAAAGGGAAGTTGGGACACGTTCTTACCATTGGTGGAGTTTTCCTACAACAACAGTTATCAAACAAGTATTGGCATGGCTCCATTCGAAGCGTTGTATGGAAGAAAGTGTCGTTCTCCAGTATGCTAGGATGAGGTGGGTGAAGCAAGGTTGTTGGGACCGGAGTTGGTACGTATGACTACGGAAAAGATTCAAACGATCCGACAACGTATAAAAACCTCACAAAATCGACAAAAGAGTTATGCTGATCTTCATCGAAAGGACGTGGAATTCGATATAGGAGATCATGTGTTGTTAAGAGTTGCTCCATGGAAAGGAGTTACAAGATTTGGAAAGAGAGAAAAACTCAATCCTCGATTCATCGGTTCATTTTTAATCCTCGATCGAGTAGGAACTGTGGCCTATAGACTCGCTTTACCGCCAAGTATGTCTCGTGTTCATAACGTTTTTCACATATCCATGTTACGTAAATATGTGAAAGACCCGAACCATATTATTGAGTTAGAACCGGACGAAATAGCGGAAGATTTGACGTATGAAGAGGTTCGTGTTCAAATCTTGGATAAGAAGGAACATATTCTACGCTCCAAGGTTATACCTCAAGTCAAAGTTTTGTGGAGCAACCACGATGTTGAAGAAATGACTTGGGAGTTTGAATCTGAAATGAAATCAAGGTATCCTTACCTCTTCGACATACCAGAATCGCACCCTAATTTCGAGGGCTTAAATTTCATAAGAAGGGAGGTTGTAAGACCCCAACTTTTATAAATAAAGATGAATTTTCTATAAATATTATTTTTGAATATTTTGGAATAAATTTGATATAATGTTATAGTTGTAGGTAATATTTATAAATTTTGCAAAGTAAGCAAGTTGTTATAAAATATTCGCTTTTGGTCTGGGAATATTCTTTTTTGTCGGGGAATATTCGCATGCGACTACTCAATCATTAAGTGGACCCCACAACGGAAGTATTGTCGTAGTTAGAAAATGACAAAATTATCTTTCTATAAAAATAACTGCAGAGGTGTTACCGTTAAAACCGTTGAACTACCCAGTAGTAAAAGTACGATGTCTGGCGTAGTTGTATAGTAACACACGATATTGATTATTGATGCTTTACGTGAGAAGTCACTCACCTATGCTCAATTATTGCTCATGAGAATTCTTTGCGATCATATCTCTTATATTATTGATTCAATTATTGTCACGATTATCATCGTATAATATGTTATAGTATTAAATCAATAATTGAGACGACAAGTTATAAATGATTAATAATTGTTGAAAGATTAAATATGTGTTGATTAAAAATAAAATGATTTGTGGTAATATTTATTCAATCCTTGATGTATATAAAGAGTCTGCATTATGACGCGTTTGTGGTAAGTTTGATTATTTTATGGGGGGCCATATGTCATCATCTAAGAGTCTCTTCGTCAGATAGTAGTTACCTTTACCAGACGTTAAACCACTTGCCGTTTCATATTACAGCGGCCGAACCACTTGTCGTTTCACATTCTAAGCGTCGAACCACATTGTCGTTTCACATTACAGCGCCAAACCACTTTTCTTTTCACATCACATTACCGTCCAAGCCACTTGCTTTTCACGTGGCGGTCTTTAAGCTAGAAATCTTCTATAAATAGAGGCCTAGTGCTTCATTATTTTTCACTTAATTCATTCAAGCTATAGAGAGAGAAAGTATAGAGAGAATAAGAAGAGAAAGAAGAAGAGTATTTTGTTACTACACTACTGCGTTATTCAATCTCCTACTAAAAGTAAGGGGTGTTATTCTTTCTTATTCACGAAGAGAAGCTGTTGTTATTCCATTGCTTATTATTCTCGTTGGAATAACTTTGTATCGTGGTTTACCCTATACTTGGTGACATTCTTCTATTATTTCGTTGGAACATCACATGCGTGTGTTTTACACAGGACTGGTTAAAATCTTTATTATTATTCTATTGGAACATCTATTCATGTGTTTTTCAGGACTGGTTAAAAGTCTTTTTATTATTATTCGTTAGAACATCACGTCGTGTGTTTTACATGGGACTGGTTCCATTCTTTATTATTCATTGGAATATCCTGTCGTGCATGCGTTTACGTGGGACTGGTTCCGTTATTTATTATTCATTGGAATAACTCGCATGTATGCGATCTATCGCGTGCATGGTGATTTCTTTTGTTATTCCATTCTTTATTATACCCGGTTGGTTAAAACTTTGACTTCTATACTCCATGAAATTAGTGGAATATCCTTGATATTTGCGGCTTCATCCAAAGATCCTTTCATGGAAATATTTTTCTCAAGATTCTTGAATTTTACTCTACAAAGCGAAGATCATGTTGTGATTTGGATGTTATTGGTTCCTAGATAAATTAATTCTTGAACTTGTTTTATTGAATTCTTATATCATTGTCATCATCCTCATGTTTATATTATGTTGAAAGTCATCTGTGTGGCTTTGTAGTGCATAGATGGATTTGGTATGATTATGACTGAGAGACTATTCGGTGTAATCATGGTACCGTAATGTTACAAATGATGTGGTAAAAATCCTCGGTGGCCGTGTAGTGCATTGATGGGCGAGTTGTTGGCATGATCATGACCATTAATGAATACACAAATATTCTTGGCCCGTAGTGCATGAATAATTGTGGTCGTGATACTAAAGAATATCATTGGTCAGTAGTGCAGGGGTGATTCGATGATGTGGAATATTTATTAAAGTCGAGTCTCAAATTTATAAATCGTAAGACCCCAACTTATTATTAATGAAATTTAATTTTCTATTTATTATTTTGAAATAGTATGGGTTGATGTGATTAATGTGGATAGTTAGGGTAAAATACATAAATATTTCAAAATAAGCAAGTGGTTATAAAATATTCATTGTTGTTGGGAATATTCGTTTGGTCGTGGAATATTAGATCTTTTGTAGAATATTAATTTACCAAGCATGACCATGTGTGTGTGGGCCCATATGTGAAAGCGATTGGATGAAGAAAACGACAAATATAAGTTAGTTAAAAATAACGACGTAGTTGTTACCATTAATCTTGTTAAAATACTCTATGGTTAAAACACAAGAAGACAGCGGTATTGCACCAATTATTGATTCTTACGTAAGAAGGCACTACTCAATAATGGTTACGATAATTATTATTCGATATTTTATTGATTCAATAATTCTTTGCGTTGATATTTTATATCTTTGTTGTTTCAATAATTGTCATTACACAATATTTTTCATTATCGAAGCAATAATTCATATTATCTGAATAATATTATTAGATAAAATTATTGGCAATGTCTAGAAAGTTACATCTAAGGAGAGGTTTGGTCACCTAATTACTTGCCAAGATAAGGAGAAATTCTTATTGAAAAGCCCCTCTTTTCCTGAACCTGCACGGTTGTCAATATTGTGATTTCGTAATATTATTTGTGAATAATTAATTATTGATTCATATGATGAGGAAAATATTGATTTTATGTGGATATAGATGGAGAAAAATTTTATTGTGACAATTGTTGAAAATTAAAATTTTATCTTTTTACGTTAAGATAATGTATTATTATATTTTAATAATATAATAATGGTGATATTTTACAACGAATGTGGGATATATGAGTATACGAGGAGGAAGAGTATTTTGTTGCAATAAATGTTTAAAACATGTTAAACATGTCATTGGACCCCATTTATTGATTTGAAATTTGATTATAAACTTGTAAAATCGCCTCGTTTGTGGATTTTGGTCAATTTTCATTTGGAATTTGGAAAAACTTTCTTCGCAAAGTTGTAGAGAATTGAATTTCCTATAAAAACTCGCGAGATTCGAATTTTCTGATAAAAGGGTTATTTATTATGAATTATTGATGTTCTGAAATTCCTGAATAATTGATTTTTGGAAGTTTTAATTATTTTAAATAATAAAAACATTTTTGATTTGTTTGGTAGACTTATTTGTTTTCAAGCATGGCTGAATTCAGATCATAGATTGTGTGCGTAGGAATTTATATATAATATATTAATATTATATTAAATTTTCTGCTTTGGTATTCTAAGCAATTTCCTATAAATAGGGTGCTTAGGTTAGAATTGAAAATCACATTTAAATCGAAGTTTTCTCTCTATATTATCGAGCGTATTCTTGTGAGTATTTTGAGTATAATTTGAGTATTATTAGTAAATTCAGTGCAAGTTCAAGTCATGCATAGCCTATATCCTGTTTCAATTTAAAGATCTTGATCTTTCGAGGTAAGGGATATTATTTTTTTTTCGTAATGATATTATTTCTTCAATATCATTATGTTGAAATATTGATCTGAAGTTTTTATCAAATTTGGAACTTTTGGTGTCTGAGTTACTATTCACGATATCTGGCCTTTATTCACGTATACGATATTATTCACGATATACGACATTATTCACGAATATTCAAGACTATTCATCGAAAAAATAAAAAATTTTCTTTTCGTCTAAAATATCTATTCGGATACTAGCTTTGATTGTATCCATGTTTTGATCATTCTTGAATTTTACACCACCGCGATTATTTTTGAGGTATTTTTGGACGTGAATAAAACAAAGTACGAATCCTTAATCCTTAATCCTTGTCATTTTTGTTTCATTGGATTCGTTTTTTAAAAATATTTTTCATCATCTTCATCTTAAATGATGATATTATGGAATATCTTTGGCCTGTAGTGCAAAGATGAATGATTTTGAAGAATATCTTTGGCTCGTAAGGCAAAAAGATGAACAGTGTTTAGATGAACACTTAATTAATCGATGAATATCTTTGGCCCGTAGCGCAAAGATGAATATGTGATTCCGGATATATATTGATTGATATTACGGGGATAAAAGATGAGCGATGAACTTTTAAATTCATACATGGAAGATAGTAGTTTGCATTCTCTACTTAACTCTTCTAATGAATTATTATTTTTTTCATTGCGAATATTGATTTAAAATTTGTTGTCTATTGTATTCTATTAGATTTTTCTCTGTTGAAGACTAACGGTAATTTGTTGTATATTATCTTAGTCATAATATTCTTTTCTTGAGCTAGTTGAGCTCACCCTTTTCCTTTTTATTCCATTTTTCTCGGGAGGCGAGAATATAGCGAAAGCATGCAGCTCTGGGGTATGGAATGAAGGTTCTAGAGAGAGTTGTTTAGTAGTCCTCACCATTTTTGTAAAATAATGTATCAATAAATGTGATGAGGATTTATTTGAGTATAGATATTATCAGAAGATAATATTTGTATTTAAACTCACATTTTTTTCTTGTTGTAATAATAAAGTTGTAGTTGTTTTTCGCACCATGTATTGACAACTCGGAATGGGTGATGTATACCTATTTTGGGGGCGCCACGGTTGGTATCGAGCTTAGGGATATGATCTCTGGCGGAGATCGTGGAATAGAACTAGGAGGGAGAGACGAGTAAATCCTTCGCTAGTGTGTCCTACCTAAGCTTATTTGTTAGTTTGGTCAAGAGTATATAGGGATATTATGTGATATATTGATTCCCTTAATTAACCCTTGTTTTATGGAAGATTTGAGAATGTCGATCGAGAATATTAACAATGGAAATGAGACCGTGGAGACGCCTTTGACTCACCAACGCGAGGAGAACGCGTGCAACAGTCGGCAATGTTCCTCCGTGTGAACAACACCATCGAAAGCGAGATGATGAACGAGGGATATTTAGAAGTTTTTGTAGTTCATGCGCAAAATCGCACGAGGGAGACTCGTGTTCAAAATACTGAGGAGGAAATGATAGCAATTCACGGGTTGTCACAACCAAGCGATTCAAAGAGTTGGGACCACGAATTTAAGGGAAAGCCAAATCCGATCATGGGCGGAAACATGGGTCAAGCAAATTACCAAGATATTCGATGTCTTGGGATGCACGGAGGAACAGAAGGTTCCATTCGCCACCTTTATGTTCCGTGGCGAAAGGCAGACTATTGGTGAGATCGTGAAGCATACCCATCAGCCGCACTCAAAGCATGTCTTGGGAGACATTTGAAGCTATTTAATGACAAATACTTTCCGAAAGTGTTCGTATATGAAGGAAGTGTGGAGTTCATCGATTGGAACAAAACAACATGACGGTGTCTCGAAGATGAGGCAAAGTTTGCAGAGTTATCGAGTTTGCACCTCATTTGGTGGAGAATGAGGAACGTATTACGCGGATGTTTGAGAGAGGTTTGAAACCCGACATACGACAATATCTTATTTCCCATAAATTTTCTCTCTATTCAGGATGTTGTTAATGAGGGCTCAATTGTTAGAAGCGAGATAACGAGTATATTCAACCGAGGACCATAACCGAGGATCGTACGAGAGATAGCAATCAATGAATAATGATAACCAACGAGAAAAAAGCAGACGGACAAAAATGGTAACCACTCTGGTGGTAATCATGGCCATGAAAATAGAAGAAGCGAGTCGGGGAGGAGATTTTAAAAAGAGGAGATTTAACAACGACTATGTGAAACGACAGCGGTTTGGCAAAGAATCGGTTCTAAGGGAGGAGAACGACCACCGGTCGTATATGCTACAAATACGGAAAAGAGGGACATATCACCCAAACCGCCCACAACAGTTCAAGGTATGCTATAATTGTGGAAAGGAAGGACATATCGCTCGAGATTATACAGTAGTGAAACCTAGTTCAATGTGGGACGGTGACTCAAAAGATCATCCGAGAAAAGTCAAAGTCAACGATTCCGGGAAGAAGCGTTTGTTGTGATTGGTCAAAATCGAGAAACCCAAATGAGGTGATCACGGGTAAGCTATTTATAAATTCTTGCGAAGTTTATACCTTACTTGATCTACGGTGTTACCCATTCATTTATCTCTCCCGCATGTGCTCAACGTTTAAACTTGACTCAGGAGAAATTAGACTTTGACTATCTGTGGAAACTCCATTAGGAGAAACTTTCATCACATCCATTGTTTATAAATCTTGTTTGATTCAAGTTGGCACCATCCATCACCTTACCATTGACCTTATCTCTTTAAAGATACTTGCTTTTGATGTGATTTTAGGGATTGATTGGTTAACTACTCATCATGCCAAAATTGATAGTTTTCGTAAGGTTGTTAGTTTTCATATTCCTAACCAACCGTTGTTATTTAATTCAAGCAACTAAACCATTAAAATCAATCACTATCATATCTAATCATTAAGCTATTCGTTTATTGAAAAACGGATGTCAAGCTTTCTTAGCCCATGTTATGGATTTGAATAAAGACACTTCAAATTTGAATAATATTCCTGTTGTTATTGACTTTCCGACGAATTTCAAGAACTTCCCTGCCTACCCCGTAACGTGAAGTTGAATTCTTTATTGATCTTGAACACTGGTACAAAGCCCATTTCTAAAACCCCATATCGAATGGCTCCTATTGAACTTCGAGGAGTTAAAGGTCCAACTACGAGTGAATTGTTGGACATCGGTTTTCATTCGTCTAAGACATCTCCTCGGGGTGCTCTCTGTTTTATTAAGTAAAGAAGAAAGAGCGGAGTATGCGACTTTGTATCGACTATCGGGAATTGAACCATGTCACCATCAAGAATAGGTATCCTCTCACCTCGTATTGATGACTTGTTTGACCAATTCTGAGGGGCACAATTCTTTTCAAAATCGATCTTCGCCGGATATCATCACCAAGATTAATCGAGGATATTCCAAAGATCGCCGCCTTGTAACTTCGGTATGGGCATTATGAATTCTTAGTCATGTCTTTTCAGACTAACTAATGCTCCTGCGGCTTTCATGGATATGATGAACCGAAAGTGTTCAAGGAATATTTGGATCAATTCGTTGTTGTCTTTATTGATGACATCCTCATATATTCCAAAAGTCGTGAAGATCATGAGCACCATTTGAAAGTCGGTACTCCAAAGGCTTCGTGAAAACTAACTATATGCCAAATTGAAGAAATGCAAGTTTCGGCTTGAGAGAAGTAGCATTTCTTGGGCACGTGGTGTCAAAACATGGAGTATCTGTTGATCAGAAGCGAAGATTGAAGCAATACAAAGTTGGGAGCAACGAAGTCTGGTGATGAAGTCACGTAGTTTTTTGGGCTTATTTGGTTATTTTTGGAGATTCGTGGAATGGTTTTCTCGAATCGTTACTCCATTAACCCAGCCTAACTTCGGAAGGATACAAAATTCGTTTGGAGTGAAGAATGCGAGAAGAGTTTCCAAGAGCTTAAGAGGAGACTTATTTTAAGACTGCTGTTCTACAATACCATCCGGTTCGGATGGATTTGTTATCTACAACGATGCTTCGTGCAAAGGGTTAGGATGTGTTCTCATGCAACGTGGGAAAGTCATAGCCTTTATGCCTCGCGACAACTTAAAGAGTATGAGAGGAATTATCCTACTCATGATCTAGAGTTAGCAAGCAGCTTGTTTTTTCGCTTAAAGATATGGAGGCACTATCTATATGGGGAGAAAGTGGAGATATATTCGCACCATAAAAGCCTTAAATATTTCTTCACTCGAAAAAAGAACTCAACACGCTGGCAATGACGTTGGCTCGAGCTATTGAAAGACTACGACCACACTATTCAATACCATCCCGAAAAGCGAACGTGGTAGGTGACGCGTTGAGTAGAAGATCATATGCGGAACGAAAAGTGCGATGATGTCAAGTATACGACAGAGCCAACTTTAATAGAAAAAGTTAAGGTTGGTTTTCAAGCCACCGAATCTTAACTAATGCGTATGAAGAAGAAAGTACAAGAAGGAGCTATTTAAGGCGAGAATTGATGAAGAAGGAATACTTGAGTCCACTCTAGACTTTGTGTTCCTAACGACTCGATTTGAAGTACAAGATTATGATGGAGGCACACAATACACCATTTACAATCCATCACGGAAGTACTAAAATGTATCGTGATCTTGACATACATTTTGGTGGAACAATATGAAGAGAGAGATTGCAAAGTTTATCTCGATGTGTTTAACTTGCCCAACGTGTAAAGGCGGAGCATCTAGTACCTAAGGGTCCGTTGCAACCACTTAAGATTCCGAAATGGAAGTGGGAACACATTACCATGGATTTTAGATTACGGGTCTTCCTACGGTTTCTCAAGGCATCAATGCTATTTGGGTTATTGTTGATAGATTAACCAAGTCTCGCTCATTTCTTGCCGATACGGAGACTTATTCCATTGAACGTCTTGCTAGTATGTACGTGAATGAAATTGTGAGTTGCATGACATGCTCTGTATCCATAGTTTCGGATCGTGACCCAAGATTCACTTCAAGATTTTGGGTTAGCTTGCAAAAAAAGCTATGGGCACGGAGTTTGCGATTTAGTTAAGGCATACCATCCCCAAACGGATTTGGACAATCGAGAGAGGACTATTCAAACTCTTGAAGATTTATTAAGACTCGTGTCCTAGACTTCAAGGCGGAGTTAGGATAAGTATTTACCATTGGTGGAATTCTCCTACAACAAGCAGTTATCGTGCAAGTATAGGTGTGGCTCCATTCGAAGCATTATATGGGCCGAAAATGTCGTTCTCCAATATGTTGGGATGAGGTGGGTGAAGCAACATTGTTGGGACCCGAGTTAAGACGTATGACTACTAGAAAAGATTCAAATGATTCGACAACGTATACAAACGGCACAATATCGACAAAAGAGTTATGCGGATCTTCATCGAAAGGACGTGGAATTTAATGTAGGGGATCATGTATTGTTGCGAGTTGCTCCATGGAAGGGAGTTACAAGATTTGGGAAGAGAGGAAAGCTCAATCCACGATTTGGGAAGGAGCATGTCCTACGCGCAAAGGTCGTACCACAAGTTAAAGTTTTGTGGAGGAATCATGCTATAGAGGAAATGACCTGGGAATTGGAAACGGAAATGAAAGCGAGGTATCCTCACCTTTTCGAAACACCAGGTACATACGTCAATTTTGAGGACGAAATTTCATAAGGAGGGGAGGTTGTAAGACCCCAACTTATTATTAATGAAATTTAATTTTCTCTATTTATTATTTTGAAATAGTATGGGTTGATGTGATTAATGTGGATAGTTAGGGTAAAATACATAAATATTTCAAAATAAGCAAGTGGTTATAAAATATTCATTGTTGTCGGGGAATATTCGTTTTGGTCGTGGAATATTAAATCTTGTGGGAATATTAAATTACGGTAGCGATGTATGTGTGTGGGCCCCATGTGAAAAAGCGATTGGATGAAGAAAACGACAAATATAAGTTGGTTAAAAATAAGGCATGTAGTTGTTACCATTAATATTGTTAAAATACTTGGTGGTTAAAACACGAAGCACCAGTATTGCACCAATTATTGATTCTTACGTAAGAAGGCACTACTCAATAATGGTTACGATAATTCTTTGCTCAAATATTTTATTGATTCAATAATTCTTTGCGTTGATATTTTATATCTTTGTTGTTTCAATAATTGTCATTACACAATATTTTTTTCATTATCGAAGCAATAATTCATATTATCCGAATAATATTATTAGATAAAATTATTGGCAATGTCTAGAAAGTTACATCTAAGGAGAGGTTTGGTCACCTAAATGCAGCCAAGAAGGAGAAATTCTTATTGGAAAGCCCCTCTTCCTGCAGAGGCACTGGTTGTCAATATTGTGATTCGTAATATTATTTGTGAATAATTAATTATTAATTCATATGATGAGGAAAATATTGATTTTATGTGGATATAGATGGAGAAAAATTTTAATGTGACAATTGTTAAAAATTTAAATTTTATTTTTCTCGATAAGATAATGTATTATTATATTTTAATAATATAATAATGGTGATATTTTACAACGAATGTGGGATATATGAGTATACGAGGAGGAAGAGTATTTTTGTTGCAATAAATGTTTAAAACATGTTAAACATGTAAATTGGACCCCATTTATTGGTGAAATTTGATTATAGCACAGTAAAATCACCCGTTTGTGGATTTCGGTCAATTTCTCATTTGGAATTTGGAAAACTTTCTTCCGCAAAGTTGTAGAGAATTGAATTTCCTATAAAAACTTGTGAGATTCGAATTTTTTTGATAAAAGGGCTATTTATTATGAATTATTGATGTTCAAATTCCTGAATAATTAATTTTTGGAAGTTTTAATTATTTTAAATAATAAAAACGTTTTTGATTTGTTTGGTAGACTTATTTGTTTTCAAGCATGGCTGAATTCAGATCATAGATTGTGTGCGTAGGAATTTATATATAATATATTAATATTATATTAAATTTTACGCTTTAGTATTCTAAGCAATTTCTATAAATAGGGTCTTAGGTTAGAATTGAAAATCACACCGGCTGAAGTTTTTCTCTCTATATTATCGGCGTATTATTTGTGAGTATTTTTGAGTATAATTTGAGTATTGCTATTGATTGCAAGTTCAAGTCATAGCTTTATATCCAAGGTGTTTCAAGACTAAGTCTTGATCTTTCGAGGTAAGGGATATTATTTTTTTTCAGTAATAATATTATTTCTTCAATATCATTATGTTGAAATATTGATCTGAAGTTTTATCAAATTTGGAACTTTTGGTGTGAGAGTTACTATTCACGATATCAAGACTATTCACGTATGATACAATTATTCACGATATCGACATTATTCACGAATACTAAGACTATTCATCGAAAAATAAAAATTTTCTTTTCGTCCAAAATATCTATTCGGATACTAGCTTTGATTGTATCCATGTTTTGATCATTCTTGAATTTTACACCACCGCGATTATTTTTGAGGTATTTTGGACGTGAATAAAACAAAATCAGAATCCTTAATCCTTAATCCTTGTCATTTTGTTTCTTTGGATTCGTTTCTTTAAAATATTTTTCATCATCTTGAGTCTTAAATGATGATATTATGGAATATCTTTGGCACATGTAGTGCAAAGATGAATGATTTCTGAAGAATATCTTTGGCTGTAGTGCAAAGATGAGCAGTGTGTTTAGATGAACATGATTAAGTGATGAATATCTTTGGCTGTAGCGCAAAGATGAATATGTGATTCAGATATATATTGATTGATGTTACAAGGATAAAAGATGAGCGATGAACTTTTAAATTCATACATGGAAGATAGTAGTTTGCATTCTCTACTTAACTCTTCTAATGAATTATTATTTCATTGCGAATATTGATTTAAAATTTGTTGTCTATTGTATTCTATTAGATTTTCTCTGTTGAAGACTAATGGTAATTTGTTGTATATTATCTTAGTCATAATATTCTTTCTTGAGCTAGTTGAGCTCACCCTTTTCTTTTTATTCCATTTTTCTCGTGGAGGCGAGAATATAGCGAGTACGTAGCTCTGGGTATGGAATGAAGGTTCTAGAGAGAGTTGTTTAGTAGTCCTCACCATTTTGTAAAATAATGTATCAATAAATGTGATGAGAATTTATTTGAGTATAGATATTATACAGAAGATAATATTTGTATTTAAACTCAGCGATTTCTTGTTGTAATAATAAAGTTGTAGTTGTTTCATACCATGTATTGACAACTCGAGAATGGGTGATGTATACCTATTTTGGGGGCAATACAATAATGATGATGAAAAACCTTTTAAATCATAAAAGATAGTAGATTTTATTTTCTACTTGACTCTTTTAATGGATTCTTTGGTTCATTTGTAGTTAAACTTGATGTTCATTATATTTTATCGGTTTAACTTTGTTGTAGGCTAATGATAATTTATTTTGCATTATCTTAGTCATAATATTTCTTCTTGAGCTAGTTGAGTTCACCCTTTCTTTCACTGTTCTCTTTAGGAAATGAGAATATAGTTTGGACGAGCGGGGAACGGAGTAATGGTCCGAGAGGATAGCATTAGTAGTCCTCACTATTACGTGAAATAGTGTGATAATAATTGTAATGAGGACTCCTTTTGAGTTTGTATAATCTCTAGTAGACAATATTTGTATTCAAACTCACGGTTTATGTCATTGCATGTACTACATGAGTTATATTAGTAAGTTGTATTTAAATTCTGTACCATGTATCTAACTACCCAAGATGGGTGATGTATACCTAATTTTGGGGGCGTCACAGAAACAGTCCAACAGCTTGTAGATCATTCAGGTCTGTCACTTGGCCGACTGCTTCACGGAACCGCTTCACATATTGGCCCAAAGACTCATTTGAATACTGTCGAACCTGAGCCAACGAACCAGTTGGTTTTCCCCTTCTTTTGTTGCTCCCGAAGCGAGCATGAAATTTACTGCACATGTCTGCCCAAGATGAAATTGAATCCGAGGGCAAAGTCCCCATCCACTGCCGGGCATCCTTTTCGGCGTTGTGACAAAAGTATGACACTTAGCAGCATCGCTAAAGTCATAATAATCCATCAGTCCGTCGAACGCCTGACTGTAGTCGTAGGGATCCCCCGATCCATCATAACTTTTAATGTGGGGCAATTTCTTGGTGGGGTCAGCTTTCTCTTTTAGAATTTCCGCGGAAAAAGGGGATGCCTTCTTTCCCGAAGTATCTTTCGTTTTTTGTACTTCGGCAAGCTGCTTCTGAAGTTCCTTTAATTCTTTAACCAAATACTCCACACCTTCTGGTTGAGATGACGCTTCTTTTTTCGGTGACTCCTTCTTCTTCTGAGTGGACTGGTTTCTTACAGCAGAACCTTCAACTTTAGAGGGACTTTTCCGATGACGAGCGTTCACAGGGTGGTGTACCCTCAGTGGACTCTCGAGAGTATGACCTCTAGATATACTTCGTCTCGAACTCTCAAGTATTTATGGTGAGAATGCGCAACAACAAGTGCCTTCATTGTACTCTCAGGAGTGTGATCTCTGGATCTACCTCTTCGTTCGCTTCGACCCTATTCCTTAGAATCGACAGGGTGATATGCCCTCTTCGATCTTTGAGGAGTAGGGCTTCGAAAATCTTCTTCTTTCTCGAGTTTGGCCCCGAGACTCTCGTCCTGAATGAGCAGGTTCTTTCCTACTCCGATGCCCTCGCTCTTCGGACTGAACATAACTGAACTCTTCGTCCCTCAACTCTGCCATTCGAGCCATCTGCTCAGCTATATCCTGTCGCTGCTTCATAAGTACTTCCATAGTTTTATCTGCTTCATCTGCCATCTTAGCCAATCGGGAGGCCTTTGCGTCTTGGTCATCTCGGTATCGAGTTCTGGGCGAGGTGCCTTCTACTCGTTTCCGACCATGGCCAGACTCCTTCTCTGTTGTGAAAACTAGCTTACGCTTAGCTTTGCGCACCGCCTTCGGCCGAGAATCATCAGGTGAACGTTTGGACGCTATGCTGGCATGAACACTTATTATAGGTCCCAAACGATCTTTGGCAGACACTCGTGGTGCTGATTCACTGACAGCCATCGGCTGCTATTCGGGTGTAGGTGTTCTACTCTTCACCATGAATGCTGACGTAGAACAAACACAGTCTGTGATTGAAAAATACTCAGGACACTAGAACTCAGCCCTCTTTCTAGCGCCAATGTTAACGCCAAGATCTACTCCGACGTCACAATCACGTAAAACGCCTACGATCCCGAGACAAGAATACGATAAACACCATTAAGCTTGGACAATTTGGACGTGGCCGGGGATAGCTCAAGCGTGAGAGTCAGTATACGTGTTCACAAGGTTAACAATGGAGAATGTAATGTCTAGTGTCTTGAGAGAGATAATAATTCTCAGTTGTGTGTATATGTGAATATGAATATGAACGTGTATGAGAACGTACCTGTTTGTGAAGACTTAGTTGATAGGTTATACTCTCTTTGCGGTTGCCAAGTGCCACCCACTACTTCCGACTGACTCGTGATCGATGGTTCCCGCCGCCTTTAGTGATACTCTACTACCTTTGGTCACTGTTTATGCCGCCGGCCGGCTATAATCCCATCCACATTAATGCATGGCAAGTCAACTGTCATGTTTTTTCATCATTACAAGTCAAAGTAATAGATATTAAATGATCTAATAGATTAGTCCAATGAACCGACCCGGTCTTATAGGGTTAAATAGAAGTAATATGGTGACTAGGCCCAGTGACTTTCAAGGTTCAATAATGATAGCCCAATAGATTAATTAAACAAGTGAGCCCAACTTACTCGACCCAAAAAGGGAAAATATCATGACCCAACAATAATAATTAATCCTAAACTCTAAACTAAATTCTAAATCTTAAAAGGTCTCTAATCAGTACTAAAATTGGATGTAATTATGAAATTAAGCATGCTGATCACCGTTCGTTATATTAATAATAAATGAATTTAATAATTTTTTTCCTATACTATTATTAATTGTGAGCGATATTTTTCATATATATATATTTTAATTTGATTAGTTGATTATTAGAATGAACCATAATGTATATATCTTATATAATATGTATATATATTATGGATCATTATATATATATATATATATATATATATATATATATATATATATATATATATATATGGATTGAAAAGGAGGAGGAGGACCTCTGTTGACCCTTAATTTTCTATATTTATTTACTCCGTTAACTTCTTGATTCAGTATTTAGTACTAGTCCTAACATAGATATTTATTTATTGATATCATATATAACGATCTTAGCTTATTTGCACGTATAAGTTGTTATTGGTAGGTCACAATTAAGTCACATTCCAGTTCTAAAAATTGAAAATTGTTGTGGAAGATGGAAAATCATGTGAAAATTCAATAGATTCCCTCGAGTTGCAGGCTGTAGATCTTATATATTCTCTTTTTACAAAAATTAAAGATATGTTTGTGAAATTAAATTATATAATTTTTTAAATACATATTAATTAATAATAGTACTAACATGTTAGTAATATTATTCATATCAATTTATCACCATCAATGCAGCGCACACCTATGTAGACTGTCCTAATAAACATGTTGAACCACCTCCTTATCTAAAAAGTTAACCTATTAAGTTGAGGTTCTACCGTACTTATTAGGATGAATTACATATTCTATTACATTTTAAAAATAAATTACAACAATAATGCCCTCATAAAACTTTAACACAACTAATACACTTCTATATTTATTTACAATGTTAGTGCAATTAGGATTCCTTAATTTAGGAAATTAGTATTCAATTAGAATTCCTTAATTTAGGGATTAGTTATACCCAGGACTTCTTCTCTCTCTCCTCATCTATAACAACTGCAGTTAGTCATCATCCTTCTTCTTAATTCAACGTATTAATTTTATATATATATATATATATATATATATATATATATATGTCGGGTGAAATACACGTATGGTCCCACGTAGGCCAGGTTAATACATGTATTTCATTTGAACAGATATTGGAGCAGGAGGAGAGAGTCATGGGCCGAGGATGGTCCAACAGAATTGGCAGTATCTAAGATGTTTGGGTCGAGGGCTCACGAAGCAAGACAGACACGATCCGATGTTCTTGGAAGCGGCGACGAGAGAACGAGTTCATTTGGTGGTGAAGCGATCGACCATGGTATTCTTGAATTCGTTTCAAAAATGCGATTCTCAATGGGGTGCTGGCAGAATAGTTTATACGGGGATTTGGTGCACTTATAGCTCGTTTACTTCCATGGATTCAGCCAAGATTAAGGTTGTTGGTGTTGGTGGTGGTGGCAACAATGTCGTTAATCGCATAATTGGTAACTTCACTTATGAGGCCATAATTTACTATGGAAGCTCAAGCAGAGGACTAGCAAGGAAGTGAGGAACCAAACCTTCATACCAAGGTAAATAAACTGTCATATCAAAGTAACCAATCAACCTCCACACTTTAAAATTTTTCTTAATACTGGGTTGGTTACCAAACCTTCGAGATCAAGGTAAGCAAACCTTTGTACCAAGGTAATAAAAGCGTGACGCCCAAAAAATAGGTATACATCACCCATCTTGAGTCGCCAAATACATGGTACTAAATTCAAATACAACTTGATTATACAAAATGTGGTAAAATACGACAAAATATATGTTGTGAGTTTTAATACAAATATTGTCATCTGCATAATATTCACACTCAATTTAGTCCTCATTACATTTATTATCACACTATTTAATGTAATAGTGAGGACTACTAAGACACCATCTCGGACCATCACTCCGCTTTCCGACTAGTCCCGGCCACGTTCTCATTTCTCAAGAGAACAACGAAAGAAAAGGTGAACTCAACTAGCCAAAGAAGAAATATTATGACTAAGATAATGCGAATAAATTATCATTAGAACTCAAAGATGTTAAACCGATAAAATACAATAGAAATCAAGTTTAACTGCTAATGAACATGCAATCCATTAAAAGAGTCAAGTAGAGAATAAAATCTACTATCTTTTATGATTTAAAAGGTTTTTCATCACTTTTATCACCGAGACTCAAATTTTAATAAATAATCCACATCATCCTCGCACTACGGCCAAGGATATTCATTAGGGTCACGACAACAAATTATCCACGCACTATGTGCCGAGGATATTTGTGTATTCATCAATGGTCATGATCATGCCAACAACTGTCCATCAATGCACTTCGGGCCAATGAGGACTTTTACCACATCATTTGTAACATTACGGTCATGATTACACCGAATAATCTCTGGTCATAATCATACCAAGTCCATCTATGCACTACAGGCCACAGATGACTTTCAAAAATAATATAAACATGAAGATGATGACAATGATATAAGAATTCAATAAAACAAGTTCAAGAATTAATTTATTCAGGAACTAATAACGTCCAAATTGTCAACATGATACTTCTTTGTAAAGTAAAATTCAAGAATGCTCAGAAGAATATTTCCATGAAAAGATACTGGATGAAGCGCAAATATCAAGAATATTCCACTAATTTCATGGAGTGTAGAAGTCAAAAATTTAACCAACTGAGTATAATAAAGAATGGAATAACAAAAGAAATCACCATGCATGCAGATTAGCATGACAAAGTTATTCCATCGTAATAATAATTAACGGAACCGCCAAGCGTAATAATGCGAAGACCATGGATATTCCAATGTAATAATAAAGAATGGAATACAACAGAAATCACCATGCATGCGGTACTTGCGATAGACAAAGTTATTCCAATGTAATACTAAATAACGGAACTGTGTCGTGTGTAAAGCATGCATGTGATATTCCAAATGAATAATAAAAGACGGAACCGTGTCTGCCACAGAAAAGCCTGACATGTGATATTCCAATGTAATAATAAAGAATGGAATATGAGAAGAATTTCACCAAGTATAGGGTAGCAGCGTATCTGAGTTATTCCAACATAATAATAAAGATGGAATAATAGAAGTTCTCTTCATGAATACTAAAGAAATAATACCCTTACAGTAAAAAGAAACTTGATATCGGAGTAGTGAAGTAAGAATACTTTTTTCTTTTCTCTCTATAATTCTCTCTGTAGAGTTTTAGTGAATTCGTAAGAAATAATGAAGGAATGAGCTTCTATTTATGGAATGAATAAGAATCAATCCATGAACGGTCCAGATTGATTTACTTTAATCGAGCAGATCCATATTTAAAGCAAAATCTTTTAAATAAAATATAATATATTCTATTTATAATCTAATAAAATGAATAACTTTTAAAAAGATTTTACTATGCAAACACTATGCATAATAAAATATAATATATTCTAATTATTATCTAATAAAATGAGATAACTTTATAAAAATATTACATTTTATATAAAAAGATTCTTATTAAATTTAATAAAACGAATAACTTTATAAAAGTATTACATTTTATATAAAGTTTTTTTTGTTTTATTACGTTAATAATACGAATAAAACAAAGCGTCATCATCATTATTATTATTCACACTATTAATCGACCGAAATGTGTTTCTCAGGAAGAGGGCTTTCCAATAAGGATTTCTCCTATGGCAGCAGCAATTAGGTGACCAAACTCTCCTCGATGTAACTTCAGACATCGTTAATAATGTAAATAATAATATTAACAACTTCATCATCTCAACTATTGATTTAATAACATATAAAATATCGATAATAATTGAATCAAACCCGGTGACTTTCACATAAGCATTAATAATCAATACCGTAGTACTACTACGCAACCACGTAGACATCGTACTTTTACTACCGAGTAGTTCAACAAGATCAACCAGTAAAAACTTCCGCGTTATTTTCATAAAAATATTTTTGTCGTTTTCTCAATCCGACAATAATTACATTATTGAGGGTCCACCAATGATTGTGTAAATATGCATTTAATATTCCCCACCAATCGAATATTATATAACAACTTTGCGATTTTGCAAAATTTATAAATATTACCCACAACTATAACATTATATCAAATTTATTCCATAATATTCAAAAATAATATTTATAGAAAATTTATTTTTATTCATAAAAGTTGAGTCTTACAAAACCTTCATACCAAAGTAACTAATTCACATCCACACACGCAGCTTTTTTTTAAATAGATGCGGTTGGTAGCCAAACCTTGCACCAAGGTAACTAATTCAATTTTATTAAGTTACCAATTTCGTTAGAATGTGATGCGCATTGGTATTTAACCATTCATACAAAAGGTAACCATTTTATTATTTATGAGTAACAAAATAGTTATAATTTTTTTCAAAACATTAATAGTTACATCTATTTATTTTAAACTTTTTGAGGGCTTATTCTTTTTTCTTATTCTCATTGGCATTTTGGACAATCGGAGATTCGCAATGACTAGAATGGGTAGGAGTAGTGGTGGACTATTATTTTCAAAGTGTATGTGAGGGAGATGAAGATTTGAATTTGAATATTTAAATTTGAATTATTATTTTGAATTTGAATTTATTTTTGTTGTTAGATCCAAATATTTGAATTTGAATTATTAATTATGGCAGTTATTTATCCTTGATTTTAGTTTTTCTTATTAATGTGAATTGTACTATTTTGTAATATGTACAATCTTTTTGTAATTATTTGGTTGATGCACTTTTCTTGTAATTACTTTCTATTTGTTGTATATTTATGTAAAGAACCCTTATTATTAACTCATCTATACTCTTAAATTTATCCAATGTAGAATTCATGTGAAATATCTCAATAAAAAACATGTATGATATGTATCTTTAATTTTTATGGTTTAAATAATATATAAAAATGTATTTCTATTTTTTTAATGGGAAAGAAGTATATGATATATATATATATATATATATATATATATATATATATATATATATATAAATATAAGAGTATATATATATATATTTTGAATCCTTTAGAAAGTCAGAAGAAGTCTCCTGATTAATTTCATGGTCTTTCTCTGGGGATGATTTTTATATATATATATATATATATACAAAATACATATAATTGATCAGAATTATTTGAGCTTTATTTAAATCCTTTGGTGGTGGAGGTTTAATAATTGGCTAGCTTCAAGAGCCCAGTGAAAAAATTAGTAAAAAAGTAGAGGAAAAAAAGAGAATTTTAAGGTTCTTTTCATCAAAGGCAAAGAGTATATATATATTTAAAAATGGTGCATTTAATTTGAGACTTGTAATCTTAACCTCATCATATTCTAGTATAACAATTCTCCTTCCCGTAATAATCTTTTAACAATATAACAATGCCTGACTTAAAAGAAATGCAGGAGGAGGTGACATATGTATTATATTATCTATTAGAAAATGTTGACATAAAAACTAACTTACAAAAACATAAAGAAATTTTATCACAAATTTACCCTCCATTCCTAAATTAATATATATATATATATATATATACTCTTTTTTAAAAAAAATAAAGATATATTTTTATTTTTCAATTATAAAGTCGAGATGTCTAATTTTTTATTTTTATTCTGTCATTACTTAAATATCTTGAATTTATTTGGAAATAAATATTCTTAAAAATCATGATATTATTGCAATTTTCAAAAGAGTAGTAGTAGTACCAATCTAACTATTTGTTTTTGTGAAAAAATTATAATTACGTTAACGTATCAGTAAATGGGATTTAATATAATTAATAGAAAGTGCCACTTTATTTAACACATTTTTTTAAAAAAAAATTATCACTAATATTTATTCATATAACTGAAAATCTAAAAATTAAGTCCGAAAATATCTTCTTGCCATGGCAGCTAATATTACGGCTGGGCTATCATAATTTAGTGATAGTACTATAGTAGTACCTAAGCTGGGTTGTGTACATAAGGCCCAACCTTATTTTTGAAAGGTGGTCCAAAAATGAGAGTTTTTATGCATGTTAATAATTTTTTAATAGCAAAATTAATTTTAAATATAATGTTGGAAATAATTTTTTATGATGTTTTTTTGGTATGTTAAGGATATATCACCTATTATTTGTTTGATTCCAGATTTAGCACTTATTCATTTGCCCTTTTGATGTTTATATATTACTAAAATATAGTCAATAGGAATGCTAAGGTTTTTTGCAGTATTTTCTATTATTTTTAATACAAAAAATAAAAATAAAATAAGAACGGGTCCGCCCACAAATAAGGACCAAGGATAATTTCTATGAGACCCATAACAAACAGTACAAGACATTTACACAGGCCCTAGTTCTAAGCATGGTGGAAGCACATGGGGGCATGGCCCAATGCAAGTACAGTAGGTAGTAAGACAATGTAACAAGTAGGAAAGTGGTAGTTAAAAGGTGTAGGCCCTTCGCTTTCGGGCCATAACTACCAGCTACAGAAAGTCCAACTTCAAACCTTATCTCACGTACGTGTGGCATTTGGCCCACGTCTCGCCATCAACATTTAATTCGTCACACGTGTGGACCATCTTAATGTTGTGGGGTTATTCATTCTTGGTTTATTATGCAAAGCTCCAAGATTACCTTTTTCTTCCACTCAAATTTACCCTCTATTATTATTATTACATCCATTTTACCCTGTTACTGATTTTACTTTTTATCTTACCCTGCTATTGATTTGATTCATGCATATTGAAGGTTGGTAGTTGCTCACACTACATGAAATGCAAATGCTATTTTAAAAAATCAACAACTAATTAAATTTCTAAAATACATTCAAGATTCTTAATGTCGTCTTTACTTTAGAATTTCAGTTAATACGATGCAATTATCACAAGTATCTGTATTTGTATTTGAATGTATAATTTGATTTTTTAAAAAAAATAAAATAAAATTATATGTGATCTATATTACCATCCATCCCTTATTAACATATCACATAAAACTAGAAAGTTCTTAAGCTAAATCACACTTAAACACTCAAACTTTACTTTCACTTGAAAATATTATTATGTCAAATACCAAAAATATTATGGAATGTTGGGATCATCTCGCATAAAGAATATTAGGTCTTGTTTGTTTCTATATATCAGAATTTGAGTTAAATTTCTTAAATAAAATTTTGAGTTGGGGTGTTTAATGGAGTACTAGTATATATGAGGTATTAGTCGGGCAAGAAATACGAGTGGGCTGGACAAGAACCTGCTTAATCCAATAAAGAAGTGGGTCCCGTATGTCTGTGGTCCTTACATCCGTACAAAAATACCAAGTGAGTTGGGCTCATAATAGTAAAAGCCCGCAAAGTCTTAACAATAATGAGTTGTATGGAGATAGATAGATGTGTCTTACCAAAACACATCTGCTCTGTTTTTCTGTCCAGGGTGCACGGAGGGGCACTGCCTGCCTAATGCCTATTTCTCTCTAATGGCTTGTTTGGGAACACTCTAAAAGCCCTCTTGAATTCTATCCAAATTTGGCTGTCCACTTTGTGGCAAAACTGGAGGTACCTTTATCCACAATCGCTCACATTTATATTGGCATTGGCATACCCCCACCTGACTTGTTGTGAGTGTATATAAGCAGTTGTATGTATGTGATAATAGACTTATTAATAGGCAGATAATAATTTCATCATGGTACATAGCTAATTATCAATTATATTATACTTTTGATTATTATAAACTTAAACATGTGTTTATCTTTGCGTATAAATGAGTCTAGAAGATGGTGATATGAGAAATATTAATTCCATGTTTTTTTTAAAGAATTATAATTCACGCAATCTGATAACTCAATTATATTGATATAGAGTTAGAATGTTCAGATCTTGTTGACAACAGGTTATGAAATATAGAAGACATCAATGCGCGATGAAGATTAAAAAAAGATAAATTATTGTAATAAATTAGAACATTCCAAAAAAACAATAAGACCAATTAAAAAAGGGGAAAAGGTTTGAATGTGTACATAAATATAATCTTTGATTTAGTTGATTAGCTGAGAGTTAACTACTTTTAATAAGTAAGGTTATTTCCCATTATTAAAGATTAACGGGGACAAATATGAGGTTATCCTATAATCCCTCTGTTTATTTTTTTTTCTTCTTTACCTTTTAATGCGGTTTGATTGGATTTTGATATTATAATAGTGATAATTTATTTAAAATATGAAATTATATTGTATTCTTCAAAAAACAAGTTTTCAAATATATATACACACGCTCCCTTCCTTCTAAAATTAGAAACACAATTTGTTTTTAAAATCAAACGATACTATATTAAATTTTAAATTATTATAAATTTATTTAATTTTAGTAGATACAATAATTGTATCAACAAAACCATTAATTAAAATATTATTTAATTCTAAACTTTTGTGAATCATAAAATTTTTAAAATTTAATATTCCTCGTTTGACTCAATAGTTAAATCATATCTTTAATTTTAAAATAAATAAAATAGAATATTACATTTTTGACCCTGAATTTATCGCATCAAGTGACAAGTTGGTCCGTTTTGACTTTTGACTTTGGGGAAAATGAATGACTTCCGAAGTGAACGTGTGTTAATTTGAAGTCTGAAAAGACTCATCCGCGTACTTCTTTTCTCGACCTTTCTTTAAATCTCTTTTTCTTATGGCCTTATGGGTACTATTTTTGTTCCAAAATTAAATATATATATATATATATATATATATATTTTTTAATATAATTTAAAATAAACGGTATATTTTTATTTTAAGACTATAAAACAATTTGATATTCCTAATTTGCTATTATTTATTCATTATCACACCACCACAATTGATTTCGTAGTTAATATTAAGACTGTATTTAAAAACATAAAATTATCTTTAAAAATCATCACTTCACAAATATATATATATATATATAATTTTAAAATGGAGGGAGCATTTATTATTTAATTTATTTCCATTTATGTGGGAGGTTTTTTTTCGTGCATAAAAATTAAATGAGAGTTTATAGAATAAAAGAAAGTTTTATTACTCTTTCAAGTTTCATCTGACTAACTAATTCAAAACCAAAATCAATTTATTTTAATTTTAGTTAATGTAATTTTATATTTTTAATTCCTATAAATTATTACTAATTAAAAATTTATTATTTTAAACTTCAATAAACATTATATTAGTATAAAATTTAAAATTTGCAAGTTAATTTAAAAATATAAATTATACTTTTTGAGTAAATAGTTGCTCCCTTTATCTCAAAATTAAAGATATATTTATAAAATGACGATTTTAAAAGATAATTTAATATTTTGAATATAATTTTAGTATTAACTAGAAATTTGATTGTTGTGGTGTGATATAAAAATAATAGTGGCAAATTAAAAATATTATATTATTTTATAGTTTTAAAATAAAAAAATATCTCAAATTTTAAATTTAATTAAAAATATATATATTTAATTTTAGAACACCAAAAATATTATATTTGGTGACAAGATTTGAGCTGTTGGATCAAATTTAACTGACGTGGCATCATCTGGCCACATTTTGAAGGAGACTGGAGAGGATCCGACCCAGACCCCGACCCCGACCCCGACCCCGACCCCTCTTCACATGCCCAATTTTGTAAAGCTAAATGGGTCTCACTACACTTATGGCGATGTCAACCTCATCACCCGGCATCACTGGGTCCCACTCACATGCTTTGGAGTTTGCGCCCTTATCTCTGTGATCCAACGATCTTTAACAAATCCCGAAAGTTCATCTCAGCCGTAGGATCACCGGACCCAGATTTCAATGCCAATCAATTGTATTTGTCTTTCCGCTGTTTCCCCGTGCCGGTCATGTGACTAGCACCTCTAGCTGTATCTGACTAAATATGTCCCCCAGGCGTGTCCTTCAATCCCCACACGCTTCCCCATACGTGAAGTTTATACCACAGCCATTGATTTGTGTTGCTCATACAGACCTACACAGTTCTAAAAGTAAGAAAATATACTGGAATGGTCACTTGATTTATTGATATAATTAATTTTATTAACATACAGATTGAGATTTTAAAAGGTAATAATGCGTGATTAAAATTGAAAATAATAAGTTATTTCTTTACTCACTAAATTTTTTTTCCTTGTGTTAGAACAAATTATTATAATAAACTAAAACGTTCAAAAATAAATAAATATTTAAAGTATAAAATGATATAAAAGCTCTAACATATACCTTTATTTATACTCTTAGGTAAGATTTGGTTTATGAATTGTAATATAATGGTAATAGGTCATTACCATATATTTATTTGATTTGTACTTGGTATTTGTATAATAATTATAATGTATACTGAGACGTAATGAGTTAATATATAATCAATAAAGCGTAATAAAATAAATAAATTTAAACCGACGCACGTAATTATATTAAGCCTATAATAAACTAATACAAGTAATCATTGAACCAAACATAAAATATAATAGCTTATTATATTACAAAATTATTATATTAATTTGACAAAAACCAAACATATTGACTACTATGGTGTCACAGTTGTATTTCTAACTAAGAATAAGTTTAATTTTTTTATTTAAAAGTTATTTATAATATATCTTTAATTTTAAAATAAAGGAATAATTAATTGGCAAATGCAGCAGGCGTGAATGCGTGATTGAAAGGCGCGTGATGGTGACAAATTCTCATGTTATCGAATTCATGCACAGAGGATAATTCACCTAGATACTGTCTACCCTAATCATCCTATAAAACTTCCTGCTATCATCCAACCATTATCACAATTGCATTCACAACAAAACTTTTTACTCTAAACCCTTTCTTTGGTGCAACATAGCCGGTAAATACAAGGATTTCATCGGAAACTCGCCGGAAACTTACAACAATATTCTTCTTCTTCATAGTCTACAAAAACAAGTTCGATCTAAAGAAGCTAGGTGACGGTGCAACAATTACGTGAAAAGACTAGTTAATGGAGATGGAAAGACATGTTCTGAAAGCAACAGAGCTAAGATTAGGGTTACCCGGAAGCGATGAGCCGGCGAAAAAATGGAGTTGTACAACAAGTGTTAAGTGTAATAACAAAAGAAGTTCATCGGAGATGGATAATGTGTTAGATGGTGAAAAGGGTGATGAAGAATCAAGTTCTCCCCCCACCAAGTGAGTATATATAATCTCTATATATTAATATCAATTGTATGTATATATATATATATATATATATATATATATATAAGAGAAATGATATTTGAATAACTAATTAATATTATATATACGCATGTATATGAATAACTAATTATATAAGCATTCATAGATATGGTTGAGGTACTAATTAACTTTATTTGTAATTGTTATGAATTGACAGGACACAAGTAGTTGGGTGGCCACCCGTCAGATCTTATCGGAAAAATGTTCTCCAACAAAAGAAAACCGACGGAGAGTGTTCCGGTATGTATGTGAAAGTAAGCATGGATGGAGCTCCATTTCTGAGGAAAATTGATCTTAAGGTCTACAACAACTACTCAGACCTCCTGAATGCCTTGGAAAATATGTTCAAGCGCACTATAGGTAAGCAATCAAAATAAATTCTTAATAATTGTTTTTTCAAAATTAATAAATTTTAATTATTTCAGAATTAGAATTCTGATGGTTTTTTTTCTATATATATATATATATATATATATAAATTTCAGGTGTGTATTCGGAGAGAGAAGGATATAATGGATCGGAGTTTGCACCAACTTATGAAGACAAAGATGGAGACTGGATGTTGGCCGGAGATGTTCCATGGGACATGTTTATTACCTCTTGCAAAAGGCTCAGAATCATGAAAGCCTCAGATGCTAAAGGCTTGGGATGTTTATAGTTTGTTTTTACAGACTTTTTGGACCAATTCTATCTGGATATATAAATTAATACACGCACAGAATACCTTGAGAGAGAGAGAGAGAGAGATCTGTTTCTATAATTAAGATCTACTATGTACATATATACAAATGAGCTCACAAAGTTTTCTTTTTCGCATATTTGTTTTTACCCCACATGCAAGATATATATATTATTTAATTTTCACACTTGATGGAAATATACACAAAATTTAATTAATTACTGCAAGTTAGTACATTATATATAGTGTATGTATGTGTCTATGTGAATTTGAATATTGGAATTTAGAAAAGGAGAAATTAAAGAAACACATTCATGCATAA
This sequence comes from Panax quinquefolius, assembly GCA_020205615.1. Lineage (NCBI taxonomy): Eukaryota > Viridiplantae > Streptophyta > Magnoliopsida > Apiales > Araliaceae > Panax > Panax quinquefolius. Next base: position 11,451,884 of record CM035155.1, on the reverse strand, counting down.
CTAATTTGTTATTCTCTTCATCTCCATTTTCGTGGAAAATATTTATTCATGAAATAATACTGTTGATTTTTTAGTGAAGTACAACTTGAAAGTTATAAGTTTATCCACCAACAAGATTTAAAATCTTTTATTTACTTCCAAAAATTTCTAAGTCAAAATTTACTTCCTAACAAAAATCAATCTTTTGCTAAGCTCTAGGAGTACTTTATATATTCTACAAATATATATTTTGCATAATTTCTATAATTTGACCATTTAATTTGTAATTTTTCAGCATATATATTTAGATAGGGCAACCTGAACTTATAATTCATATGACATTCTTTGAGAGTTAATTGAGACTTTGTTCAACTTAAAACATAATGAAGGAATATATATTCTAACTAGCTAAATTCGAAAATGAACAATTAATTAAGCTTTTTACCAAACAAGAACTTGCAAATTGAGGCAATGGGCTAGCTGCATCCCTAGAAAAAAACAGAGTTTCATATATCTTCAATGGAAATATATTAGTAGTACAACAAAAGTTGCATGCATGCAGTCTTTTAATTAGGGGAGTATAAGAATTATATATAGGACTAGCTGTACGTATAAAATCCCTTATTATAATAGTGTCATTCCAAACAAACATAGCTTAACAGTACTAAGGCGCCGGTCCTCCTTTGTGATTGACACCATGAGCGAGCTAAGCTAGCTACTAATTAATTCTTAGTCCACAGAAAAGTAACTTAGATGCATGATGATATATCGATCCTGTGGGATATAATGCATGGGTCAAGCTTATAAAGAATTAAGGATGGCACTTGAGCTTTAATTATTTGAAGACTGAAGTGATCAGGACCAGTTAATTTATTTGAAGTGATCGACCAGGACCAGTTGCATGGAAACTGCAGGCTGAATATAAACAATTAAGAAGGAAAAGAACACACAGAATCCATAAAAACACATACAAGTACAATATCACCTACAGACTACATTAAGTGCAGATCAATTGTTTTAGTTCGTTGATATATATGTTACACAAGTACTGAAGATATGGTAATTAGCTAAGGCGGCTAACTTTTAATATAGAAATTGTCTTAGAATTAATGTCAAGGCATATATTTAAGCTAATTTCATATAAGAGTAACAATATAATTTAGATTGTTCTGCAAATAATTTAGTATTATAAATTTGTGAGTATTTTGCACCCAATTACTATTATATTTTTTGAGAATTAACCTAGATAATATTTGTTTGCAAGTATTATAATTTCGAGATTATAATTCATAGCATTATAAATTTATGTTTGTTTAAACTATTAGTCATAGGATTAAATAGTCTTAATCATATGTTTTTTTATGAGCGAGATTATTCATAGGATAAGTTAAAATAATCTCATATTATGTTTGTTTTTTTCAGAATTAATTAAAGGATTGGATAAAAAAATATCGTTTTGACTATTATACCCTTACCAATAATAATAATATATTTTAAAGTTGTTTATACATAAAAAAAAAATGATGTACAATAAGTTGTTTAAATAAGATTTGACAAACAAAATTAAAGCTAATATTTAAATATGACTATGACTACTAAGTTCTTTAAATAATAAGTTGTTTACAAATAATAAGTTGGTGTTTACCAATAATAAGTTATTTACCAATAATTAAGTTGTTTATTAATAATAAGTTATTTACCAATAAGTTGTTTAAATAATAAAATGTTTACCAATAAGCTATTTCAATAATATGTTATTTAAATAATAAGCTGTTTATGCTCCAGTAAAGATGTCAACAATTTACACCAGATACCAAGTGATGCCATCTCCAAAGATGTCGAAAGCTTTTACTCAATGAGACTAAATTTTCAGTTTGCCATTAACAAGATCACTGTTTCATGCATCTGGAACAGTTGACAAGATAAAATTTAAGTAATGCTTCTGTTGCAATTTTTAGGTACTTATCTTATGTTTCTCCTGAATGATTAGTCCGACAACAAAATGCTTCAGGTATTTTCAGCTGGCAAATTGTAATATCATATTGCAGATGAATAAGAAAATCAATCGTCCCCTGTTCTGTTTAAGAAGTATTTTTATCTTATGGGAGAATTTTCTATACCTCAAGAAAGAATTACCTTGATTACAAATTACATTTTGAGTTTAAAGACCGCAGATTAAGGCAAAACAGCTTACAGTCAACTCACAATGCAAATTACTAAATTTGCAAGTACAAGAAATACAAATGGAATGATTTTTAAGTATTCCAAAATTAATCTCTGCAAAGAGAATTAAACTATACAAAATGTAAATTACTGTCAAAATCCATATCTGGCAATCAACATGATGAGCAGTTAAAAAGGTGAGAAATCATCACCAACTATGAAGTTTGTGCCACTAACATTTTTTTCAGGAAAAGATTCCATTCTTGTATCCAATATTGAGAGTTGGGATTTCACCCATGGTGGATTATACCTGCCTTCAACCCATAAAGCTTCTCCAGTATCTTTGTGCTTGAAATCTGGATAGTTGGGGTTCCTCTGTTAACCACATTAAAAGCACACAATCAACGTTCATGTTGATGAAACATACAAGTAAATAAATAAGCTGGAATAGCCACTTGACACAAGCATGGTCCAAGTTCATAAGCAAAATTTTTAGTAATTCAACTTTACTATAGCATGAAGGATGTGTTCCATCTCTATGTATCTTTTAGCCTTTCCAACTACATGACACTTTGAAGGGTGTTTACCAATGTTCACGCATTAACATAAGCTACTTTTCAAATTAGGTCTCCATGCACGCTAGACACCCTTAATTAAAGTTGAGATTCATGAACATTTATTAACTAAATAGACTACCTTGTTCTTTCTATTATCCCACCATTCTACAGGATTAGCAAAGAAGGCTTGCCATAGTTGCTCTATTGAGCCTGTACTGTTTGCAGTGTAATTTTTGGGTCTTCTACCTGCAAGGACAGAGAACCAGACACATGAAGATTACATACAATAGCAAACATTGCACGAATATGACTAGGTTTGTAATAAGAATAACTGCCTGAATTTGAGTCCCTGTCATACAAGGCCACTGGTGAAACGCTTCTCTCAACAAAATTCAGTTGCAAAACAACTACCTGCATGATATCACAAAAAAGTAACTAACATTTCAGGGTTTACGAAACAAGCACACAAGATGATAACATGTGTGGCCACTAAAATGAGAAAAAAATTAACATAAAGAATACTAATAAAGATAAATTATAGCACCTTATAGTAGGTCTGCTGCTTCCCATCATCGCCTTCAACTGTATCCGACACCAGACGACCAGAAACATATATTTGCTGGCCTTTCTCTACGTGCTGAAAGGCAACATGAGCCAGTTCATCCCAGAATGTCAAATTAATCCTGGAAACTTTAACCATCAGTTCTGACAGATGTTATTTAATAGTGATAAATAAGTAAGTGTAACAACCTAGTAACACGGAAGAGCATAAATCGCCAAATTTTCCCTATTTATACCTAGAAGTAAAAAGTTATGTCGGTAGAAAGCACACAGAGAAAGTTTGTGCTGAGCTTGTTTACCAGATAATCAGTTCTTTGTAAATCTTTATTATAAAAAAGAAAAAAAGTTGCAATCTTTCTAACAATTTTTATTTCAAACCTACAGATGACGAGATACTTGATAGAGTTGGGTCAAGGAGGTATTGACAAGGTAAAAGCAACTCATGGGATTGGTGAGGGCCGTGAGGCAATGGAGGTGTAGATATAATTGTGGGGTGCAGCCTCGCAGAATACAACTCTGGATTCTTGAAATGCATCTTAACTATGCACATTTTTACGCATAAAACTTTACCTAATAATATTTTTAATGGACAACTTTATTTTACATGATAAATAAATTCCTTCCCTTTTATAGAGTTGGATTTAAGCTTCAAAAATAATACTGTAATACTATGAAAATGGACAATAAGAAACCTTATAAACGTGTCTAATGAAGCTAATGTAGGCTTTCACAAGGGCTTACATATATGCTATGTGTATATCTCTACATTCATGCATGATTGTTTGATCAAATGGATCCTGAATGTCTACTATGGGAAATAACTTCTGAAAAAACAATAACTCCTTTCTACAGCAATAAACTTCTCTCTTTTTTTCCAATTCTGAAATAAATAGTTTTGCGAATAGCAAACATCAAACATAGAAAAGTATTTTCATCTGGGTTATTGTTGAAAGTTGAAACAACAGGAACATTGATTAGAATGTTTCAAGTAATGTAAAGTCAGTGGCACGTTCTTGTGGCATTTATATTTTTGTGTATTGCTTTTGCCTCAATTACACAAGATATAATTTTAATCAACTCCTAAGCTTCACACTTGCAATCATACCATAAGCACATAAATACATGACTCAGTTTAATCTAAAAGAACCAAAATTCACTTAACACGACAAATAAAACAATCCCAATCATCCCAGTCATAAACACCACAGTACATAATCATATATAAACTCAATAAATGAGGAAAATTAACCCACAAACAAAAGCCAACCGTGCCATAATTTAATCTCCAACCGCACTAAATTATTAAACCTACACAACAACAATGCCAATTATTTTCACAATAACACTAAAAATAAAGGGATTTTTTTTATAAAAAAAATACCAGGCAGTGTCATAAACACCACAGTACATAATCATATATAAACTCATGAGGAAAATTAACCCCACATACCAAAAGCCAACCAACTCAGTTTAATTTAAAGAAACAACAATGCCAATTATTTTCACAATAACACTAAAAAATAGGGATTTTTTTTATAAAAAAAATACCAGGCAGTGTCGGTGGAAGATTTTTTGACGGCGAGGCGAGACCAAGCAAGGACTTTGCCGGAGGTGAGATGCTTGATTTGGACGGGGGTGCCAACAATTCCAATGAGCTGTACGGAGTTGCAAATCTCTTTCTTCCATTCTATCTCTGATGGCCTTGGGTATTGTGTCTGCCCCATCGCATGCCTCTCGTACTCGTAGTACTGGCCGTCATTAACGTTATTGTTGTAGCTATTGTACTCCATCGAACATTTCACGACTCCATTTTTAAGAGCTAATTGCTGTTTATTTTTCTTCTTCAGTTCAGAATTTTGAGATTAGAAGGGACGAAGGAGAGAGGGAAGAGGGTTTAAGGGCAAATTTGAGATATGGGTATTTGATGGAGGTATTTTGGGAGTCCAGTATAAGTTCTTTGTTAACATCACTGTTAGCCGTATCGCCATTTCTTCCTTCACTCTTTGCTGCAAACTGGTAAGTTCGAACCGAATGAGAGAGAAGATGAACTTCCGGGCCAATTGGGGGATATGGGTATTTGATTACTTGGGATATGGATATGGGTATTGGGGATATGAACATTTGGACCGGACTTTTTGATTTAGGTACCGAGGTACGGCTGGAGGCTGCAGCTCCTGCCTCCCTCGATTTGGTATAAAATCAGCAAGTTTAGAGTTACAATTTATTTATTTATTTAATATTAAAAAGAGGAGTCCTACCCTGTATTAAAATAAATTTATATTGAATTACAATTCCAAAATTCATCAAATATATGAGAATGAATTCAATTATAAAAGAAATTCACTTATTACACATCTATTTAATTTTTTAAAAATTATTATTAATATTTATCAGACAATCAAAAAGTAACATTTACAATACATACCATTTTTCTAAGAGAAATAAGAATAATTATCAAAAGGAAAACAGTGTGAGTATTAAGAAAATATGGGATTATAATGCACAAGTCCTCAACATTAATAAAATTCAATGTCCAAATTTGGTACTTATGTTTAGTGCATACCTTTTTAGAATTTGGCAAGAAATGGAGTATAATTAAAATGTGAACACGTGAAAAAAATATAATAGAGTTATGATAGAAGTTTTAAATCAATAACAAGTAGTCGAGACAATGAGAAACTTAAAATGCTTAAATTTATATATTATCATTTGTATATATCATATTGCAATATATAATATAATGCACGAGTTGATTTTTACGGACTCGAATATCAAAAATTTGAGTGGTTAAAAGTTGAATAAGTTATTTTTTACTTTTCAATAAATTCTTCATCAATGGTTATAAATGACTTAATTTTTTTAATCTTTCAATCTTGATTTCGCTAGAGCAAATCAAAAAAGATTATTATTTTTGTCACCAAGTATTATTGATTGCTATTTTTGTTTATGATGCAAGTTTGTTAGGTACCTTCATCTCTTTTCCTTTCAATCTTTTTTACACCCCAAGATTTAAGGGTAGTCGATTGAGTTAACCTAAAACCCTATCCCACTGACACTAATTGGGCCTTGCTTATGCAGTTGGGGCATTGAGGCCCCCACTAATCAAACTGGGTCGATTTTTACAGATACCGTGGAGAGCACGCGTACGTAGGACAGAGGGCGTTCTACGCACCTCGTGAACGTTAGCAACTCATTATGGTCGCTGCCCCAAGATTGAACATTTTCTCTTTCCTCCCCATTTTTTTCAATTTCTGTAGCTCGAATACTCATCGAAGAAGAAAAATGTTGAGTCGACTCGCAGCTCAACGTCTACTGGAGATCCGTCAAGCTTTCCGTCAGGTTCCTTTTCCCAATTTTCCTTCAATTTCTCGCATCTTAATTTCCTTGGCGATCTTTCCTTCTGATTTCTTTGTTATTACCAGACTTCTCGATCGTTCTCCACTGCGTTAAACTACGTAAGCCCCTAACGTTCCCTTCAGTTACACGCTTGATTTCAAAATTTACTTTTTTCCTAAACATTCCAATTTATTTTTTTTATGATTTTTGTTGGCAGCACATTGACACACCCGATAACAATACGGACCTTCCATGGGAATTCAGTGATGTAAACAAAGAAAAGGTCAGCTCTTTTGACACATGCAAAGACTTTTTACTTTTTATTGGGCATGCTATCGAATTAAAAGTGATTTGCTTCAATTTAACTCTGTGTGCGAATTATAATAATGAAATTTGTACTTGCCTAATTCATAATCTACTAATTTATAATTTATAATCTACTAATTTTTATAATGTATAATAATGAAATTTTTATATATTTGTACTTGACTAATTCACAAGTTACTAGCTTGACTAAGTTTCATAGATTTTTTTTTGGGGGTTGGGGTTGGGGTTGGGGTGGGGGTGGGGGTGGGGGTTGGGGGTTGAGGTTGTGTTGACCATCCCAAGTTAGCAAGAGCCATATATGTTAAAGATTTGATCTAAATAGTCATTTTTTCTATAGGTGCTTTATTTGATCCAACAGGTTTATATGACACATCATAGTAAGGTAGCACATTTGTTTGAAACCATGGTTGATTTCAATATTATCCATCTCGCACTCATATGCCTTTCATTGTTGATTGTACATCCTTGTAACATTGGCTCGGATATTATTTAGTTTTGCCTTCAATGGAAACTTAGCCTGGCCCCTGTAGGTCTGATCATGTTTGGCTCAAAGTATTGTGATGACTTTTCTTGTTTATGGAAGTTAACCTTATCTGGGCGTTCGTTTGGTAAATATCACATGCATTTAGAAGCCATTGTTGTTCCTCACCATAATCTATATTTTCTTCAGTCTCTTAAGTACTTTCCTCTCTGGTCTTGCTTTTTAGAAATTATCTTATTTTCTGTCATTGGCAGGAGATTGATGATATTGACTTGCTGTACTAAAAAATATTACATTTTAATGATCAGGGGTCTATACTATGTGCAGGTGAAGGAAGTCTTATCTCATTATCCCTCCAACTACAAGCAATCTGCTGTCATTCCTCTGCTGGATCTTGCACAACAGCAACATGGAGGATGGCTTCCTGTGTCAGCAATGAACGCAGTATGTTAACTAAATTGTGTTGATCTCTTGAAAGCTCTTTATTTATTCCTCGATACTTGTATAATTGAATAGGATCACATCATTAGGGAGTAAATTTTACTAATACAATATTGCGAAGAAGATGACGCATATTTGGTTGACAATTAGCCAACTTGCATGTACAGAATTCACTGCTTTGGCTATTGTCTTGAATTTTATGATGCTTATCTCTCAAAGTTTAGTATCAATCTTGTCTTTTAATTGATATTTTAATTTCACTTATTCACAAGTCCACCTTGCAATCCTTTCTTTTCCATTTAAATGGTCCTATTATGCACTTTTTTGCCATATTTAGTCAGTTGTTCGGTCAAAAAGAAGGTTCAGAAGCAGAAAATAATAATTGACTAATGGTTGATCTCTCTTAAACTATTTCTAAGAAAATAAACAGAGGACAAAGGAAAACAAAACCCTTGATCTCTCTTTTGGTCTGTTTGCGCTAGAGTTATTGTTACATTGCAATCCCACTTCAGTGTCCATGTTATAGTCAAACAGCGTTTAACCTTATATTTAGCATGATCAAGAGTTCTTTCATTGATAAGATATAATATGGGCAACATTTCTTGCCTAAAATTCGATTATATATTTAGAGTTTTATTACTTACAACAGAATGTTCATTTAAAATGTTAATTTTACTGCTAACTATCCTAATTTTCAATTAAGTTACTGCATATGCTATAATTTGATAAGTAAAGAATTTTATTAAAAAGAGAAAGCAAGGTGGAAAGTACAAGCCCTTAAATTTTATTTAAGTGATGTAATCATCCATTCTGAATGGTACAGGTGGCAAAGGTTATAGAAGTTGCTCCTATTCGGGTATATGAGGTTGCTACGTTTTATTCAATGTTTAACCGAGCAAAGGTTTGGTAGTATATTTCACATAAGTTTCGATAAGTACAAGTTTTAATTAATTACACTTGAAATAGATTTGATCACTGCATACATATTAGTTTGTTTGCAAACTTCAGAAACCCATTAGTTCTTCTTTTATCCATATTTCTTCTTCAGGTCGGCCAATACCACCTTTTGGTTTGTGGAACCACACCTTGTATGATACGTGGTTCACGAGATATTGAAGATGCATTACTGAAACACTTGGGTGTGAAGCGTAATGGTCGGTCCTGTATGGCATATTAATAATATTTTTTCTTCTGATTTTGTATTTCTGGGTTTGTGGAAATAGGATCTAAAATTGTTGAATTATTATTTTGATGTGCAGAAGTGACAAAGGATGGTCTGTTCTCTGTTGGAGAAATGGAATGCATGGTGAGTTTTTGCTCTCTCATTTTAGTTTTCTGATTCTAGTTTATCAATTTGCCTTTATATATTTTAATTTACCCATATATATGCAAGGCAAGGTGAGCTTCTTTTCACTAGTACAGCTTGCCTTCGTATGTTGCATATGGCAACTTGATCCGTCATCCGAGAATTGTGTTGCATGAAGACTGAAACACCCATGCCAACTTGAATTGATTTGCTTGGCTTGGCACAAACTCTTCTTCAAATGGATGAATTCATCATGCGGTTTCTGGGTTTTTGCAGGGAAGTTGTGTAAATGCTCCAATGATAACTGTAGCTGACTACTCTAATGGATCTGAAGCATATACCTATAATTATTATGTGAGTAGAGATTACTAATACTATAAACGTACATGCTTTTTGCATCAATTGATAAAAAACATTCAAAATTTAACTGCGTTCTTATGGCAACTGTAGGAAGATGTTACTCCAAAGAGAGTTGTCGAGATAGTTGAGGCACTAAGAAGAGGGGAAAAGCCACCGGTAAGTCAGCTAGTTCGGTACAGTCAGCTAGTTGTTTAATTAGTGTTAATATTTAGCTTAACCTGTAATTCCCCTTATATTGCAGCGTGGAACACAGAACACTAAGCGCATTAATTCTGGGCCAGAAGGAGGGAATACTACATTGTTAGGCGAGCCTAAGCCTCCTCCATGCCGGGATCTTGATGCCTGTTAAAGTTAATATTGGGAGTGTTCTTATTAATAATGAAAGCTTGGATGTCCAAAGGCATTCATGGGGTGTAAGCGGATTTGGTTTCACTGTCCTACTGCAAGTAGGGATACTGGTGGTTTGGACACCATATAAGCTTGTGTTACATACGTGAGCTATTCATTCATTTTGTATCACAAGTCTTCATTAAAAGTTATTTATTTTCACTTTAAAATATTAAAGTTAAAAGAAAAACTAAAATTAGCAAGAAAAAAAAATTAAGAATGCTATTTCAGAAATATATTGGGTTCTCTTTTACTTCTTGAATTAAACAAGTTATTTTATTATTGTAGACAAAAAATCTACTGTGTAATGTATTATATTGTTCAACGTGCAAATATTTATTAAAGGATTTTACCCCCTAGTGTATGACTGTATATTTAACTCTTTTTTTATTCTATGAACAGTAATAGCTGATCGCAGATAAGAATGAAAAGAGAGCCGAAGCAGGAACTTGGAGATATTTATGGAATATGAGCATGTGACTTGTGAATTATTAATTAATTAAAATTTTAATGATTAAAAGATTATTATAAAAATAAAATACAAAATAAAGTGTATGAGATTGGGTACAATAACTGAACACACTCTTGTATAATGAATCATTTACTAATTACACCTTAACAAATTATTTTGTAAACTAATTTTTGTAAAAAATTCTTTGCAAGTGTAGCCAGCTTAAACCCCTTTTTCTTTCACAGGTCCAAAAAACATCTTTTTTTTATATAAAAAAAAATAACACCTTATATAACAAACTAGAAATTGATTTTTCATTATGTGAAAAAGAGAAGAAATGACGGTAAACAGGTAGGAATGGATTTTTCATTTACCAAAGATGCGAGTCAAATATGCACACAATCCAACCAAGCAGACATGGGAACATTACCCCACACTGCAAAGACTTCAAAGTCCTTTCCCTGCAACAATTAGGAATCATCACCTTTTTCTCTCTCCAATGATTCCTTTACAATAAAGTTTGAGGAGAATTGAGAAAATAAAGCTAAATAACACTTTTCCAATATCTAATCACTCATTTTTTTTTTCTTTTTTTCTCAAGGTGCTGATTTCTGTTTGGACTAAATCCAGCTTTTGGGGACAACCAATGTTCTGAAACACAAATACATTTATAAATATTTACTTGGCCGTACCTTTTAAAGGTGCCCACCATCCACTATGAAAAATTAGAGCCTCTCCACTATAAAAGTGCATTGGTCACTCACCACTACACCCACCATTGAAACAAAAAGCACAGCATATCAAGAAAGCTTTGACAATTTATCCTGAGGTTGAATTTAGCAAAAGGAGTGGAGGACGGCCTTCTATTATTTTAAGCATAGCATCAAAACCCTACTTGAATAAAGTTGAAATAAACGCAAAAGGTGGAACCATGACTCTGACTTTGATTGCAACTAAAAGAGAGAGTGATTGATTGGAGTTGGACTGCTAGGCCTAACATTAAGGCATCAACAGCTTCTGGGAAATGTTAGATGGGTATACTTCTTTTTTGGGGTTTAGGAAGGAGGATTCATTTCGGGATTGACGTGACTGGTGGCATCTGGTGGTTGGGTGCTGTAGATTGCTGAAGCAAGTGAGATGGGCATAATGCAAAGTGCCTTGGACTGAAGTAACTGCATAGCAGCCCCAACATTCTCTTCCATGAGCTTCGCTACCTGTCGTTCGGTTCCATCGCTCGACCATTTCTCCCAGGCTGGTTGGTTTCTTCCACCTTCACTACTACCTTCTTCCTGTAAAAAATAGATCAATCACAAGGACTAACAACATTTATGAGAAGGAACAGCTTTACCATTGAAATATTTAATAATATCCATTACCTCAACCGAGGAGATAGGGATATCTGTCACAAGTGGTGCCACAGCACCAGCGCCACCCAATCTACTCATACTCAACACCTATAAAGTTAATGAATTAAGTATGTATATATAAGGATACCCAGTTATTCAAAGCTTGAAAACAACTCATGTAATGCACTCCTGCATAAGCAAGAATCACTCGTAAAATGTCATCTGTTTTTTTCCTTTCTTTATTTGCCAGAGGAACTCTGCAGCCCACTACAGTACGGGCAAGCACCAGTAAGCCCTCTGGTCAAAGAACCTCTACGGAGTTCTGATTTTTGAATCCATGACCTCTAGAGGCGCTTGTCATGATGCCCCACCCCCCCAAACCACCACCCAACAAAAAAAACCAACAAACACCCTTTACCACATGAGCAACCCCTTGGGGTATTTCCTAGTGAAGAAATCATCTTATATAACTTTTGCATGTGTTATATACAATGGCAACATCATTTTGTCAAAAAATGGATTAGTAAATTTGGCATTCCATGTTGAAGGAACAATAAAGGTAACTGGCAGTTCAACTCTCCAAAATCCAAAACTTAAATGCCTTTGTACTTTTGTAAGGGACATGACCAACGAACATTCATGATGTACACATTGACACTGAATAAGAGAAAAAGGAGTGTATATAAATTATTAGACTACAAAAATTCATAATCACCATTGAATTCCTTTATTGGTTAGATGCTTAAAGAAACAATAAATGGCTGACATTATTATCCCGATTCTCGACTCTTGAGGTAGTTTAGACAACTGGTACAAAATTGACGCTAATGAGCAAGTATAATATTGAACATATAGAAAGTATAAACAATATCTCTCAAACCAAGATGACAGGAGACACAGATCTTTCGTTATTGTCAGTTATGTTAGAATTTTGGCATGATCAATAGTTAACTAAATGGTGAAATGTTGACTATTCAATCCTTGAAAGAACTTCATGTCATTTTCATTTTACCTTCACTTGAAGCCTTAGGAACTTTACGTAATCCACAATTTCATCAAGCATGGCAGCTCTATCCGTCTGCAAAAGAAACAATATTGTTCATATATCCATGAAGGAAAATGAACTGACCTAAGTTTCCAATAATGCAACGAGACTGAAGATTATAACTCAATAACATTAAACGGAAAATATAAAAGCAAGATTAAGCCAAAAGGAAGCAGCTAAAATTTATTGTCATTTTGTGGATTATAAAACACATCAAAATTTCTAGCTTATCACATACTGTTCTTTATACAGCAATACAGCAGTCAATGAAAAATTCAGGTCACAAGCTATACTGCAGACCTTTGAGCAATCACGCTTACCAGGTACAAGCAAGTGTCAAAATAAATTTATTGAATTAGTACCGTTACTTTTGAGAACCAGTACTGTTGCGGAGCAAGCCAAGAAGAGATCTATTATCATTATTAGTACTCCCTCTGTTCCACAAAAAGAGTCCCATTTGCCAAAAAAAGTTTGTTCCGTAAATAGAGTTCTCTTTTTGTCAATGATAGCATAAATGCCTTCAAGTTTAATAACAAAATTTCACTATCCTGCCATCACAACTAAACTAAACACTCGTTCTATTTAGGGATAAACATGGAAGAAAAATCTATCCTTAAAGTTTACAAATTTTGCAAATGGGATTCATTTTGTGGAACGGATGGAGTATTATTAATATTATGAACTATATATAGTTATTAATTATCTTTTATAATATTAGGTATAGTATTCTGCAGCCTTGTGCTTGTGACTTTTAGCTTAATAATCTTTATTTAATCTTCTTTATTCCTTCCTTTCATCTTTGTACTAAATCAATTTTCGGGTGAGATATGACATGGTATACTAGACAACATGCTTTACTTTACAATAACTACAATGGAGTCAGGCAAGTAATGCTTCAGGAACAAAATCAATCACCATTCTCAAGACTACAAACTTTAATCAGATTGAGGACTGATCGTGATGAAAGTTATGTTTAATTATCCTTTAGTTTGAGACTGGGCAATTGACCTTTTATTCAGAAACTGCCACTACTAGGAAGATACAGTTGTAAATGAAACACTTACCAAATTATACTCTACCAATTGCATTTGCCAGAAAACCTAAGGGGACCTCATATAAAATATAATAAAAATGATGATGACAAATACCAAGGGAAAAAAAGAGAGCCAGTAAGTCCACGTACTCCAAATTTATATATCACTAACCTTAGATATCTATTAATTTAGCAACAACTTTGACACTGACAGCTAGTAAATGAAGCACTTATCAAATTATACTCTACCAATAAAACTAAAGGGGAACCGGATATAAAATAGGATAGAAACAAGGATGACAAAAACAAAGATATACAAAAGAAAAAGCTGTAAGTTATGTACTCCGAATTCATACATCGCTAAACTTTGATATCTATAATTTGGCATCGACTTTGACATTCACAACTCTTTTCCTTTTTCTTGAATAAAAATGTTAATTAGTAATATTTATAAAATAAACTATCGACAAGAACGTACGTGTAAATATATAGCTATTTAAATGCTAATCAAACCTCAAGCTAATACTAAGAAGATGTTTATTAGACTAGGGTGAAATACACTTTTTCTCATTCTACTCGACCTCGGTTTACAAATGCATCACTAGACTGAAAATTTTTCCGGTCAACTCATTGAACTGTAATTTTTTTACAAAAATTTGAAAAACCATCTATACCGTTAAAAACATAACAGAAAGTCTACACGGCACCACATGGCCACGTTTACGTGGAATCTAAGACCCACCTTAGAAAAAAAATTTAATAATAAAAACAAAATAAGTTTAGTTTAATTTTTTCGATTTTCAAGCTTGGACTCTCCCTTTTTTTCTAAATAAAAAATAATTAAATAAATTAATAATAAAACATATTAATTAAATAAATTAATGTATAATTTTTACAAATATATTTATATAAAATTAATGAATTCATATTATTTTTTTAATTTTTAAATATACTAAGTTCAATTTAAAAATATAAAATTATCTAATATTTAGAAATTAAAGGATTATTATTATAATTATTATTATTGTTGTTGTTATTATTATTACTATTATCTCTTTTTTTTCCTTGAAAATCCTAAATGTCATTAAGAAACCTAAATTCAGTAACATCTGGTTCCTCATCTCCAAATTATGGAGAAAACAGAGAAAATATTGCGTAGAAAAAATTAAGTTGAGGAAACAGTATCCAAAGAAGAAGAATAAATAGAGCATCTCCAATCTCATTCTCACTCTCATAAACTCTTATCATACCCATTGATCAAAACCCCCAAATCTAGTTATATAACATATATAGTTATATATATCTATATAAATCTCTGAATGCCTCTTTTATTGCCAAAGCAGGAAAAAGAAAAACGAATGACAAGAACAACAAAATGAAAGCAAATGCAATCGATTTCGGCACCACTGCCACGAAGCTAGATCGATTTCTTGCGCTAGGATGAAGAAGAATAGAGCACTGAAAAATCCCTGATTTAACCGGTCTCTCTTTCCTTCTTCACAAACCCCATTAACTTGTTCATTTGTTGCCATTTATGCACCCATCACCATTGAAATAGCTTTGCTGCTAATTACAGATTCCCAATAAACAAAAAATGTTATGGTTTGGGCATTTTTTTGATTTGATTTGATGTGAATGAATTTTTTAGATTTACAATTTTGATGGGAATGAACCCTTAGATGAGAAAGAATTTTGGATTATCTTTCCCTATTCATATCTAATGGTTTGAGATTTAAAAAAAAAATTAATAATTGATATTTGATGTGTTTTAATATTTCATTTTTTTTTAAACCTAGATTTAGATTTAATGATTTCATAATATAAATAATAATTATATTAATTTTCAAAAATAAAAAAATAATTAATTTTCAAAATTTTAGTCATATTTTTGAAGTTTGAATTTATTTTATGAATTTTAATTTTTAATTTGTGCTTATTATGAAAATACTTATGAATAATGTTAAAGACAATACTCAAATTCAAAATTTACCCAAATTTCTCTTATTTTAATAATATATGTAATATATTTGAATACAATAAAAGACAAGTTTGTCAAAAAAAATTACTAATAATTTTTCATTATTAATGTTGCAAAGAAAAAGTCAAAAAGTAGTTAAACCCATTTACTTTCCAATGTGGCAACAACTAGGCACATGAAGCACCTGACGTGGATGTTCATTTAAAAGTGACGTGGATGTTATATTAATAGTCAACTCATTTAACGGATTTTGTAACGATTTGAAAATAATTTGTAGTTTAATGAGTCGATTGTAAAAAATTTCAGTTCAGTGATGCATTTGTAAACCGAGGTCGAGTACAGTGGGAAAAAGTGGATTTAACCCTACCACTTGCTAATTGCTACTCCCCCAACCTGCCCGGACACAAATTTAGAGACGTGTCAGAGATACAATCAGATGTTATTGTTTGGAGAGAAGGATGTAATTGTCTTGTTTGTAGTTTATTTAAAATGATAGGGAGTAAAAAACGGGAGTCATAAAATGCTGAGAGAGGAGATTCAAACCTTGTTCACATTAGGAACCAGTTCTTGCAACGCCCTAATTCTTTCTGCTATTCTTTCCCTGCGTAACTGAACCAGTAGAAGAAGGTTAGCTGTGACATTATCACATGACAGCATTAGAAAAAATGCAATAAACATTTTCAGAAGAAGTCATCACTCTCTCATAAAGGTACTGCAGCAAAGAATCAGGTAGAACACAAAGTTTGGAGATATTGCATGTGCGTGTTGTGTTTTAAATTTTTGCAGCGGGGCGCGGAGGGGGGAGGGGGGAGGGGGGAGGGGACATTCACCAATTCCACTAGAGAAAAAGGACAATACCAGATATTAAAGTCCTTCTAATCCACTTTACAGCACTAAAGTTGATTGGTGATGGATAATCATCTTCTCCACACCCACATCAAAGGAGGGAGGGGAGGGCACATATTTGTTAGATTTTAAGAGAACAAACAAAACAGTTATTTATCTGTATGAAAAACACAAGCATATTGTAGGGTTTTAGCTAAAAGCCTAAAATTAAGGTAAAGTATAACACTCAGCTCCATTTGAAACTCACCAAGTAATAAACAGCACCTCCTCTTGTACTCAAAATATTCTTACATTGCATACCA
Source organism: Panax quinquefolius (assembly GCA_020205615.1). Taxonomy (NCBI): domain Eukaryota; kingdom Viridiplantae; phylum Streptophyta; class Magnoliopsida; order Apiales; family Araliaceae; genus Panax; species Panax quinquefolius. The sequence goes on along the minus strand of CM035155.1, from coordinate 11,434,985 downwards.
ATAAAACCTGTATTTCTCAGTCTACAAAAAATCTAGTGACCCTCACCACTCTCAATTGAGAACTTTCAAAACCAGAGAAAACAACAATTAAATTAACTTAATACTCTTTCCTCCTTGTTATATTGTGGGTATACCATAGTACTGTCTCCCCATAGTTATATATAATTCTGTATCCCAGACGATGTTGCAGCAGTTGGCAACACTTTTATATGCCTGAAAAGTTTTCGCTGAGTAGGTAAACTAAATCAAAAAAATCAAGCATACCCGCTCAGCAATGCTGTGTGGATCCGTAGCCTGCCCTCGTCTTGCCCTCACTCTTGGGCGAATTGCAGGTGGATGTGGCATTGCAGGAAGAGTGTTGTGCATTGGCTGGCCATGGAAACCCTACAAACAGATTGTGTTTCAATCACTAGAGACGACCGTTCAGGGAAAAAAGTTCACCCAAACAAAATTAAAATAAATTACAGGTTGAAAGCAAATTTTTGAGATGGGAAAAGAATATAAAAAATAAGAAATGAAAAAAAAACTTAAGCAGAAAACACTATGTTGCAGTAGGGAAGATTCATAGTTTTCATTACTTTGCTTTGGGAATATGATTCTCTTAGTAACTTTAAGTCTAACTGATTCCTTCTTTCTACAGGAACACATGTTAAACTTCAAAAAGCAGTTAACTAACTGAAGAGGCCCCATTAGTACCAACTAGACAATCTGACTGATTACACTGATATACTCTATCTTTTCTACATAAAGATAATAGAAGTATAGTACTTCTATTACAGCTATTGCTGCACAATGTGTAAGCACCACCACTGCTGCTGCTACACATTGTTCCTACACTGATGATCATGCTACTAGAAGTGCAAATACAATGACAACAATCTACAGCAACATGGACAAATGAAGCATTCTCTAAGCAAATGTCTGCGGATCACAGCCACTCCACAGATTGTACGAAGCAAATCAGTGGATACTAAAAGTCCACATGATGGTGTTGAGAGACACAAGAATAACCCCACATCTAAAGCTGTTAATTCTAATTGTAGTTAACTTATGTAATCATAGTAAAGTTAGTAGAACTATAGTTAGGTTCACAGTTACTAATTCAGTTAAATAGCAACTAGTAGCTTAAGCTATTACGCACGATATAAATAGCAATTGTAATATTCATTTCCTGAAATTTTTCCTTTATGAATGAATAAACAGAGTTTTCTCTCAGTAAGTTCTTAGGGTTTTTAGCTTGTTTTCAAAAGAGTCCGGTTTGACGTGATGAAATCAATTAAAAAAACAAAAAATTTAAAATTGATGCAGTTTCATTTAAAATTTGAAAACAACAATTTTGTATTTAATAGTACTTCTTATGTAGGTCAAAATATTCAATCATATGAACAATAAAATGAATTCATATTAACTATGAATTCAAAAAGGTCACAAGTTGACTTTTAAAAAAAAATCAAAATGGGACTTTTTTTGGAAAAGGAGGTAGTAGATTTTTAATGGTGATAACTGATAGAATTTAAAAGCCAAAATAAAACTATATATTCCTGATTTTATTTCATATCTTGAATACGATAATATTCAAAAAAAATAATTGGAACATTATATTAAGATTTTAACTTCAAAGTCTGAAAATTTTCAATTCTGTTTACTCAGAAGAACTACTATAGCCTGCAGTTATAGTCAATACAATTGCTACCCAAAAAAAAAATTGCCAACACTTTTTTTATACACTTTATTAGTCCCTTAACGGTCCGAATTTCAAAACCGAATTTTAGTTTACCTTACATGAGTTTTCTCAGCAAACAAAAGGACTTACAGTCTTCACAGAAGAAGAAATCCGACTATCAACGTCTTCACGAAAACGGTTTCCGCTTCCCGATGCCTCATCCATCTTCAAAAACCCTCCTTTTCCTTGCTCCAAACTCAACCCCAACGGAAAATGGAACCCGCCACCAACACAGGCGCCACCTGAGAGCTGACCGGAGCCATCGCCGGAGTTGAGCTGCAACATCATAGGAGCCGCCGCTCCATTTCCCGCCAAATTGGAGTCGGTTCCCGCGTAAGCCGGAAAACCAAGGATTTGTTCGAGGAAGTCGTCGGCTGTGCCGTCCCCGGGGTTGTTAGCCATGGCGGTGAGTCGTCCAAGTCAATGTCTACTTGAGTCGGTATCAGTGAGTGAGAAGCCTGAACGAGTTAGGGTTATAAAGAGCATTCACTGATAAATTAACAGCACCCGATTGTATGTACTCCAATATACAATACACATAGATATGCTGATATGCATATATATATATATATATATATATATAGAGAGAGAGAGAGAGGAGAAAGAAAGCTATTGATTTTTAAGTTATGAGTGTTGAATGGTTCCTATTTTCTAGCTAGTACTGAGAGGGAAGAAGAAAGATGAAGAGGATAGAGAAATGGTGGTGGCAGAAAAAAGCGGATGGGCCCGTTGCTCTTTTTAAACGGACTCCGTTTGTTAAAAGGTTCTACTTTTCGTTTAATTTACGAATCTATCTATGACTGTTTCTGCCCCCTTTCTGCAGTCCCACGACGTCGTCTAGCTTGCCTGTATTTTTAGTTTATTTATTTTTTCTTATATAAGACAAATGCAAATGGTACTTCTGCATGCTCTTCTTTACAATTTTCATAGAATATCTCAATAATATAGTACAAAAACGACATTATTTTATGTAATTGAATACATTTCATTCCATACAAAAAAATATGTTTTATAATTTTCCAAAATAATATTATCATAAAAACATCACGCAAGAATATAAAAAACTCCCTTTTATTTCCTTTCTGAAGAAACACTTTTAAAAACATATTTTCTTCTTTCTTTTTAAAGAGCCTATAAACCCAACAAAGACAGAGAGAAAGTCACCCATGCACTCACTCTCTTTCCTTATTTTCTCAGAACTCTTAGAACATTAGTAAATGAAACGGAAAGGAAAAGGAAAAGGAAAAGGAAAAATGGGACTCAGTATAAATAGAGTGAGTATGATATGGAGGGAATGGAATATAGTAGTTATAATGAAAATGAAATGAATAATAAAACTCCATGTTACATCAAAATGCATTTAAGAATAAGCCTTGTTTGGCTAGCTCCATGCTGTTTATGCTTTTACCTAAAGAAGTAGTCAAAGTTAGCATCATTGTACACAGACACCACCCAAGTTCCAAGAGAATGAGAGCTACTAATTTGCTATCTATTCTCTCTTTAAAAAATTAACAATCTGGGGAGAAATGGACAATACTGGCTTCATATTCACAATCTGATGATCAAGTCTTGGCAATTCAATAGATGTGGCTTTCACATCAAAATAAATTGTTCTTAGAAATAGTCAAATTCCATGTTAATCATACTATTAAGTCATGATAAGAGTGATAATATGCAAAACTGGAATCATGAAATTAATACAAACAAAAAGTCATAATTTGTTCGGAAACTCACTCAGGTTGCTTCAATATGAGAGAGAGACAGAGCTTAGCAACTTAATTAATTAGAGAAACAATAATGCATGATGATGGATAGATATGGGATGGGTGTAGCAAAACAAACTTCAAAAGTGGAGTGGAGTGGAGTGGAGTGCTGCAAGCTACTCATATGGAGTAATATATATAGATTATATGGGAAACCCTTATTTAGCATGAAATGAAATGAAGCTTACCTGCAGAAGCAAAAGTGGTGAAAAATATAAGTAATTAACAAAAACAAATATATGTATAACGTTGACATTCATTAAAGGATTAAAAAAAAAAAGAAGCTACACGTACTTGTTGAGTTTCGAATTGGTGAGTCATACAAACAGCATAGTGAATAAAATTGTTTTTTTACCTATTTACTTGGGTTTTATTTGATTTTGTGGCTGAGAAAAAAACTCTTTTGCATTGTATGCTACTTCTGCCTCCACTATCGCTTCCAACACTAGGTCAGATCCCCTACAATCATCTGACACCATACAAATCTGTTATTTCTCCAAGTTAAAAAAGAACATACAAGCACCGTGAGGACCTACAATACTAAGAATCAACAGTCCATCCATATGCAATCGCATTACATTAGGTATATATAGCAATGATAAAAGGCCAGTTTTCAAAACTTATTCCGTCTTTCTAAGTTTTCTCATAGGTCATATGCATAGACAAGCACATTTCAGGTGCATGTTTCTTTAATTGCAGAAGAACATCTCACAAAGTCAGACTCATGCATGGTTATTCAGAGTTCCTTGTTCTACAACAGATCTGTACCAGCCCCTGATCTACCTCGACACAAATAGGAGGGCAAAGCTGCATAAGGAATTATGGACAAAATGCAACATGTTGACCAGCAAACATGTTATGATAACTGAATTTGTTACAAGGTGTTCTTACCCCTGCGTTTCGGCAACAGTCCAGCGCTTTCTGCGGATACAGGAAGAAATACAAGAAGACCAGAGTCATCGGCAAGCTCATTGACAACTTTATTATTTATTGAACCAGATGTTAAACCAGCAGATTTAGTCAATCTTGCATAAGCAGGTGCTTGGCAACAAAAATTAGACGAGCTTGAAGTTGCTAAACTAGAATCCTGCAAAGATTGAACTTAAATCATCAACAAAAATAAAACTGAAAAACAAAGAAACAAGATATTTTCCAAAACGCGTGTAATATACATAATTGAAAATCTTCTGACTTGTGGAAAAAACAAGTCTGCTCATTAAATCTTAGATGGGGGAGTAGTCAATATATTCTCTCTCTCGATTTTCTCCAGCACACAGTCCCCTAACACCACAATACGAGGATAAGCAAATCAGAGTCTTGCACAAGAAGCACACAGCCAACTACAGAAAAGTCTTGGAGAGATCAGCTAATGGATGAAACCATTAGTTGCAGTTGCAGATGTGTGGTCGATATTGTCCACCAGCCTCGTTGTTAATAGAGCAGGATTCATGAAAGAGATGGTTCGTATTTCATGACGTATGGCTTCTAACTGAGCCATTGTATCTTGCAGTTCTTTATGTACCTGTAAATTGAAGATTTCTCCAATAATGAAAGCCACCGCCATAATTCTGATACAAATATATAATTACTTTCAGGGGGAAACAACAAGAAACTACAAATACATTACTTGTATATTTATCAATCTGTACAATCAACCATTAATAGATCCACAGATCAAACATCATGTGATTTTGATGCCTGGCATCCATTTGGTACTCTTAAATCTTAACATTATTCATTGTCAATATACTGATAGCAATTGCACCCATATTTATTTATGACCATTCAGCGGAGACATAATATTTAGACACAAGTTGCAGCAAAAGATTTACAATGTAAAACAAACACTTATCAGACAGGAATCATGCTGGAGTAATTAGATATAAAATGCTGGTTTTAAGTCTCCAAAACGAGTACTACTAATCTGTAATATGGGCATGTCCATGAGTCCATCCACTTGAGTAAAATACAGAATGATGAATCTATATATGTAGACAGAGATAGACCTGCTGAGCTTGAGATTGCTGCATGACACTTTCAAATTGACCACGAGCAATCTGAACATAACCAATTGCACGACCAGCTAGCCTCCCTGCTGTTCTTGATATACGCTGGAGATCCTTGTGACCTAATAGTGCATTTGTTGCAAATCAAACGTCTAATTCGAAATTTATCATAATAAAGAACTTGGTAACTGAGACACGTGCTGAATATAAGGTATTAAGCATGCCCCAACAAAATTATAAATAAAACAAACACTAACATATTATAGATGAACAAATACTCAAAAGTACAATTAAACTTCATTTTTGTTGGAGTGGACATCCAACACAATTATTTCAATTATTATATTAAATTGATAGTAGAGAAACATTTACACACACAGAAGAGACATATAGATACATAGATCGAGAGAGGGTACCAATGATAGCAGCAGTTGCTCCAAGTAAGAGGAAGAGCTCCCCATACGAAATTCCGAGCATGGCTTGGCTATTCATAAGGAGCAGAATCCAAAAGGTGCACAATTACAACAATCAGATAAAATGAAGAATGTGCAAGAGAAAAGAAGAAATGGGTCCTGCATTGTTGTTTCATTTTTCCGCAAGATATAATAGACCTCTCAGATAGAAAAATCACATGCCTAATTTCCAAAAGTTGAGCATACCTGAGTCGGTATTATCAACACATGAATCAATGTGCGGCTCAACATAAAGTATATACCTAATTTATGATGTAAGATTATGCGAAGAACCAAGTATAGGTTGATACAACAATACTATTAAGAGTTTCATGAAACTTACCAATTACCATCCTACTCAAAACCCTCAAAAGAATTGAGGGACGTGAATTCTCAAATTTTTGGCTTAAAGTTTCAATCATTAGACATTTAATCCAAATTGGGGCTCCAGAAATTCATAGAATATATATAGTTTTGAGCAATAAAGGCATGAGAATGGGTTGAAATACCTTATATTAAAACATTTTGTACGATCCAAGTAATATATACACGAAAGCCTCAACAATCAACAAGACACATACATACATATAGGATCAGGTAAGCATGAAGTTAATTTCAGACTAAGTTGTTCAATTTGACCAATACATTCAGATCACCTCCCGCTTACGTGTCTAGTATTAATAAATTGATCCAACTTAATTTCATACTAAATATGTATATGTATATGTATATGTATATGTATATAGAGAGATGGAGAGGAATACTGACCTTAAAAAGGGGTGTTATAATATGAATGAATTAATAAGATGACATCTGGACTTGAAACTTAATATACTTTTGAGTTTGGGCGGGAGAGGAGAGTGAGAGAGGTATCTGAGTTGTGTGTATTGATCTCTTCTGTAATTCTTCTTCTATCAATTCCAAATCTTTCCATTACATTATATTTGTTTCTCTGTTCTTCCATTTTGCATTCCTTTATTTCTAAATTGTGATTAAATATCACAACAAGGGCCACCGGCAGCACCGCGAGAGATGTTCAATCCGTCGTGCCGCCAGGTTGAAGCTCCTGAATTCCGAAAACTAACATTTTTTAGATTTTTAATTAAATAAACTTTTTTTATAAAATAATTAAATACTTAAAAGAAATGTCAATAAAAGTTTATTATGTGTAATTTAACAAGGGAATTGATATAATTTACAAGTAAATATGATAGTTTTACATATCTCTCTTATAAATAGTCTCACACATGAGTGTGAGATTTTATAAAATTATTAAATATTATTTATAAAAATATCAATTTTCACATTTATTTATATAACAAACTTAATAAAAAATAAAGATGTGCAAAACATGTTTTCTAGATATAGAAGTGTAATAATATGATATCTAACTGTTATCTTCGAATCAAAGGCAAAATAAAAATCTGTACAATAATTTGCATTGATGAATATTTGATAAATAATATGTTTTGAAGGGCAAGAAAATAGTCTATTTGGATTTTATTTTAAATATATTTTTAAAATGATAATTAAATATAATTTATACTCTCAAATTTATCTATAATATTATTTAAAAATTTAATAGTAAATATGTGATGATAAAAATGGTAGTAAAAAATAATGATAAATTTTTAAAAAAAATTATAATAATACTATATTTTAATATTTAATAAAAGGATGAATATTTAATTTTTGGAGGGAGGGAGGGAGGGTTGTGATTTAATTGTGAAATTATAAGGGTAAATTCTCTCAAATGAGATTATAAAATGAGTTTGGGAGGTAGCCAGCTAGGCCATAGTTGTCCCTTTTCGGCTTGCTTAAACCCAAAATCCGCAGCCGAAAAGGCCGCAAGCATTTTCAGGATAGAAGAAGACACTCTGAGCTGAGTGCTAATGGCCGTTGCCCTCAAAGCAACTTCATTTCTTCAGCTCAAGAAGAACAATCATTCAATTATCTTCCGACCCAATTCCCACAAACTTTCTCTTTCTGTAGCCAAATCGTTCAAGCTTCCAATGGCCACTCTCAGCACCGTCCCCACCGTTGGACTTTCTGAAACTTTTACTAGATTGAAACAACAAGGCAAAGTAAGTCCTCTTCCTTAATGTCTCACAATCTTCAGGAATTACTTTCTTTTGTATTTAATTATTTTTTAAGAGTTTCTTTTTTGTCTATTTTTCCTTACGGTGGTTAATTTGTTCTTTGATTTGGTAACCCATTGATTTTTTTATATGGGTATAATCTACTGATTATGGTTGATCTCATAAGCAATACATACTACTATTATACTAGTGATGTGTCATATGTTTGATGGTTTAATCTTTTTGTTTTTAAATAACAGTTTAGAGTTTTAATACTAACTTTAGTGTATATATATGTGTCACTTTTGTGTATATAATCTCAAATTTGAGATTAAATATATTTATTGTTATAATAATTTAATAAGAGGAACATGGGATCAATGAGATTTGACTATGAAATAAGGATTATTTCAACCTGAATTTGGGAACATGGTGATCAATGAAGATTTGACTATGAAATCAGAGTGATTATTTCAACTGAATGAATTTGGGATAATCTGAATGCTATTTGATAAGAATGTACGAAAATGTTGACAAAATTATTATTTTATACGAAAAATTTAAAATTGTTCTAAATTTATTTAATATTAGGTAATATAATAGTTAATTTTTTTTACTTCATTCAAATTTGATTCAATTTAAAAAATCGGACTTAGCCATTGAAATCAATCTTACCGATTCACCATTCAAACGAAAAAAACAAATGCATCGACCCATTCATTTCTATTCACTCTAAACAAACACCCCTTGAATGAATGAAATTTGAATCGAATGAAAAAAGTTTTTTGATAATTGACATGTCTAAAATATCTAAATAACAGATTTTTACTATTTTATCACTATAAACTAATTATAATGGGTTTCACTATTCAAAACAACTCAATTGTACTTCATACTTGCAATAAATTAAAAAAAAATACAGTTTTATGTCGGCATATAGAGATAACACCCAACAAATAAAGCTACCCACTTGCTGAGAACATTGAACAAAAAAGATGGATAAAAATAAAATATTGGACATGAGAATAAATTCAATCTAGTCCATAAAACATAAACCATGATCTTTTCCACTTCTTTCTCTCCTCCACTGTACAACCCTTTCAACATCTATCAAAAACTCACAAACTCCCATGCTCCTTTCTCCCCTGCTCCTTAAAGTTCATATCACAAACTCAATCAACAAAACAAACCCAGAAAATAAAAATCCAAATCAATGGAGTCGAAGCAATTTGAATCAGCGGAGTCAAAGCAACCAAATTCATCGCCGTTGTCAAATCCATTACCAGGTTCTGCTTCTATCGAAACTTCTTATTTGAATTTCAATTCATATGTACTACCAGTGGTGGTTATAGTAGTGATGCTGGGAGTTTTATGAGTGGTGAAAAGGATTTTGAAACGGCGTCGGAGAAGTAAATTTTACCTGACCCAGATGATGAAAGTGCTGTAAATGGACTAATTCGGGAGGATTCTGGTGATCATTTTGTGGGTTCTTCAGAGTTTCTAATGGCAATTGATGATGAATTTTATCTGAATATCTTTATTGGGAGGGGGCAAGCAAGTAAAATGTTATTCTGCCAAACTAATGACCGAATCAGCCAAATAAATCAGCCTTATTCGGTCAGATTGTTTCAGCCATATTCAGATCTATATTTATCCAAACAAACAGCCTTTAACGGCTGACCGAATCAGATATGAGGCCATTCAGACCTGTTAAGGTCTTATCTGTATGAACATGGATAAATTCTTCAGTTTTAGAGTTACTATTGAGGTTTCTGAATATAAACAAATAAATAAATTTAATTTGATCCGACAGCTTCATAGAAGTAATAAATTGGTATGAGTATTCTACTACTAATTTTTGTTCTGATGTACATGCCTCTGGTGCAAAGGTGGCATTGATCCCATACATCACTGCCGGTGATCCAGGCCTCTCAACCACAGCAGAGGCATTAAAAGTACTGGATTCTTGTGGGTGTGACATAATAGAACTTGGTGTGCCGTACTCTGATCCCTTGGCAGATGGTCCAGTTATCCAGGTCTGTGAATATTGTTTCTCAATGTTGTATGTCTAAATTTTATTTTATGTATCTTGTACACATACTTTTTTATTCTGTTGTTAGGCTGCCGCCACGCGCTCACTCGCAAGAGGTACCAACTTTGACGCAATCATCTCAATGTTGAAGGAGGTAGGGGCATTGTTAATCTCTCTCTCTCTCTAGCTCTTCTTATGACATTTGAGCTGTCCCATTTTGCATTCATAGTACAGCAAGACCTAGATTTAGCTTTGTGCTTAATATTCTCTGGTTATGTCTTATTGGCATAGCATTTTGGGTAAAAGAAAAAAGAATTTGCAAGATATTTCATAATTGATTAGTTTACAGTTGGGGCTATATTTAGATATGGGTGGTTCTAGAAAACTCATATATTTTAATTTTGTTATTCAGAGGACTGAGTTCTTTTCATATCATTTAATGATAAAGTAGTAGTATTTTCATTTGGATGCTGTTGCTATAGATATGTAGGTGAATCCATGTTTCTATTATTGTATACACTTGCATATTTAGGTGAATAAATGTTTCTATTCGGATCGGATGGAGTGTCCGGTTACACGGTATCCGACACGGGTACTTCTCATTTTGTATTTTTACACTAAAGAAGTATATGAAGTATCCAATTTTATATAGTACTTATAAATGTCACAACTACAATCTTATCTGAAACTCCTCGAACAAAATTACAACATCTTTATGTCCTATTCATTTAATCCTGGTAAAGTATTATATGCATTGAACATGCTTGTTCTTTGGGCTTTCAATGGGTAAAGATATTATTTGTTTAATAATGCTAAATTATATGCATCATACATGCTTATTTTTAGTTTTTATGTTAACTCTTCACTGCTGGTTAAATTATAGATATGATCATATCCATGAAGTTCTGATATCATATTTTTCTTTAATTCTTATCCATGAAAGTCTAATATCATATTGGAATCACTGTTTAAACAGGTGGTACCACAATTATCCTGCCCGATTGCATTATTTACATATTATAATCCGATACTTAAGCGTGGAGTTGAGAAGTTCATGACTACTGTGAAAGATGTTGGAGTGCATGGTAATTTATACATTTTCATGCTATACTTAGTTTCAGTTTTGTAATAATTACGCTGTCATATTTCTTTGGCATATTGAATACATTAGGGATGAGGTCAATGAAATATTGAAATCTTCCTCTTTTTAGCTAAAAATACATCACACATTTGAATGAAATACTTTTTTCATTTGAACGAAATATTTTATTTATTTGAAGGTTCAAATATAGTGGTGCTGTGGTGGAACTTTATGATAAGTACTTATGGTTAGGTATCTAACTCTATTGCTGTTATGTTCTTAGTATAATACATTTTTATGTGGTAGGCACTTGTTAAAGAAATACTCTATCCAAAGGTTGGTTTCTTTTGGGACTAAAAGTCCTTTTTTGCTGTCATGAATCAGCCCTCATTTTCAGAATAGCCATGGAAAAAGAATATATATATATATATATATATATAATATATATATTGGGATATTTGGGATATCTATATATCTATATGATGTATATTGTTATTTGAGTAAACATGAGGCGGGCCTTGGAAAATTTTAACATAATGGATCTCTCTACCGCTACCTACAATGAAACTAACGACTTACTGGATCTTATCAAATTAGCATTGACATCCGCAATTTATATGGAAGGGCGGTTTTATTGATTTTATTGATGTTTTTTCATTCCATTCTCCAACTCCGGATTGTTTGAGGAAACTTTTTTTTCATTCCATTTTCCATATATCCGGATTAGTTTGAGGCATGTGGCGACTTTTTTTTTTTTTTTTTTTTAAAACAACTAAAATATATAATGAAAATTAGGACTGATTTGGGATATTTGGATATATAAAAATATGATGTATATTGTTACATTTTTGAGTCCAAATATTTCTGATTATGGAAAACCATAAAATTAAATATTTTTATGGTAGATGTGTAAAAGGTTTTTGATCGGGCGGGACTCCGGACCGATTCGATCGAGATATATATATATATATATATATATATATATATTATATATATATATATAGAGAGAGAGAGAGAGAGAGAAGAAGAGTTTTGGGATATTTGGATATATCTATATGATGTATATTGTTATTTGAGTAATATTTGACAACTAACTAGGAAATATGGTAGATGTGTTAGCTTATTGACCTGAACTTTTTTGTGCCCTAGTACCACTGGAAAACAAATGTCAATTTACAATCATTATTTAGTTTAATATTTTCAGTGTTCTAAAAATTATTAGGCGGCGGAGGGGGAGTCTAGCGCCTAGGCGGACTAGGCATTTTAGGTGGTCTCATTTATTTATTTTTCTGTTGTACATACTTGTTATACTATACAGAACATAGATGTATTTAAAAAAAAAATTACATGAAATATTAACAATAAAAAAAATCTTTTAAGGCTTCACAAATTCGTTTTAAGTATTCTAGAGCTTCAAAGTAAAGGTCTGATTTTGCTTAAGCAAGGGCCCTAGGGGCCTAGCCAAATCGAAGCGGTAGAGGACCGCCTAATGCATAGGTGAGAATTAATCGGACCTAGGCAAGAATTTTTAGAACACTATTATTTTGACAAAAATTGTGACATTCAATATCAAAAATTGAAACCATAAAAAACTTGCATTGTGCATGAATGTATTGAACTTTGAAAGTGCTATAAGGCTTGTCTGAACAGCTCATAAAACATATATGCGTAACAAACTTAATTACAATATCCTGATTACGCAATGTTTTGGTCAAATATGGGTTATAAATCAGTTCGAATTTACTTCGTATTGGATTCTCATCAGTTCCTCAATGATTTAGTGGTAGTTTAGCGTTTCATGACTTTCATCTGACAATAACAAGGTTAAGAAAAGAAGATATTTTTTGAATCTCATAAACACAAGTAGATACCTTTGCAACATACAAATTATGTCTAGTTATTTCGGCACTCTACAATTCTACATGTTGTAGCTATCTTAACACAGGCTTCTTTTGACCTGCAAACTTCTCAAATGAAGAATGTTTTTGGTGCCACTTGGGTTTTCCTTCTATATTTTCAATTTTTATCCTTGATATACATGTTCCTGTTATATAATAATCAAAACTTTGTTTTCAGGACTTGTGGTCCCGGATGTCCCACTAGAGGAAACTGGAATATTAAGAACTGAAGCTCTAAAAAACCAGATCGAATTGGTTGGTTTCCCAACTATATTTGTTTTTTCAGATTAACAAAACTTTTGCATTGAGAGATCAATATTTCGTTTCCTGCATCTGTTTTGAGCTTGTTATTTTTATTTTTATTTTTTCTTCAGCAAAATGAGGTATATGGTTATGTGTTTCTTTTTGTATAGTTTTCTGGGGAATTTGCTTTAGGAGCATAATTTGGATTTATTGTTGCTCTGTATAAGGGTTGAGTTCATGGAGACGTTGGTTTTTTGTCTTCCTATGCTATTGTATAGTGTACAATACTACAATGTATGTACTTGAGCATGCCCTTTCGCTACCTTTTTGAATAAATTCTAGTTGTGTATTAATTTTTATTTTTTTGCTCTATATTATTAATTTGGAAATTGATATTTCCACATGTGTTTTTGATATTTCCACAGTCCTCTCTCACATGAAAAGAAAGTGGATCCCACCTTCATGTGAGGGGACCATGTGAAAATATCAAAAACTCATGTGGAAATAGTGGTCCCCTATTAATTTACATTTACTGGAGTTAATACATTTTTACAATAGGCAAAGGCTAGCATTTGCAATAATTGGTGTTTAATTAGCTTCAATAAAATATCAGGTTGCTTAGATTCTGCATCATAGTCTCTCTGTACACCCTACTGACATTCCATGGTGCTTGGATCAGGTTATATTCGCTATTCCAAAGTTAGTTGTGTGTTAAGTTCAAAACAAGAGAGGGAGAGAGAGAGAGAGAGAGTCAGTTGCGTGTTTATTACTATGACCTGGATTATATATCAAGATCGATATACCATCATGTAAAGGGCTAGTTGAGCTGTTAGAAGACGCATTTTAACTTGCTTTACTATTTTTCACTTTTATCTGTAAATAGGTAGAGTATATCTGATATTGCCCCCATAAGCATATTGTCTCAATGTCTCATACATGCAAGATACAGTTTAAGTAAATTCTTGGGTAATACAATCACAATGTACAAGTTTTTAGACCTCAATTTTTGTTGAATTTTCCTTGGCATAGACTACAAATGATTTTTAGAATTCAGAGTGCTTTATGTTGTTGATTCACCAATCTGTCTCATAATTTGTTTTGATAAGGTACTACTTACAACACCAACTACTCCAATAGATCGAATGAAAGCCATTGTTGAAGCTTCAGAAGGATTTGTTTACCTTGTAAGCTTCATATCCTTCTGATACGAGATACTTTCCATGGTTGTAATATTGTTAACAAAATGCTTCTCCTGTTGATTTATCTTCAGTTCTCTCAGATTATGTTTGTAACATGACATTTTCACTTATTTATATTGTGCACTTGCGTGCAATCATTCAAAGAATTGGTTTACTTAAAAAAAATTAAGCCCCCACTATTATGACATTTATGCTTATCAGGTTCACTAGATCTTTAGCTATTTGTGTAATGATATATTCACTTATACTTGTTCTATCTTTGATGCTTAAATTCTATTGTCTAAAGTAGCTAAAGGACCATAATAGTTATACAGTAGTTCCTTGAAAAGAAAAGTTGTAGTATTTTATTTATTTATTTGGGTAATGAAAAGAAAAGTTGCTTAAAGGAATAAATTAACATAATAATTGGAGATGACGCAGGCTTGTGAGCATTCAAATAAAAATGTAGGACTATATGGATCACAATGCAAGAGACCAGACGATGTGTTGATTAGAGTTTTAAAATTTTATGCACAAGTTACATATTAGTATCTTACGCTGATCAGAACACTTTCTTGTTTCTTTTGACAGTCTAGTGATCAAACTTATGACATGTTATTTTGATCTATAGGTGAGCTCAATTGGAGTCACTGGTGCTCGGGCATCTGTAAGTGGAAAGGTTCAGGGTCTGCTACAGGAAATTAAAGAGGTTTGTTTTGTAAACTAGTGCATCTGTTCTTTCATTAAAATTTTCTTTATGTGACTATTACATGGGGATTATGTCGTGTAGCTGCTGCTATCATTAAACTCAAACTGCACTTAATTATGTGACTTGTAAGGTATAATATATTAGTGGTCTAATTGAGCAGAGACAAATTGTACAACATTATCTTTGATAGGCATCAAGTAAGCCGGTGGCAGTTGGTTTTGGCATATCAAAGCCAGAGCATGTGAAGCAGGTTTGTCTCCTAATGTGAACCTTTTGACTATGAATAGGCAATCTTTCAAAAAAGGCAGAAATACGAAGCAACTCGTAATTTTTTTAATTTTTTCTGCAGGTTGCAGGATGGGGAGCCGACGGAGTGATTGTTGGTAGTGCGATGGTGAGATTGCTGGGTGAAGCAAACTCTCCTGAAGAAGGGTTGAAAGAATTGGAAGTCTTTACCAAGTCCCTAAAATCAGTGTTGCTTTGACAATCCCTTAGATTTGGTTCAGCTCGGAACCCTATTTCGAATTTTTTTGGACACTGAAATCAAATAGACATCAATTGTTTTTGTTCAATAGCATCATTGCAACTTGGAAGTTTATCCGATCCTTTTTCTGAGCATTGATATATTCTGTCTATGGGATTTGAATTGTTCTCAATAACAATCATATACTAGGCACTTACTGTATGAGTTAGGTCTCCAATTAAACTCAAAAGGAAAGAGTATACTTGATCTTACACCTGGCTTTGCATCTTAATAAAACTAAGGCTTGTTTCCATTGTTATGCATTGCTCATACCCGTATCCAAGTTATCTTATTCATCTCTACTTGTTGCATCCATGATTAGCCCAGATATAATCAAGAACATTACATGTTTTTCAACACACATTTTTGCAAAAGTTGTGTAAAGATGTAATTCCCGGTTGTGAAAACAATATCAAAAAGCACAGCTTGCTTTGTTTACTAAACAATTCCAAATCCTTTTGCAAGTGTTTACTAAAAACAAGCCACTGGGATAAATAATATCCTTTTTTGTCATCAAAACCTGGGATCATCAGTAATATACCAATGAAGTTGGTGACCGTGTTAAAGTTGTGCACTGCCTGCTTCATGACATCAACCCACAATGGTGTTGGTATTACAATAAGGGGATTTGGTTTCTCTTCTAAAGGCAGTCGAAATTCTCGTGGTTAAACAACCTATACACAATATCCATATCATTTTATACCACAACACATGAAATATCTAGTACATAAAAAATCTAAAAACTTCTATTCATTTTTCCTGCCAAGGAGGCCAATGAAAACAATAATTGTAAGATTTTAATCTCCAGTAACCAAACATATTTCTACTGGGGAAACACCCATCCAGTTTGCTAATTACAAGGAAGCTAGGTAGTACACATCCAGCTAAAAATCTCCAAAGCAAAGTATATATCAGCACTCATTTTATTCAGACCAAGTTCCAATTACAATCAGAACTATAAACTTCGTTAAGGTTTCAACTTATAATTCATGAAAGAAAGATGAACAAGAACAGCTAGCAACTTAATAATTGCAAAGAACAAAGTTTAAAATATGACGTGACAGTTGGCATGATTAACGCCGGTCAGATGCCACTGATTCAGCAGAGAAGAGGTACTTCACTCGTGAAAGAACAGAATCGTGTGCAGGATCATACGGATGATCCTTGGAAGGGATCTCTAAAATTGCTGGAATTGGTTTGTTGTAGCTGTCGACTAGAAACCTTGTCATATTTGCAACCTGAAAATCAGCAAGCATAGGAAAATGCTTATACATACGCAAATCAGAAATAAAAATGCTTTTTTAGGAACCACAAATGAAATTTCATGGCATACATGCATAATTGTTGGTTACAAGTCTTGTCGCAAGTAAGTGACATACATAGAGAATAGGTGACCAAAATTAACCATCCGCTGACATATAAAAAATATGATAATGTTGACCCAAAGATAACAGTGCAAGTTCATCCCAGCAATCAATAAAAAGAGGTTTTATCAAGTAAAACAACAGCAGAAAAAGATGCATCTACTTTGGGAAATGACAGGATTCAAGACTACAACATATCCATATCCAGTACATATTTTGCAGCACTCTGGAGAATTGTGGGGCCAGAGACAGCCCAGTATGGATTGGTTTTCTTAGTACTCCAATCCACTCTGGGTGAACCGTTTTTCCTTCTCCCTTTGTCTTTTTCCTCCACTTTGTGTCCCTAACCAAATGTTTTGTTCCAATTCCATGTGGGATTCTGCGATTCAGCTCTCCTTATCATCCAACTCTGAACTCTCACAGCCATCTATGTTACTCTTAATTTAACAAGTGTCTATTTAAAGCTGCTTGACCATCGACTAGATAGATATAGATACAAAGTATTTCATGGCCACCACAGCATAAAATCTGTTTGGGAGTTTTTTTTTATAATATCTATACAACTGTCTATTTAAAGCTGCTTGACCATTGACTAGATAGATATGCAGTTTTTTTATCTACCATACCATCATACAAAGTCCATAACATCCAAAACAACTAAAAACTTACGGATGATCTACTCTATGAGGACTAGCCCTCCCTAAAGCATCAAAAACCAAAGTTTACATAAAAAGGAGGAGAGAATAACAGAGTAATACATCTATATTTAAATTCTACATAAAAGTACAGATTAGCTCAATTGATGAACAGTGCCAAATGTTAACCCATCTAATGAACAGGCAATACCTCAAGTTTAAAATTCCATTATGATTAAAAAGTTCTTTTTCAAATGTACTACTTACTTTTATCTATCATAGATAATGTTTTCAATATGAATTAAAAATTGTTCTTGTCGATGCAAGACTTCTTATCACACATAAAAATCGACATAGGGATTCGTGTTCCAGTTACAGAATGGCATTTAAACTATTAATTTGGTTGAAACTCTTGTACAAAAATATGGATGTCATGGGTCCATATATATATAGGGATTGCATGTTTGATGAGAAGATATCGAATCATAAATTTTAAGTGTATGATGTGAGTCATGTGACAATATATACATCAGTTTAAACTAACAAAAAAATAACAAAGTTTGAGACTGAGTGCACAGGAAAATTTGTCCACATAGCTTTATCAGACAAAATTTGCATTACCAAAAAAGTGGAACATAACATACAAATTCACAAAATAAATGAGAAGGCTAAATACTCACATATTGACTGACCAAGACTATTGCAATGTCCTCTCTTGTTGTGAACTCTTTGAATGCATCTTCAATTTGTTTGACCGTTGTCTCTAAGCAATGATCAGGAATTCTCTATGAGACATCAAAAAGAAATAGACATAGTTTGGAAAGGGAAAATAAACAGAAAGATTATCCTTCTATCCTCCCTCTTCGGGAAATCAAATAATGGATAATCAAATGTTTACTTAATCGTTGTTAACCATAATTTTATAACATTGTCAAGAATAGAGACAGTTGGATAACCATTCTACTAAGAAATAGCATTTCATTTTAAATAATAATATTTCTTGGATGTCATCATATAGGATGTTGTTGCTATATCAGAGTTTGTTCTAAAAAACTAGTAAAGGTAAACACTTCGAAACCATTTACATTATTATCACAGCTTCAGTATTTTATAAAAACAAATGTCTATTGACTCACTTTTTAAATAAAAAAAAAGAGTAAAAATTGGTCTCTCTACAAGCAGAACTAATCTGATGAATAAAGAAGAATTTATGAGGACAAATACCAGATTATAACATGGTAGTAATCTAACTGGAAAAGAACTAAAAATGCCTTTATTCAGATACTCATATTGAACATAAAACTTCATAAACTAAGAGGTCAGATGATGAACCATCCGGTACAAAATGGTTTTATAATTATATACTCGTAACTATTTTAAATATAATTACACTGTTAAGACAAAACATTGCGACTAGGAACTCCGCTGAAAGAACACTAAAGAAAAGATAAGAATGCACAATCAATTCAGTTCAATATTCCAGTAGTAACATATACAGGAAAGAATAGTAAAATAAAAATTCGCGAGTAAGTTATGATCAATTTTTCCTCCCACGGCGCAATTTCTAGGTTTGATTTTCCTACTTGAATCAAGAATACCGAAAATATATTTATTCATAACACAGATAAGCGTTGAAGGTAAAAAGCATACTCAAGTCCACAATAAGGTAATTTGTCTTCCTCCTCAAGTCAACATTCCCAACTCCAGCAAGTAAAAATCCAGTTACTGTGTCCTACATTAGAAAAGTAATTACAAGGAAAACCCAACAAGTAATGAGCATACTCAAGCGAACATCAAAGTAACTCTGAATTTTGTAATATCCACTTGAGGCAAAGCCAAAATTTATTGCATGGAAATTATGGAATGCAACAAAAGCAAGCACCCCACCAAATCTATATACTTTATAGAAAGCAACAAATGTTGTTTATGGTAGCGGTCCTTGATATCAAAGCATGAACCTCAAGCATGTTCAATTGTTGCTTAGTTAAAAGAGCATGGTATTAAGGATAATCGAATAATATACTTTTAATCCCAAGTGAAAAAGTTTAGAACATAGTATTTTGGTATGTACATTAGCTGAAGCATTCTATGTTAATGTTAATTTGTCTATAGGCACAAACTCACTAGGTGACTTCTAACCCTACATTGATCAACTTGGAACTCATACTGATACTCCACGGCATGCTTGTGTGAGGTGGTTATCGCCCAGATCGTTTCTAGCAAAGTTGTAAGAGTGGAACTCTCTTGACACCTCAACCCAAGGCCTATAAAGAGACGAGAATCTTGGTACAATCGATCAAGCAATGAAATTCGCGTTGAATGGAACACCACCGACACCTAAATCCCGTGTTTATATTGAAATAGAAACCTCGATACAATCGACGATTAATGCAGGATAGAAGACGCCACACACAACTATGTATTGTTGTATGATAAGTCAAATTGAATCTCAAAGAAAACTAAGAAGATAACTTAGGAATTCTTCAACCAAAAGTAGATAATAACCTCACAAAATTGATAAATCTGAATATTGAATAATTTTATGAATTACATTCATCCATTCTTATTTATACTAATAAGAAAACCCTAGAATCCAATAAGGAATGGATTACTAAGTGATAAACCAACTTGGAATCAAAATATTATCAAAAACTTAACTCAAAGCATTCCTAATTACATTAGAATTGAAAAGATATGAAAAATCCCTAAAAATCTGGTCAAATACTCGTCAAAACGCGTGTCTTGAAAATTGTGTTGTGTGACTATCGTGGCAGCGCCGACACTAAGACCAGTAACGACGCAGTGCTAATCTTTCAGGGAATCTCTGGCAACACCGTCCCATCTGAACCAAATAATATTCTCTATACAATTGGCACTGCAGCGCCAAGTTCTTCACTAAACCCGGTGCAGAAGCACCGGTTAGAAAATCCCCTTCGCTTGTTTTGTTTATCTCAACAACTTGCACCAAATTTATGAGCTTGAAATCCACCTCAATTATCTTCGAACTCGAACCCATATCCTCCCAAACTTCTTTGATTAGATCGTTAAGACTTAAGACCCTCCTTCAATCTTTTAGCTCGAGCTCTCGTCACGGGTCCAACTGGAACTCGAACTGAATCCACTCCTTGGTTGCCAATCAATCCAGAGCTAGTGATGTCCTCATCACATACTTAATCCACCCCCACTTCAATAATAAATCCACAAATTCGTTAAACTTTAGGAGATTGAATTGTACTCCTTCAATGAGCCCTTACTATATATCTCATATAAATGCACCCAGACTTTGAATTGAAGAACGTTATACCCCGAAAAGGTGAATTATTCAACACCACCTGCCTCTTTATTCTACAATCCCCTATTATAGTCCATAGAATTATAATCGTCCTTGCAAAAATACATACCTAGGGCTATGGCGTTGTTACCCCACACCTTTGAGTTGATTGCACCCAAAATAAGGTGACAGAAAGTTAACAAACATACTTCACCGTATTACACCATACAATTAGGCAACTATTTTTAATCTTTTCTTCACTTTCATATTGTTACACATATGCGGTCAATAGCATACTTATATCAATCCTATATTTTTCAAATCCATCCATAATTAAGTAAATGAAAGCTATAAATTACCAGTGTAAAGTTAATTTCAATTAGATAATCAGAAACAGAAGTTGCATATAAACTAGACTAAATAATTACCTCATCAGCAATCATAGCAATGAGGGCAGAACCTTTAGTTGGGATTGGACCTCTATTCGCCATTCAAAGACAAAAAAAAAAAAAAGACAAACTAAAAATTGAAAAAAAAAAAATCAACCACTAAAATTCAGATAAATAAAGTAAAATATCTTATTTTCCGAAAAGCTATATAATTGGAATGCGAAGAAGAATAACCTAATCGGAGATCTGAACAAGTGTTTGTTCAGAATTAAGGTATTCTGCGGGAAAAAGATTTATTTCAAGTTGCAGAGTGGGATGGAAGATGGAGCATTTTTATTTGATTAGGCCGACAGTTTTTTATTAATTAATAATATATTTCGGGCCCACTAACTTGATGTAATTTCTAAACCAGACCAAAACTTTCCGTTGAATTAGAATAACGGCCGGGCCAACAAATAATCTAGTCTAGGAAAAAAAAAAGTCTTTTTTTATAAAAATTCTACGATTAGGATTAGTCCAGGAATCAGATAACATATTATATTTAATATTATCGATAACACTATTATTATAATATATTAAGTGTAATAATAGTAGTATTATCAGTAACATTAAGTGTAATATGTTACCGGTCCCTAATTTTCTGTTGTCTCCTTTTTTTTATCCACATAAAAGAAGTAGACTCGAATAATTTTCTTATTTATTCAAATTACAAAATAAATGCACAAACTTTCAATTAATTAAAATTGAAAAGCCATATTTTTCGAAATCAATTTAACATTTTGTGATGCAAATGGTGTGATTTGAAAAGGAGTGGTGACGTATTACGTATTCTTTAAAAATTGTTTCATATAATAATGTAGTAGTAGTAGTAGTAGTAGTAATTAATGTGAGATGATGTACTTTTAGAACAATTTAGCTAAACCATGAGTCAAAGAGTTAGAATCTCATCTCAATAAACTTCCTAGCAACTTCTTTTTTTAATAGGAATATAATTTTGAAAAGGAGTCTATTTATTCTTAATAAGAAGGGTCCTATTTTTATTTTGAGTAGGAAAAGAAGATTTCAAGTATTACCCCTAAGCTCCACTTTCTTTTCATTCTTGATTACCAAATCTGCAATTTCCTTTTCTTTATATATTGTATTTTGTGAAAGAAAAATAAAATAAAATAATCCATTCCAGCATGACACATTCCCGCCAAATTTGGAATCCAAGGTTATATATTTTTCAATTAAAAAATTGAAAAAAAAAAAAGTATTGCTGGCTATAAAAGAATGCAGATTTCCAGCTGCCAAATAATGAATCAAAGTAACATTTGACTGATACATATTCCACATAATTAACAGATGATGGTGGCATTAACTAATAACACAAACATTTTGAATTGCTGCTGCAGTTACAGACAATTAACTGCATCGGTACCAATCGTCGTCTGATCTGATCTAATCTAAGGGATATATTGAGAACCATTTGCTCGGCGTGCTTCGTGTATAAAAGATAAAAGCTCGCTGAAGAAGTCAAGAACATACCTATTCTGATCTCCGTCGATCTTTGGGACTGTTGTACATAGGCAACAGCCAATGCGGACTATGTTTCCTCCTCCCATAACACCGCCAATAAAGCACCAATATCAATGCTATGATACCAACATGAATAGCCCATCTGTCTCACAATGAAGTAAACAGTGAAAAACAGAACCAGTATTATTGCTACTCAATTTAAATTTTTTAAGCAAATACTGAAATATTCTCAAAATGTTGTACTGTCATTATTATTAGTTCCATTTTTCTTTTTGTTTACCTATATTTGGATTTGACAAACTACAAAGTCTCTTATGGCTGAGACCAGAAACAATGGTAAGGAGAATACAAGGAACCATAGGTTTTAGAAACGCAATTTCTCTAGTAGCACCAATGACTCTTCCAAGGAGGATCATGCTTTCTTAAAAGTAACTAGAAAATGGAAATTATTAATTTTTCTTTAAAAAGCTTGCAACATGTCAGCAGCATATTCTAGGAAGCCATAATAACAAAGCAATAAATTTCATTTTACCAATTACCACCTAAAAACCAGACAAAGGAACAGAATATTTTTACCTGTCCAAATCCAGGATAGGGCTGTAAACAAGGGTTTCCCAAGTCGCTACAATAAAATGCCAAACTGGGTTGTAATAAAGAGATTCCGCTGACCAAAACATCCTCGTGTATGTCTCTAAGAAGATAAAGAGTATCCATGCTCCGATTTCAATCAAAAAGAACTTTATGATAAACCTGCCCACCACCACCATGACAAGAGAGAAGGCCACCAACCAATTAAAAAGCTGGTGGTTATATTCTTTGATAAATAGAGACTTCGATTTCCCCAGCATCTGCAGAATGATATAATGAGTAAATGGACAAAAATATTACCAAGAATGGAGTAATGGACAGCATCATAACTGAAAACAGGTGAGCAAGGACAAAGCTGGGGCGCCAAAAAGAAATGGAACAACTCGATTGGTTTCTTATGATACCAGAACGAGTTTTTAGTTTACTCGAGGTTTGATACAATTGAGCTTTTACAAAATCATTTCCAGGTGGTTTCCACACTAGTATTTACCATACAAGTGGAGCATAATAAGGAAAATGAAAGAGAATATATATATATATATATATATATATATATATATATAATATGCAGAATATATAACCTTCATCATTCGATGCTCATAGCTGGTTTTAGATGGACCAACGCATTCCTTTTCAAAACTTTGGTTGCTTTGGAGAAATTCCGCATTGAATTTTGCCATAGATGGAAGTCTGAGGACTTGAAGGTGGTCCATATTGTCCTCACATCTAGTATACAGTCCCTCACACAACTTTGCAGATTTATATTCATTTGCCAAAATGAAATTCTTATGCACCTGCATAGAAGTTCTAATAAGCAAAAGTCTAACAACTCATACTACTAGGTTTTAGGCCCAATTCGTACCTTCTCAATTTCTTCATCCAGTTGTTCAACTGATTTCTTTGCATGATGACGACCAAAATGTTGCTCATCAAAAATTGCTACTTCTCTTGAACCTTCATGGGATAAGAGACTCCTCAGAGAGAGGTAAAACCAATTTAACCATCCTATCACTGTACAATTTCAGACATCTCTCCAGAATACCCTTGTTAAAAACCTCCACTAGAGAACCAGTTGAAGGGATCTCTCCCTTATTCAAAGCTTCAAGAAGAAATAAGTCAAACATTTCTGATGAAGTGAAAATGCACGGGACATGAGACAAGAAGCTAAAACCTAAGACCTGCAATAAAACCATCTTCATCACCTCTCCAACAAAAAAGTTCAAGATAAATAATAGTAATTTCAGACATGTCTATTGTATCTTATATTGTCTTTCGACATGCAAGTTGTTAAACCAGAGGGAGAACTAAAACCTCCACTAGAGAACCAGTTGATTTTATTTTAAGCCAATTTTAATATTTTATCTCTCCCTTATTAATGATAATAAAGCATTTCAAGAATCTGATCTATATAAGTCAAAGTTCAACACAAACATGATGAAGTCAAACATATTTTTAACGTATTAAAATAAACAAGATTGGATTAAATAATAAAATACAACAAGAATTTAATTAATATCTAAGAACTAAACATAAATTTAAGAATTATATTGAATTAAATTAAATATTACAAATGTATCATCATTTATATCATTTCTCCAACAAAAGTTCAAGATATAATAAAAATGAGTATGTTCACTTCTTGTTGTGATTTGTCGTATTATGAATATGGTAAATCATTAGAAAAATAAATATATCAAGATCTGGTTTGGACAGTTATTGAATAAAATTAAAAACTCTTATATTGTCTTGGGCCTAAGTAAGGTGACATAACAAGTGGCAGTTAGCAAGGCGCGGGCGCCGAGGGGAGAACTAAAATTTTAGAACAACGCTAAAATCAAAGCATCATGTTCACACACATATAATCACCATCATGTGACACAATCATCTGGCTATAGGAAAGCCACCCGCTTAACTGTCAGTGCTCAGTAGTTGACTTCCATCTCAGAACTACAAAGGCTGACATATGGTTCTGGACAGCTTTAAGAAGCTCAATGATTCTCAAAATTATTAATGTAACACCAGAATAAATGAGGTAAAAGAAGGCACCTGTTCCAGAAAAGATACAAACTCTTTTCCATTTAAAGATTTGCCCTGCACTATTTTTGGACGAATGATAGATGCAACCAACTCTTTCAATTGTTCTCGCTTCTTAACATAATTTGGATCAAGCTCATCATCCTTCAAGTCACAAAGCTTTGTCCGCTGGAGATGAGGCTGTTTGAAAGTTTGGATTATGCTATTAGATCATTTATGAGAGATCTTAACATAATGCATGTTAAAAGACTACCAGAAACGCACTACATATGAAAACTACACTCTGAAACTAATGAAACCAACCAATTCGATTCCAGTTCTGAAATGACTCCAAAACGACTAGAAGTTTTCATAAATTAATGAAACTAACAAAAGCATTGCAAAAAGAATGCCATGAAAAATTGCGGATAATGGAATGATCAGATATCCATTCTTGTGATACTACAGTAAGTAAGATAAGAGCTCTTGTTCACATAGTATGTAAGAGATCGATACTAAACGCATTGAAAAATACATTTAACATGAGAACAGGTGGAGTAAGATCTCACAAATTTTCATGTGAACTAGGTAAATGTTTCAAGTCTTATTCCGTTTCTTTTAATAAGTGGAGCCATGTTCAGAAACACCTACAAAGGGAACAAAATACAATTGAATCTTCCTTTGTCAAACATGCTTCAAGGATGTTATCTGATGGAAATTAGGCTCAGTAAACATGCTTTATGCCCAACCATCCCATAGTACATAGGTGTCTTGCATAGCACAATAAAACAGATAGGTAAAAAATATAAAGTAATAAAGAAAATCCATACCTGTGGTAAGCTAAAGGCTGTGCTGTTGTCGCCCATGATAGCTAAAGAATCACGTATTTGGTTAACCTGAGTAAAGTTATCAAGAAACATAAAAGGTGAATTCGTTAAGAATGATATCTTGTGTTTAATGTTTCGCCAGTGAATAATACCTGATCAATATTTTTATCACCTGCAGCAACAACAAGCACCCGTAATCCATCAGTGTTCCATATATAACTATGATATGTAGGCACAACTCACCCTAAACACAGAAGGAGAAAACTAACCATCTGAATTAGGAACATGTCGAAGAGCTTCATCTACCATTTCTTTCACAGACTTCCCTTCTGTAAAATGCCAAAAAATAGTATCAAATCATATAGATTGCGCAAAAGAAGCATGGGTTCATACAAGCAAAGATATAACTTGCCTATTATTATTTTTATATTACAAACTTAATAAGATTTCTGTTACTTCTGTTTTCTATTATGCTAAAGGAAGGATTTAGGTTAACAACTCTATCGGTAGGTTGACAAAGGATGAAAACGTGAAAAGAAAAGCCGCAAGGTATATAATGATATGGTAATACTGAATATAGAAAGAAAACTGAGAAGAGTTAAAGTACATTAATATCAACAATTGACTCAACAATTGAGCTACTTTTTTTTTTGAATAATTTGGGGGGTTTCAAACCTAGGACCTCCTTGGCAAGAGGTCTAGTGTACCACTCAAGCCAATGAGCTACTTCCTACTTGCACTTATTTTTATTCTACAGTTTCTTGCAAATTTCTCAATGAGCAAGGAATCACAATTTGTACTTCTGTTTTTAACTAATTGCATAGGTTATACCTCTACGGTAGTAGTATAACTTACATATTGAGAATATTATATATACATATGTGTATCTAATATATCCTTACTAATAATTAATAATAAGCTTTTAAAAAAGACTGATAACTAATATACCATTGACAAGTATTGAAAAAATTATTAGGCAACAAAACAATTGATTATATAAAGTGGGACTAAGTCAGTTCTTCGGGAACTATTTAATTAAACAAGATTGTTGGTGAAACTCAACAATTAGAACATCAATGAGTTGGGCTTCTCATTTATGGGATCTTATAATTCCCAACTGGATCCTTCAGTGTAATCTATAAGGCCCTCGTGGATTCAACCAAGGATCAGAACTTCAACAACCTTGGGATCTGGTGGCAACTATGAGTACTTCTTAATTTCTTAACAACTATCATAGGAAGTTAATTTGAACTTACGTAAAAAGTCACGTTGTATAAGCCATAGGAGCTTCACGGTTCAAAGGCAACATCTTCCCCTACAACATCCACAATCCAACCAATCCATGCATAGGGAAAAAGAGATACTCCTCCATCCCAAATTAATCCAAGTCAAATTGATTATTTTAAAAACTAATCTTTTTACTATTTTTGCTAAAATATAGGTGAAGAGA
This sequence comes from Panax quinquefolius, assembly GCA_020205615.1. Taxonomy (NCBI): domain Eukaryota; kingdom Viridiplantae; phylum Streptophyta; class Magnoliopsida; order Apiales; family Araliaceae; genus Panax; species Panax quinquefolius. The sequence continues at coordinate 11,407,244 of CM035155.1, read as the reverse complement.
TTATAACCAAAAGAAAGTATTTACAATTTATTACTAACCCCAATTTTTATATAATTTTATAAATATATTTATATATGCTTAATTATTAATTCTAAAAATAGTCAATTTGACTTTAAAAAGTCAAAACTGAGCAATTAATTTGGGACGGAGGGAGTATAACATACATCAGGAGAAAATATTGAGATGCGTTGAGACTTACCTTCACCCTGTTCATCACAAACAAAATTAAATGAAAACATGAAACAAGTCATTGTCATGTTAAAACAAGGGGCTAAAAAGAGATTCTGAAAATTATTATAATTGAATAAAAGAAAAAATTAATACGTTGATCAATCTCAGAAGTGCAAACCTTCCATAGAACTCTTCAGCAAGCTCAACTGCAAATGACAACCGAGATATGTCTGCTTCGCGAATCTGAACATGTAACATAGATCATATTAATAATCCAAAAGGCCATGGGAGATGATGCAAGATCCAGTATGCATGTGAAAGGGTAATCCACATTCCAGCATGAACTACAGTTCTAGACCCCCATTTCTTAGCAAAGGGAACACCTAAGGTTTGTCTGGCTTACTAACTTATTATGTCATCCCTCAAATACTGCCTACTCTACGAAATATTGATATATGGAATAAAAATGGGTCAGATGCCTCTTTCTTTACAAAGATTACTTCAAAGGACATGGCAAAAATAACAAGCCAGAAAAAGGAAAGGGAAAAAAAAGACCAACAGAAAGACATAGCACGTCTGCTATAGTCGTCTAGAATTTGAAATATAAATTTTGTTTTTTTCCATAAATATATAAGCAAGATAAGTAATAAATCATCTCCCCATAACAGCCTGTAATAATTAAGTCGGTCATTTGTTTTAGGAAGTTTTTAGGAAGTTTCTGGGTACGGAAATAAGACTTCCAAGTAGAGGTTGTTATGTCATTTAAGAAGAATTTAACTACAAGTATTAGATGCCGTTCATGGCAAACATAAATGAACAGGTTTTTCTGGATTTTCTTTGGAGTTCAGTACCAAATAAATGAAGCTGCAGCCTTTTCCAGAACTTAATTCAATTATGTTGTTATCATAACCAACATAAACAAAACAACAAAAAAACATAAATTTTATTTGTTTGAGGAAATTCAGGGATTGTGTGGAATTACTTAATTCTTAATAACCACAACTGGAATCGTGGTTCACTGTGCTTTAAGGCAATGAAAATAGGTTGAATCTCCTCTTTTTCTTTCTTTTTTTTTTCTATTTTGTCTGTTCATTAAATACTCATTAAAATAGGATGAATCTCATTTTTTTTTCTTTTTTGTTTGTTCATTAGGTACTTCCTTTACCTTATTTTATACTTGGGTTCCACTTCGAATGTCAAGCTTCAAAACCATGTAGGTTACAAGAAGTTTAAAACATGTTGACAAACTTAGAAATGATATTTTTCATATTTCTTTGCTTAAAGTTACACTATAAATGCTAAAGAATTATTTAGAACTAAAAAGAGTTGTATTTCAAAATATTGTTTCGAAATGTAATCTTTTAAGGTCATTAAAAGAATTATTAAAAAAACATGGCACAAACGTGGTTATGAACCATGATATTTAAAGTGGAACAAAGGGACTAATTTTTTACATCCCTTCTACCCCAACATATAAAACTTGTTTTCCTAGCACTGACACCTGATCAACCTTCAACACCAAACCATATGACTACCAGCAAAATAATGTTTACCATCCTTTAATTCCCATCGCGATCTCAAATTGATCCACAAATAAGTCCTTCACAAGAGAATTTATATTTCACTGATATAATTATTCTACCAATTAAGTACCAAGACAATATCAGCACTTAATTTCAGTATATAGTTTATCTTACTTTGCCCAAAAAAATAATTTCACTGCAAATGCATCCTATAGGAAATAGATAGAAAGAGGAGAGGAGGGGGGGAGAGAGAGTAACAAACCGTCTCAGGCAAATTATAAACTAGCACAGAACTCAGAACAGTTGCCAGAGCAAATATCCTGCAATGACAGGAACCAAAAGGAGAATCCAATATTAAAAACCATACAGGTACAGTAAGACCATATATGGGACTTCAAAATTACCTGTCATCATATACATTTGACTTCCCAATACTTTCAAATCCCTCTGTGTCAAGGTAAAAGACAGAAGTTTTTACTCCATCAATATCTAGCTCAATGGGAGTTCCCCATACCCATATCCCTAAAAAGAAACAAAAAGGAAACTGTGAGTGATATCAACAAATGGATGGTTGTGTAGATCTATGGAATCACGGAAATATCTCTGCATCTACCTTTTGTTTTAGTGTCACGCATGTGCCCAACACCAAAACCTGCACAACTCAACATCAATGATAAAAAAATAGCGTAAGGAATCAGATTATGTGAGACATTAACAGTGAACAGTTCATTCGCTAAATAAGCTAATAACATAGGATGAAGGCTGCACCTTCATAACAAGAAAGAGAGAGAAGCTGATTAAGCAGAAAAGATTTTCCAGAGCGATATGGACCAATCACCTGGTAAAACACCCATAAAGATGGATTCAGAACACACAGCCTTAGAGTCTGCGCAACCCCAGGGTCGTGAGGGGGTAAAAGGGAATGACATTAATGCGGATAGCCGGATAAAACAAAAAAAAACAACCCAATTCTTACGGGGATTAATTAATGACAGTTAATTCAGATGTTAATACACTTCAATAATATTTATCCAAAAGTAAAGGGCCTGTTTAATGCAGTTTAAAACTGTTCCATGTTCCCCGATTTGAAAAACATGAAACACAGAAATCATTATCACGACCTGAGAAGAAAATGTATAGTTTTCAGGAAACAGAAATGGTGTTTACTATTTTCCTTATTACTATAATTATTAGAAGCAGAATGAGTTGTACTATTTAAATTTCAAGTTTTCAAATAATTTAATTTCAAAAATGGATCAAAGCACGCACAAACATTTTTTGCCAGAGAAAAATAAAAACTAATAAATCTTATTCTCTCATATTAAGCAAATAAGATCTCATATAATATATAGATATCTTTTGGAAATGATAAACCTAGAAACGCAACTAATGAATGCTAACGGATTAAATTCTCAAGCTTACACCAACAGCTGCAATAGGGTCGTTATCCTCTCAATTGCTTCCAATCCAGCCCTCGAAAATGCTGAAGTTTCAGATGACCAGGATCAGGTTCTACAATAGGGAACCTGCAATAGCAAAAAAAAAATAGAACAAAATAATATTTCCAAGATAATGCATATCCAAGTTGAGATTAAGGATGCAAGACAAGCACGAGGATTTTTGTAATCACGGAAAAATATGGTCCAAAACCACTTGTACAACATGTGAAACTAGGTTGAAAATAGAAATATAAATTATGAAGCCAAAGAAACGGATAACATACGTGCATATATTTCCTGGGGTAAGTAAATCACTTTTAAAGAAAGGACAAATAAATATTACAAAACTAAAGAGGCATATTTCCTGCCCAGAGAAATCCAAAAGCATACCAAAACAATAAATGAAGGTGGGCATCCTTTCTATCTAGGCTAAACCCCAACAACACGAGCAGAGGTATCAGAGAAAAACTAAGGCCAAAAATTACAGAGCCAGATTTCCATGGGTCGAACTTCTTAATCCAAATAGCTATAACATCAATTTTCTTCTAAACAAGCCTTACCATAATAGTCCCTCCGCCCCATTTTATATTAGAAAACACATTGACCCTTTTTTTGGCATTAGGTAATTTTTGTGCCCCTTATGTCTTTTGTACAAAAGTTTGCCCCCTTTTTGGTGTTTCTTAATGATACTAAATTACTTTTCAAAAAGCGAGAAAATCCTAAGCAGCTTAGATATGTGATGAGGAACAGGCAAAGAAGAGATCCGTCACGGTGCCTTCACTGAAAAGAAATTAAATGAGTTGAAGCGCCATCTATGCTCACAGGCAAAGAAGATATTCCGTCACAGTGGCTTCACTGAAAATAAACTAAACAAGTTGAAGCGCCATCTATGCTCTTTTGAATGGTCAACAGCCTTGGAGAAGATTCCTTCAATAATTTACCTCCGTTTAATTATTTTTCTGTAGCACTATCCTATATCAAAAAATTACTATCCTCTTAATATGTAATGGTCATAAATACACAAAAAGAATTAAAAATTGGGATATGAGGAAAGGCCTCTATAAAAGGTTCTATAAAGCTATAATCTAGGGTCTAACTAGAAAGATCTTCTTCCTGTATCAAGCATATAATTTATGGAAGTTATAACAGAACATAAGTGAAAATTTCATTTGCATTTTGATTTTACTTCTCACGTCACCATTTAAAAACTGACAAATATAATTTCAACCTTTTTTCTTTTCTTTTGATATAAGTATAGAATTTCAATATTTGTTCTAAATTCCAATCAAGCTACAAGCATAATGTAATTCAATAAAAACTATCAATATCCATCATGTAAAATTAAAAGCACAACTTTATCATCAATTAACACTAACAGTCAAAAAAGATCATATCTTGCTGGAAACATTCAACAAAAATCAAAGTTCAAAACAATAATGGAAGTAAATCTTTAGTAACCCAACATTTAACAACAAGATCTTCAAATGCAATAGTGAACCCACAAATATTTCAACTCCGTACAGCAATCAATCATAAATCCATGCAATGAGTTCAAAACATCCAATTCAGTTGATATATAGGTGTATATTAAATAGAAATTGGCTTACGCTTGACGGAGATTATCAATTGAAAAGGACCCAGATGGGGAAAAGCACATTAAAACCAGAAATACAGCGACCCAACTAGAATTCTTCATCATTGATCTCTTATTCTGCAAATGCCGTAAAGTTACAAGCATGTCCACGAAAATGTACGCACTTCGAGACCCATGGAATATAGAGGAAAGAAGAAGGCAAACGCCACTAGCTTTGATAACATTGGACAGAGGCGGGATCTCAAGATGCCATGGCCGAGGGTACAGGTTAAGAATCGTGGACCTTACTTTTCTTTGATTTTGAGATTTGAGAAACCCCAAGAAATGGGTTTTGTTATGGTGGAAAAACAGGGGATTCGAGCCCGACTGAGAATGAATGTAAATCAGTTTAGAGTTTAGACAGAAAAAAAAATTGTCATAATATTCAAGTAACAACAAATTGAGAGTAGGAGAAAAAGGTTCAGGGGGTATTTTTATCAATAAGTTAATGATATTGTAATGTAATTAGAGGAAGGTCAGGAGTAATGCACGCTTAAATATAATTTAGTAGTTTAGATTATATTTTAATTTGATGATTTATTTTTTAATTTTATCAATTAGATAATTATATTATTAATTTTTTTTAATTTTATTTAATTGGGTCTGTCACGTCAGAAAATTACTGATGTAACTATCTGCGTCGGGCATAGTTAAATTGTGTAACAAAAAAATAATTTTTTAACTTTTGATTAAACATTTATGATATATTAAAAGACAAATTAAACATTAAAACAAAACAAATTAACTACTCATATTTTCAAACAAACAATGAATTATAAAATCAAAAATTCAGAAATTCTTTTATTAAATCAAATTACCAAGCCCAAAAATCTTTTCATCAAACTATCCAGAAGTTCAATTTATAACCAAACTTATAAATCTAATTCATCACACCAAACTCAAAAATCTCATTTATTTGAACAAAAGTTGTATCTTCTTTTAAATCGAGATTTAGATGCAAGATTCAAATCGATTCATATTGTTCTCCACTAATTGTTGGATCAATTGATCGAGTCATGAATCATTGAAGTAGTCACTCGGATTGGTCGGGAGGTGAAACAGTGCATATTCCAAATAATTATTGTTTTCCACAACGAACTGGATGTTGGCGTCGCCGGCTCAGAGGGTATTTCAATTATTCTGAAAGAATGTAAAGTGGGTTGAATTCCTCTAGTGATTGGAATAGGTTTGTACCACCACCAACCCCATTCCATTGAGAGCAAAGAGATCGGTGGGATCACAGCATGCGTTGGACGTGGAGAAGACAAAAGGAAAGTCGACGAAGCCGGAGTGAACTGAAGGGAAATGAGATAGATTGTCCAAGGAAAAAGCGAAGAAAGGGCTCGGGCTCGGGTTTTCATATTTTTTTGAGAAGTCACCGTTGTAATTGGGCTAAACGAGTTCGGAGGAAACATGTGAGGGTGTCAACGTCGATGATGTCGAAATCAACAGCTACGAAACCATTTTCTTCCTCGTTGATGATGTAAGGCGTAAGCCATGAAAGATGATTTGATCGCCATTTTCAAGTTTCTGATCTGCTTTTGTTTTTCGATTAATTTGAAGGCTCTGTTTCTAATTTTAAATCGTTGAGTTTCTATCTGATTTGATTTCGTATGGGACAAGGTTAGTGTTATGATAAATTGATTTTGTTCATGATAAATGAGTTATTGAAGAATAATCTGATGGTTTTAGACTCGGTGTTTTTTGTTTAGTTTTAATGTTTTATATAAAAGGGTTTGTCAATTTTACCCTTTAATATATCATAAATGTTTAATAAAAAATAACAAAATTAAACTATGTCCCGCCCAGATAGTCACGTCAACAATTTTTGACGCGACAACCTCAATTGAATGGAATTGAAAAAAAATTAATAGTTCAATCATTTAATTGATAAAGTTGAAAAGTGAATCACCGAAGTAGAATATGACCTATAGTTTAGGATACTTAAGCCAATAATGTATAACGTGTTAATTTGTCATTGGTCGAGCTGCGCAGATCAGAAGCTACAGTAAATGGTCTGACCAGATTGACCCTAATTCCTTGGTCATGATTTTCTTTTCATTCCTTCACCATGGATCACTAGACATGTTGGGCCTGTGTATGCAAGACTAAAGATAATAATAGTACAATGTAGCGTTTAAGTAAATCATAAGCATATTTGATTTTGGCAGGGGGCACCGGGCACGCAACCAGTTGAGCCGACTAAGTTATGCTAAAACCCGAAAGAGAACCAACTCTCCAATTTTAAGCTTACCCCATTATATGAGACCAAAACTTATGTGGGGAAAGTTTTGTTTTTTCATAAGCCATTTGGAAAGTTTGTTAAGATACAAGGGCGGCAAAGGAAGGGCATACCAATACAGCTAAAAAAAATCAAAGTTTATGTTTAGAATATGTAAAACCGAAATAATTTGTATTTTATTTTTTAAATATGATATATTGTTAGAGATTTACAGTAATGAATATAGCATGATATATATATATATATATATAGAGAGAGAGAGAGAATTGATATTTTTACAAATAAATTTGATAATTCCACAAGCTCTTACTAAAACAACCCGAGTCAAATCTACTTGACCGACGTTACATTGGACAAAATAATCGAGCTATACTATATTGAAGTGCCTGCCACCCCCTTTATAAATTTTGTACTCCATTCGTCCCATAATTTAATTTTTATGAAAGTCAAATTAGAACGTTTATTATAGGACGGAGAGAATATATTTTAAATGATTCATAAAACTTTATTTTATTTTATTTTATAATATGTTGTTTATATATACTGGTATGATTTATGTTATAAGGCAGGCAGGAATAAAATGAAGTTTTCTAAAATATACACATTGGTCAAATAAAATTTCCAACTCTTGCATGATATTCTACTATTTAATCAGCTAGTACTTACTTGGCCAGATTCCCCGCCTGATGCACCCCCAACCCAAGCGGATTAACACCAACAAACTTTCAAATTTTTACCGAGTAACCCCCAAGTTTCAATAGTACATCAAGGCTCGCAATGATTTGATCAGCAACATATAAATACACTAAAACATCAGTAGTAGTTAATTAGTACAATATTTTTGGAGTTTTTTTTTTCATTTCAACCTAAATTATAATGGTTAACATGAAATTATAAATGTCTAATGTTGGATAAAAATACTACTTCATCCTTTCTAACATTAAAAATACAATTTAACTTTTGAGGTCAAAGTTTTAAACTTTTAAATTAGTATGACTCGTAAAAATTAATAAAATAAATTTTGTGATATATTATATAATTATAATAATTGTATCAACTAAAATTAAATTAAATCACATTACATTAATTTAATATTTAATATGTTACTAAATTTTGAATGGATGGTAGTATAATTTCAGATGGATTCATATTTCAGTATTCTAAAATACCAACCCTGTGGCGTGGACCTGGAGCAGTACTAGGCCGGCACAACCTTTGACAGTTTATACACAATGTTAGCTTTTTCCTATCCCCACTAACGTTAAGAAAAATAAAATTGTTTACTGTACCGATAGTTGGCTCAGCAAATTAGCATGAAGTTATTTTTTTTTTGGTAAGTTGATCAATTAATCACTAGAATATTGATATATATATAACTTCGTCTGCATATCAGTATTTTATTGGTCAATTGACCAATTTATCCCAAAATAAATTTTATACTAATCACTTTCGACATGTTCAATTGTCCTAAGGTTGTAGGAGACTCTAATCTATTAATATATCTCCAAAGAAAAAAGAAAAAGGCCTAAGAACTCCAAGAAATAAAAAACTTTTTATTTCTTAATAGATTTCCAAAGAAAAAAGAGAAAAGGAATTGTGATGGCAAGTTTTAAATTTTTTATTCATATATTATCATTAAAAAAAGTTAATTTTTTTCTTAAAATAAATAAAATCAATTATCTCTTTTTTTTCCTCCTCATTATGTTTTCATTTCTTCTAGTCACTGCATTTTCCTTTTTCTTTGACAAGTCGTAGAGTTTTATAATAACTCAAGGTATTACCTATAGAAGAAGAACAAAATTGACATACAAAGCAATATTTGTTTGTTGTACAATTAAAGAAAATTTTAAGAGATGTTATTATAATATTAAAATAAATATATTTACGTAAGGCCTTAGAGTGATAATGTCATTGTACTTAAAAATTAATCTTATTTTGATAATTTGTTTTATTAAACTATTATAACAATATATTTAAAATTTAAAAAGTAGTTAACTAACTTACAACTATAACTATTTTATTCCAACCTATATAAATTAGGCTTAAATATGAATTAGTACCCTAAATTATAGGTTATATTTCACTTCGGTAATTCACCTTTCAATTTTATCAATTAGATGATTAAACTATTAATTTTTTTTAATTGGACCAAATTGAACATGTCACGTCAAAAATTGCTGACGTGGAGGCCTTACGTGACAAAAAAAATTATTTTTTAATTATTAAATAAACAACTATATTTAAAGAAAGGGCAAAACAGTCAAAACTTAAATTAACATTTCTAATTAATATAAAACAAACATATATTAGTTATACAATATAAAAAAAAACGCCATCTTATGTTCTTCATGAAATTACCTGTTTTCAACACCAACAAAAAAAATAAATCATTTTTCATATATGGAAAAGACAACATCTTCTTCCTCAACCTCCATGGACTCCGGCCGGAATCAACACCACCACCACCACCACCAATTGTCCACCACCAACAGCATCAACAACGGCCGGAAACCTAGACTCACGAATCAGAGCCGTTGATTCAGTTAAATGGGCATCAACACCACCACCACCACCACCATCAGACGGTGTAGAAGGAAATGAAAAGATTACCTTCGTCGGTTCGGTTCAGCGTTTACCTTCGTCAGTTCTCAATAACAAGCATCATCATCAGTTAGTGAAAAATGGATCTATTGAAAAGAAGGAACCAATAACCACCATTAATTTTGCTCCAGTCGCGTTGACGGTGGAACCACCGGAGAATGACGTCGTTGTTTTAGAATCTGCCCAGAAAATCATCCTCCGCTGGGACTCCACGATTTCGGAGGAGGCAAGAGAGAGAATGATCTTTGACGGCGATCGTCATGAGATCGATCGCTACTTACAGGCTGCCGATGAAGTCCAACAACGCCATCCAGATCTCCATGGACCGATTCGCTTCTCGATCCAAGCTCACCGACTCACTCTTCCGCCCGAACTGACACTATCTCTGGCGCTAACTTACAGATCTACGATTTATAGAGAGTGAAAGAGGCGGCTTTTGGAATCTGTGGGTAGCCGATGAGACGATGAATATTGGATTGCAGATATTGAGATCTTGATCTTCAATATTTGCATACCGAAGATTTTTGATGATTTTAGATCTTGATTTTGTTATTTTAGATTTTTTGTTCTTGTTTTAGATTTTTTGCCGATGGGAGTTTTCACTGTGCGGGTTTTGTGACGCCTCAAAATAGGTATACATCACTTATTCGAAATAATAATATATCGATATATGTAAATAACTACAACTTTATTATTACAACAAAGAAACTATAAGTTTAAATACAAATATTATCTTCTGCATAATATCTATACTAAATAAATTTTCATCACATTTATTGATACATTATTTTACAAAATGGTGAGACTACTAAACAACTCTTTTCTAACCTTCATTCCATACCCCAACTCGTCTTTATTCGTTATATTCTCGCCCATTAAATCTTTCGTTATATTCTCAATTCTCGGTAAGAAAAATGGAATAAAAAAAGGAAAAGGTGTGAAATTTCAATTAAGACAAGAAAGAATATTATGGTAAGATAATATACAACAAATTATCATTACTTTAATGGGAAAAAATTTAATAGAATCTGATAGGCAATGAGTTTTTAAATCAATATTCGCAATGAAAATAATAATTCATTAGAAGAAGTTAAGTAGAGAATCTAAACTACTATCTTCTATGTATTTAATTTAAAAGCTCATCGTCTCATCTTTATATCCTCATAACATCAATCAATATACATCCGGAATCAAATATTCATCTTCTGCGACATGGCCAAAGATATTAATCGAGTTGGTCGTGTTCATCTAAACACATATTCATCTTTGTAAGACCCTCAACTTTTATAAATAAAGATGAATTTTCTATAAATATTATTTTGAATATTATGAAATAAATTTGATATAATGTTATAGTTATGGGTAATATTTATAAATTTTCTGAAAGTAAGCAAATTGTTATAAAATATTCGTTTGGTCGGGGAATATTCTTTTTCGGGGAATATTCGACGACTAATTTCAATCAAATGGGCCATGGCGGAAATATTGTATCGTAGTTAAACAACAAAATTATCTTTTATAAAAATAACGGCGGAGGTATTCTTAGTTAAAACCGTTGAAGCTACCATTAGTAAAGAAAATCTGAGAATACGCGTGGTTGATAAGAAGACACGGTATTGATTATTGATCTTCGTGAAGTCGAGCTCACTTATTTATCTTTCAATTATTCGCACGATGAATCACGATCATATCTCTTATATTATTGATTCAATTATTATCACAAAGATCATAAATACGTATAATATGTTATAAGATTAAATTATTAATCGGGGCGATGAGTTATAAATGATTAATAATTGTTGAAAGATTAAATATGTGTTGATTAAAAATAAAATACTTTGTGGTAATATTTATTCAATCCTGATGTATATAAAGAAATACATTATGAGACGTTTGTAGAACTTTGATTATTTTATAAAGGCGTATGTCATCATCTAAGAAATTCCTTCGTCGATAGTATTTACCTTCGTCGATAGTATTTACCGTCGACAATAAGAATTACCTCTGTGAATAGTAATTACCTTCGTCAATCAGATTTATTTCGCTGTGAATAAGAATTACCTTTTGTGAATAGTAATTACCTTTCCGAATAGTAATTACGTTAAATCGATAGTAAGAATTACCGTCGATAGTAATTACCTACCCAAATAAATAGTAGTAATCTCTTGATATTACCAAAAGTCATTTCATGGCTTCATTTAAGGCCAAGAAATGGCCCTCGCTTTTTCTATAAATAAAAACTCATTCCTTCATTATTTCATTTAATTCATCAAAGGCTGTATAGTAAACTATGTAGAGAAAGAAGAAAAGTGATTTCGCTACTTCACTTTTTCAATATTCAATTCTTCAGGAAGGGATATTATTCATTTGTCTTGACGTGAAGTGTTATATTCTTTCTTATTCACGTAGAAGAACTTACATTATTCCATTCTTTATTATTCATTGGAATAACTCAGATATCTGTGACCTTATATCTTGGTAAAATCCCTCTCATTATTCTATTCTTTATTATTCATTGGAATAACTCAGATCACGCGTCAAGACTATCTATACATAATCTGATCGTGGGTTTATTGCTATCTTGGTATGACATTCTTCTATTATTACGTTGGAACATCCTGCGTGTGTTTCTTACGGACGCTGGTGCCCGCCTTTTATTATTATTCTGTTGGAACATCCTCGCATCATGTGTGTTTCAATCAAACTGGATTCCGTCTTTATCATTTCTGTTGGAATATCCTATCGTGTGCTTTTCTGGCGGGATGCGGGCCCATCTTTATTATTCTGTTGGAACATCGCGTCGATTGTAAATTTCACCGACGCAGTTACATTATTATTATTCGTTAGAATAACCTCGCCTCTGCCAAATCTGCGTGCGTCGTGATGATTTCACTTTTGTTATTCCATTCTTTATTATACTGGGTTGGTTAAAACTTTGATTTTATCTTTCAGCTTAAATTAGTAGAATATTCTTCGATATTTGTGTTTCATCCAAAGATCTTTCGTTTAAAATATTCTTCCGATCGTTCTTGAATTTTCTTCTACAAGCGATGTCGTATTGTGATTTGGACGTTATTAGTTCGCAGAATAAATTAATTAAATGAACTTGTTTTATTGAATTATTACGCCATCACATCATCCTCATATTATATTATGTTATCTTTTGATTACGCGTAGATGAATTTAGTATGATTATAATGAGGACTGCGATCATTTCGGTATAATCAGCCATTGAAGCATTATAAATGATGTGATAAAAAGTCGCCGATTGGCACCGTAATGCGATGATGTATAGTTTTGGTATGATTATAATAGGGGGTGATTCGGTATAGTACGTACCATCGATAATTTGATGAAAATCCTCGATCGCCAGATGCGGGATGATTAGATATTAATGGTTTATTCATTAAACCGAGTCTTAGTGATAAAAATTTATTAAAACCTTTTAAAACCCAAAGATAGTAGAGACTTTTATTTTCTACTTATTTCTTTTTTTAATGGATCACGCATTCATCATGATTAAACCCATTGTCTATTGTATTTTATCGGTTTAACATTGTTGAAGGTAATGATAATTTATTCTGCATTATCTTGGTTATAATATTTCATTGAAATTTAGTTTCACCCTTTCTTTCATTATTTCTCTTGAAATGAGAATATAAATGGACGAATTTGAGTCGGGGAGAATTAATGGTCAGGAGGATAAGATTAGTAGTCCTCACTATTCGTGAAATAATGTGATAATAATCAGTAATGATATTTCTTTTGAGTTTGTATAATATCTAAGAGACAATATTTGTATTCAAACTCACGATTTACGTCAGTATTACACCTACGCTTATATTAAGTAAGTTGTATTTAAATTACATCTTATGTAAGTGGCGACCCAAGATGGGTGGACGATACCCAATTTTGAGAAGCGTCGCGATTAAGATCGTAGCTTGAGGATATGATCCTTGGTAAGATGTGAGAGCCCAGAACTAGGAGGAGAGAGAGGGAATTCGCTAAGTATGGCCTCACCAAAGTTTATTTGGTATTTGATTGGTCGGTCAGAAAGATATAGTGATATAATATGTTGCGTGTCAATTAACCCTTATTTTGTGGCAAGATTTGAAAATGGCGATCCAGAATGTTGAGAATAAAGAATGGAAGATGCGAGATCATTGATTCTCCACGGATCAATAATCGTGAGAATGATGTCTGCGAGGATGGCGATAATCCTCCGTAAACAACAACACCGATTAATCGACGAACGACCAGATGCGTTTAAGAGGTTTTAGAATTCATGCAACATCGCGCGAAAGAACTCTCGTCCAAAAGCGTAGGTGGAAACACGAAAAACTACCGCGGCCATCGGCATTAAACAATTCAAGGCTGGGACCCACCGGAGTTTAATGAGAGCAAAAACCACTTTCTACGGCGGAAGCATGGATAAAGCAGATTAGACACAAGATATTTGATGTCTTGGGATGCTTCCAGAAGAAAAGGTTCACTTCACGCTTTTATGTCATGCGGAGAGAGGTGAGACATCGTGGGAAATCCAGAAACGCATCTAACCTCATTACTCAAGATATCTTGGGAGAAGTTCCAGAATCATTCAACGACAAATACTTTCTTGAAAGTATTCGCCACATGAAGGAGTGGAGTTTATCAAGTTGGAACAAAACAATATGACCAGTGTCGCAATACGAGGTAAAATTTCATGAGTTATCACGATTTAAGGCCCCACTTGGTGGATAATGAAGAAAGAATGCGCGAATGTTTTTAAGAGGTTTGAAGTCGGAGATACGTCAACATCTTATTTTCATAAACCGTGTTGTATTAGGATGTTGTAAATAAATTTCGATTAGTGGAAGTAGCGATAACGAGTCAACGTAACTAAAAGAGAGAAGCGGTGACAAAATTATAATACAACGAGAGTAGTCATCGAGCGGTGACAACAAGCGTGAAGGGAATCAACAAGGTAGGATATGGTAACCACTTGGTGGTAATCGTGGTCAAAGCAATAAGAATGGACATTTCAAGAAAAGGAGATTCAACAATGATGGAAAGACGTCAAGACCAAAGACCCGTTGTTAAGGAAGGAGAAAGACCACCTATCATATGCTTCAAATGCGGAGGAGAGGGACACATCGATCCAATAGCATATACGCCATTCAAAGCATGTTATAATTGTGGAAGAGAAGGTCACTTAGCTCGATTTTGTCATTTCATCAAGACAAATTCAACTAGAATGGAGGCACCAAAGGTCGTCCCGGACAAACCAAAGCCGAGTAGTTTAAGAGAGGCGTTTTTTCTCGTGACGAGGAACACGAATAAAATTATCACGGGTAAGTTAATCATAAGCTCTTGCGAAGTCTATACCTCGAAGTGTTAGATACCGATTCTATCCACTCTTTTATTTCACCTAGTTGTGTTCAACGCGTTTAAATTTGACTCAAGAAGAAGTTAAACTTTGACTTATTGGTTGAAACTTCATTAGTAGGAGCCTTCGTTCATCGCTTACTATTTTTAAATTTTGTTTGATTCAAATAAACATTTTCACGTTACACTGTCGATCTTATCTTTTGAAAATATTTGCCTTTGATGTGATTTTAGGAATCAATTGGTTAACTACTCATCATGCTTTTCATAAGGTTGTTAGCTTTTATATTCATAACCAACTTGTTTGTGTAATTCAAGTAACCAAACTACTAAAGTCAATTATTGTCATATCAAGCCATAAGTAAAGAGCCCCGAACCTTTCGTTGTTGACTTCCTTGTGTGGAATGCCGGCCGCAGGACTTCAGTGGCGACATCGTGAATGAAGATGGCAAGTTTATAGGTATCATTGTGAGGTGCTATCTAGGTTAAGGATAGAAGTCACAGTTAGTATCAATGTGACGTACTATCCAAGTCTTGGATAAGTCAGGTTTTGAATGATATTTCTATTATTAATAAATTTCTGACGTATTCTTGAAGACTTCTTAGCCTACTTAGAGCGTGAAATCGAATTTCGTATAGACTCCAGTACAAAACCCATTTCTTAAACCCTCAAATATTTCTTCAACTAAAATGAACAGTTTACGTGGTTTATGATGAAAGTCATAATAAAAGCATTGGACTAATAAAAATTATGGGTATACGTGGTATTAGTAAGTATTATGATGAGTTATGTTGGTTAGTATGTGAAAACATGAAAGTTTCTTAAAAATCACAAGGAGTTAAAAACCAGATTTTGGTGAAAAACATAACATGAAATTCAATTGACCAAATCTCCTATTATATTTTGAATTTTTGATTGTGGTTAAGTCCTAGAGTTAGATCTATGAGTTACCTAACTAATCCAAGTGGAATCAATGAAAAAGGTGTTGTAGATTTTAGGTGTGGTGATTTTAGCAAAGGAGTCAAAACTTTAAAATGTCCAAAAAGCTGCTGCCACATTTTTGTAAGGGCTGTTTCGGCCACTTAATTAGTGAGAAAAATTCAGGCCTTTTGGGACATAAAAGTATATGGTATAAAGAACATCGTGTCAAAAAATGAGCTCATTCAGAGCTTAAAATGAGTAAGTTATGACCATTTCAATATTTAGGTTTTTTTGACGAAAAATGCTATAAGTGGAGTTCTATAACTCCGATGACCATGAAATTTAAACTGGAGGCTCACATTAACATGTGTAAGGTCCTGCCAAGATTTGAGAATTTTTGGAGTTAAACTTAAGGTAGCTAATTTCTTAAGGAATTAATTAGAAATTAATTTTTGAAAAATAATAAATGAATTTTAAAAATTTCGAGAAAAATATATTTTCATCATGGGACTATATTATGCTAAATTTCAGAAAAGAAATATTTTTGGGTCTGATTTGGTATTTTTTATGAAAATAGTTTAGTTACGAACATATGAGTTAAATATGTTATGTGAAGTAACAAAAGTTGAAAATAGGATTTTATGGCTAGAGAATCCTAAATAGAGTATATGCATATTTTTTGAGGATTTGATAATTGGTGATGATATCTTATGAGTATGACATTTTGAATGATTAAATGCATTATATGGTAAAAGCGTAAACAATTTAGATAAATTGTTTATAAATTTAAGTGATTAAAATATTGTTATAATATTAATGATATTAGATTATGAGATTATTAAGTGATTGATAACATGGGGATATTCTTGAATCGGATAAATTATATTATAAATGTTTAATATTTATCCTTTATCTCATTTGATTGATTCTTTATATCATTATCCTCACGCTTATATTATGTTGAAAAAGTCATCAGAAGCTTTGTAGTGCATAGATGGACTTGGTATGATTATGAATGAGGATTGTTCGGTATAATCATAACCGTAATTGAAAACACGATTATCTTTGGCCGTAGTGCATGGATAATTTGTGGTCGTGATACTAATGAATACACGATTATCTTTGTGGTCGTGATACTAATGAATACACGATTATCTTTGGCCGTAGTGCATGGATAATTTGTGGTCGTGATACTAATGAATACACGATTATTTTTGGCCGTAGTGCATGGATAATTTGTGGTCGTGATACTTGTGACGCCCCCAAAATTAGGTATACGTCACCCATCTTGGGTCGCCACTTACATGGTACATAAATTCAAATACAAACTTAATTATACATCAATCGGTGTAACATATACAAGAATACATAAAGCCGAGAGTTCTAATAGGAATATTGTCATTTAGACAATATCCATACTCTCGAGTCCTCATTATATTTATTGTCACATTATTTAATGAGAATAGTGAGGGACTACTAATCTTATCTTGGGACCATCACTCTTTTCCCAGAGCTCGTCAACTATATTCTCATTTTAAGAAGAAACGTTGAAAGAAAGGGTGAGCTCAACTAGCCCAAGAAGAAATATTATGACTAAGATAATGCGAGAATAAATTATCATTAGCCTCAACAAATGTTAAACCGATAAAATACAATAGACAACTGACGGTTTAAGCTGCAATGAATGTGCAATCCATTAAAAGAGTCAAGTAGAAAATAAAAGTCTACTATCTTTTAGGTTTTAAAGGGTTTTCATAAATTTTATCATTAAGACTCGGTTTAATGAATAAACCACAATATCTAATCATCCCCGTACCGCTGGCCGAGGATTTTCATCAAATTATCAATGGTCATGACTATCTTAGAATCACCCCTGGTCATAATCATACCAAAACTATCCATCAACGCATTTGAAGCCATTGAGGACTTTTATCACATCATTTATAACAAGCCATGATTATACCAAATGATCCCTGGTCATAATCATACTAAGTTCATCTATGCACGTAAGCCAAAGATAACATAATATATCATGAGGATGATGACAATGACATAATAATTCAATAAAACAAGTTCAAGAATTATTTAATCCATGAATTATTAACGTCCAAATTGTCAACATGATATCTTTGTTTTGTAGAGTAAAATTCAAGAATAATCGGAAGAATATTTTCATGAAAGATCTTTGGATGAAACGCAAATATCAAAGATATTCTACTAATTTCATGGAGTATAAGTCAAAGTTTTAACCAATTTGGGTATAATAAAGAATGGAATAACAAAAGAAATCACCACGCATGCCAGCTTTGCATGTAGGCAGGTTATTCCAATAGAATAATAATAATCGGAACGGGTAAGTCGTGAAATTCACACCAAGCATGGGATGATCCAAAGAATAATAAATTTGAATAATAAACAATGGGACCAGTCCAATTGTAAAACACACGCAGATGAGGATATTCCAATGGAATAATAAATGCGGAATAATAAACAATGGAACCGGTCGGTGTAAAACACATGCATGTGGTATTCCAATGAATAATAAAGAATGGAATAATGAAGAAGATCACCAAGTATAGGGGATTCAGCGTATCAAAGTTATTCCAAGTAATAAATAAGAATGGAATAATATAAGGATTTCACCAATTATAGGGTATGTCAGCGTATACTGAGGTTATGTATAGGGTATACCACTTTTTACTGAGTTATTCAAATGAATAATAATGAATGGAATAACGAAGTTATTTTCATGAATAAGAAAGAATAACACCCTTTACGGCACAACAAATAATACCCCTTACCGTAAAAACACCTTTGGATATCAAAGTAGTGAAGTACCGAATACTCTTCTTGTTTCTCTCTATAGATTTTCTCTCTATAGCTTCTCTATAATTTCTCTCTCAGAGTTTCGGTGAATTCGTAAGAAAATAATGAAGGAATGAGCTTATTTATAGGAAAATAGAATGCATAGTAATTAATTCATGAAGCGGTCCAGATTGATTTACTTTAATCGACGGTCCATATTTAAAGCAAAATCTTTTAAATAAAATATCATATATTCTATTTATATAAAAAATTTACTATGCAAACACTATGCAACACTACGCAAAACACTATGCAACACTATGCATAATAAAATATAATATATTCTATTTATAGAATAACTTTAATAAAGTATTACATTTTATATAAAAAGATGTTTCATTTTATTACGTTAATAATCGAATAAAATAAAACATCATTATCGCTATAATAATTCATATTATTAATAAATGATAATGGAATCAAACTGAGTGACTTTTCACATAAGCATCGATAATCAATACCGTGCTACTACGCAACCACACACGACATCGTACTTTTACTACGAAGGAGTAGTTCAACAAAGATCAGCAGTAAAACTTCCATTTGTTATTTCAATAAAATATTTTTTGTCGTTTTCTCAATCCGACAATAATTACATTGTGGGGTCCACCAATGATTGAGCCATTATGCGAATATTTCCAAATTAAATCGAATATTCCCGACCAATCGAATATAATATAACCACTTGCATACTTTGCAAAATTTATAAATACTACCCACAACTATAATATTATCTCAAATTCACACCATAATATTAAAAAATTATTTCGACAAAATTTAAATCTTTATTGATAAAATCTGGGGTCTCACAATACTAATGAATACACTATTATCTTTGGCCGTAGTGCATGGATAATTTGTGGTCGTGATACTAATGAAAACACGATTATATTTGGCCGTAGTGCATGGATAATTTGTGGTCGTGATACTAATGAATACACGATTATCTTTGGTAGTAGTGCATGGATAATTTGTGGTAATTGATCTTAATGAATACACGATTATCTTTGTCAGTAGTGCATGGATAATTTGTGGTCGTGATACTAATGAATATCCTTGGCACGTAGTGCGGGGATGATTCGATGATATGGATTAATTATTGAAATTTGAGTCTCGTGAATGAAATATTAATTCATGGATGTGGTAAAAAGTCATCTTTGGTAGTAGTGCATTGATAGACTTGGTATGATTATGACCAAGGATTATTCTAAGTATAATCATGGCCAGATTGAAAACACGAATATCCTTGCCAAGATGGTGCATGGATAATTCGTGGTCGTGATACTATTAAGTTGCGTCTCGGCATTATTGGTTTTCTGATTTGTATATCTTTAGCTTTGTAGTGCAAAGATGAATTGTTAATGAATATCTTTGGTGGATTGCGAAGATGAATTTAATATTTTTAACGATAAAGGTATTCAAGGTATCCTCACCTCTTTATCATATCGTCACGTACCTTCTAATTTCGAGGAGAAATTTCATAAGAAGGGAGGTTGTAAGACCTGACTTTTATAAATAAAGATGAATTTTCTATAAATATTATTTTTGAATATTATGGAATAAATTTGATATAATGTTATAGTTGTGGGTAATATTTATAAATTTTGCAAAGTAAGCAAGTTGTTATAAAATATTCGTTTGGTGGGGAATATTCTTTTTGTCTGGGAATATTCATATGACTACTCAATTAGTGGTGGACCATTAGCGGAAGTATTGTCGTAGTTAAAAACGACAAAATTATCTTTTATAAAAATAACGGCAGAGGTGTTACCGTTAAAAGCTGTTGAACTACCGGTAGTAAAAGAAACAACGATGTCTGGCATGGTTGCAAGTAGTAGCACGATATTGATTATTGATGCTTTACGTGAGAAGTCACTTAGCTATACTCAATTATTGCTATGATAATTCTTTGATCATATCTCTTATATTATTGATTCAATTATTGTCACAAGATCATCATATAATATGTTATAGTATTAAATTATTAATTGAGACGACAAGTTATAAATGATTAATAATTGTTGAAAGATTAAATATGTGTTGATTAAAAATAAAATTATTTGTGGTAATATTTATCCAATCCTTGATGTATATAAAGAGTCTGTTATGAGACGTTTGTGGTAACTTTGATTATTTTATGGGGGGCCCATATGTCATCATCTAAGAGTCCCTTCGTCAATAGTATTTACCTTCGTCAATAGTATTTACCTTCGTCAATAGTAATTACCTTTGTGAATAGTAATTACCTTCGTCAATTGTATTTACCTTTGTGAATAGTAATTACCTTTGTGAATAGTAATTACCTTTCTGAATAGTAATTACCTTCGTCAATAGTAATTACCTTCGTCAATAGTAATTACCCCTTCGCAAATAGTAGTTGTCTCTTCAATATTACCAAGAGTCATTTTGACCATTCGTTAAGACCAAGAGCCACCCTCGGTTTTCTATAAATAGAAAGCTCATTCCTTCATTATTTCTTACTTAATTCATTGAAACTTTAGAGAGAAACTATAGAGAGAAAGAAGAAAAGTATACCTCGCTACTTCACTTTTCCAATATTCAATTCTTCTAAGGTAAGGGATATTATTTATTGTAATTCGTAAGGGGTGTTATTCTTTCTTATTCATGAAGAGAACTTACATTATTCCATTCTTTATTATTACATTGGAATAACTTTGTATCCAGATACCTTATACTTGGTAAAATCCCTCTGTTATTCCATTCTTTATTATTCATTGGAATAACTCAGATATCTGTGGCATACCCTATACATAATCAGATATCGTGGTTTACCCTATACTTGGTGACATTCTTCTATTATTACATTGGAACATCACATGCGTGTGTTTTACACCAGGACTGGTTAAAATCTTTATTATTATTCATTGGAACATCCTCATCATGCATGTGTTTTACAATCAACACGGTTAAAATCTTTATCATTACATTAGAATATCCTATCGTGTGTTTTACAGGATGCGGGTTCCATCTTTATTATTACGTTGGAACATCCTGCCGATTGTGAATTTCACGACACGGTTACATTATTATTATTACATTGGAATAACTTTGTCTATCTGGGCAATCGCATGCGTGGTGATTTCCTTTGTTATTCCATTCTTTATTATACCCGGTTGGTTAAAACTTTGACTTCTATACTCCATGAAATTAGTAGAATATTCTTGATATTTGTGTTTCATCCATATCTTTTCATGGAAATATTCTTACGATCATTCTTGAATTTTACTCTACAAAGCGATATCATGTTGACAATTTGGACGTTATTAGTTCTGAATAAATTAATTCGTGAACTTGTTTTATTGAATTATTATGTCATTGTCATCATCCTCATGTTATATTATGTTATCTTTGGCTTACGTGCATAGATGAATTTAGTATGATTATGACCGAGGATCATTAGGGTATAATCATGGCTTGTTATAAATGATGTGATAAAAGTCCTCGATTGTTTCGTAATGCGTTGATGTATAGTTTTTGGTTTGATTATGACCAGGGGTGATTCGGTATAGTCATGACCATTGATAATTTGATGAAAATTCTTGGGTAGATACGAGGGGATGATTAGATATTGTGGTTTATTCATTAAAGCTGAGTCTTAGTGATAAAAATTTATGAAAACCTTTTAAAACCTAAAAGATAGTAGACTTTATTTTCTACTTGACTCTTTTAATGGATTACATTCGCTGCAGATTAAAGCTGGTTGTCTATTATATTTTATCGGTTTAACATTGTTGAAGACTAATGATAATTTATTCGCATTATCTTAGTTATAATATTTCTTCTTTGGGCTAGTTGAGCTCACCCTTTCTTTCACTTCGTTTTCTCTTGAAATGAGAATATATTTGGGACGAGTCGGGAAGCGGAGTAATGGTCCGGAAGATAGCATTAGTAGTCCTCACTATTATTACGTGAAATAGTGTGATAATAATTGTAATGAGGACTCCTTTTGAGTTTGTATAATATCTAGTAGAAAATATTTGTATTCAAACTCATAGTTTATGTCGTATTTATACTGACAGTTATATTAGTAAGTTGTATTTAAATTTTGTACCATGTAAGTGGCGACCCAAGATGGGTGGCGTATACCTAATTTTGGGGCGTCCATGATCACACTCTGGGCCAAAGATATTCATCGAAATCATTCATCTTTTGCACTCTGGAGCCAAAGATATTCAATAATATCATCATTTAAGGCGAGGATGATGAAAAATATTTTAAAAAAGCGAATCCGGTGAAACAAAATGACAAGGATTAAGGATTAAGGATTCGTACTTGTTTTATCCGTGTCCAAAAATACCTCAAAAATAATCATAGTGGTGTAAAATTCAAGAATGATCAAAACATGGATACAATCAAAGCTAGTATCCACAATATATATTTTGGACGAAAAGGAAAATTTTTATTTTTCGATGAATAGTGCATGATTCGTGAATAATCAGTATCGTGAAATGTAAGTATATGTGAATAGTAACTCAGACACCAAAAGTTCCAAATTTGATAAAACTTTAGATCAATATTTGAATAATGATATTGAAGAAATAATATCATTACTGAAAAAAAATATCCCTTAGCTCGAAAGATCAAGACTTCCAAATTTGAAACAGGATATAGGCTATGACTTGAACTTGCACCGTATAGTAATACTCAAAATACTCACAATAATACGCTCGATAATATAGAGAGAGAGAAAACTTCAGTTTCTGGTGTGATTTTCAATTCTAACCTAAGCACCCTATTTATAGGACAATGCTTAGAACACCAAAGCGAAAATTTAATAAAATATTAATATATATAATTTTATTCCAACGCACACTTATTTTGCTTCAAAAACTCAAACCACCAAATGACCCACCTCACAAGACTTGCACAAAAAACGCGTTTTGTTATTTAAATTATTTTAAACTTCCAAAAATCAATTATTTGAGACTTGAACTTCAATAATTCACAATAAATAGCCCTTTTATCGGAAAATTGAAACTCGCTACTTTTTATAGGTAATTCAATTCTCTACAACTTTACGGAAGAAAGTTTTTCTAAATTCCAAGCGAAAATTGGTAGAAATCCACAAGCGAGTGATTTTATAATTTATAATCAAATTTCGATCGAGAAATGGGGTCCAGACACATAAAACATGCTTTAAATATTTTTGGTCACAAAATACTCCTCCTCCACATATACTCATATATCCCACATTTATCGTAAAAATATCATCATTATTATATTATTAAAATATAATAATATATTTAAATAATTATTTTATCGGAAAAAATAAAATTTTAATTTTCAACAATTGTCACATTAAAATTTTCTCCATCTATATCCACATAAAATCAATATTTTCCTCATCATATGAATCAATAATTAATTATTCACAAATAATATTACGAGAATCACAATATTGACAACCGAGATAGTTCCCGGAAAGGGGGCTTTCTAATAAGAATTTCTCTCATCTTGCACGTAATTAGGTGACCAAACCTCTCTTTAGGCAGAACTTTCTAGACATTGCCAATAATGTTATCTAATAATATTATTAGGATAATATGAATTATTGCCCGATAATGAAAAATCTTGTGTAATGATAATTATTGAAACAACAACAATATAAAATATCCATGACAATTATTAAATCAATAAAATAAAATCTTTGAGCAGTAATTCACGTAACCATTATTGAGTAGTGCCTTTCTTACGTAAGAATCAATAATTGGTGCAATCTGAGTGTCTTCTTGTGTTTTAACCAAAAGTATTTTACGAAGATTAACTTGCAGTAACAACTCTGCAGATTATTTTTAAATAACTTATATTTGTCATTTTCTTCATCCAATCACTTTCAGTTATGGGGCCCACACATGCATTTTGCTTGTGGTAAATACAAATATTCCCGATAGTACAAATATTCCACGACAAACGAATATTCCCGACAACAATGAATATTTTATAACCACTTGCTTATTTTGAAATATTTTGCGTATTTTACCCATAACTATCCACATTAATCAAATCAACCCTTACTATTTCAAAATAATAAATAGAAAATTAAATTTCATTAATAATAAGTTGGGGTCTTACAACCTCCCTCCTTAGGAAATTTCGTCCTCGAAATTGATGTACGTGCACACAGTGTTTCGAAAAGGTGAGGATACTTCGCTTTCATTTCCGTTTCCAATTCCCAGGTCATCTCCTCTATAGCATGATTCCTCCACAAAACTTTAACTTGTGGTATGACCTTTGTGCGTAGGACATGCTCCTTCCTATCCAAGATCTTGACAGTACCTCCTCACATACGTTAAGTCTTCATTATCTCGTCAAATGGGTTCTAACTCTATAATGTGGTTCGGGTCTTTCACATATTCTGAAATACGAGATATGTGAAACACATTATGAACACGTAGACATACTCGGAGGTAACGTGTAAGACCCCAACTTATTATTAATGAAATTTAATTTTTCTATTTATTATTTTGAAATAGTAAGGGTTGATGTGATTAATGTGGATAGTTAGGGGTTAAATACATAAATATTTCAAAATAAGCAAGTGGTTATAAAATATTCATTGTTGTCGGAGAATATTCGTTCGTCGTGGAATAAATCGATTGACACAGCAGCCCATGTGGGCCCCATAACTGAAAGCGATTGGATGAAGAAAACGCATAAATATAAGTTGTTTAAAATAATCTACAGCGTAGTTGTTACCAATAATCATTGTTAAAATACTCTTGGTTAAAACACAAGAAGACACCAGATGTGCACCAATTATTGATTCTTACGTAAGAAGGCACTACTCAATAATAGTTATCGCTCAAAGATTTTATTAATTGATAATAATTGCGTTGATATTTTATATTGTTGTTGTTTCAATAATTGTTATCAGACAATATTTTTTATTATCGAAGCAATAATTCATATTATCCGAATAATATTATTAGATAACATTATTGACAATGTCTAGAAAGTTCGCTCTAAGGAGAGGTTTGGTCACCTAATCATACCAAGTATAAGAAAAAATTTTATTGAAAGCCCCTCTTCCCTGAACCCGCCATTTCACAATATTGTGATTTCGTAATATTATTTGTGAATAATTAATTATTGATTCATATGATGAGGAAAATATTGATTTTATGTGGATATAGATGGAGAAAATTTTATTGTGACAATTGTTGAAAATTGAAATTTTATCTTTTCTCGATAAAATAATTATTTAAATATATTATTATATTTTAATAATATAATAATGGTGATATTTTTTACAACTAATGTGGGAAATATGAGTATACGAGGAGGAAGAATATTTTGTTACAATAAATGTTTAAAACATGTTAAACATGCTCTATGGTGGACCCCATTTATCGAATTGAAATTTGATTATACCGTAAAATCGCCTGCTTATGGATTTCGTCAAATTCTGTTTGGAATTCGGAAAAACTTTCTTCCGCAAAGTTGTAGAGAATTGAATTTCCTATAAAACTCATGAGATTAGAATTTTCTGATAAAAGGCTATTTATTGTGAATTATTAAAGTTCAAGTTCGAAATAATTAATTTTTGGAAGTTTTAATTATTATTTTAAAGAAAAACGTTTTTTACATTTAAGTGGGCTAACATATGATATTAATTGCTGAAATCAGATCTTCAAAGATGGGCTAAGGAAATTTATAATATATATTAATATTTTATTAAATTTTTTCGCTTTGGTGTTCTAAGCATTTTCCTATAAATAGAGTGCTTAGGTTAGAATTGAAAATCACACCGTAAATCAAGTTTTCTCTCTATATTATCGAGCGTATTCTTGTGAGTATTTTGAGTATACTTTGAGTATTGCTATACGGTCTGAGTCCAAGTCATAGCCTTTATATCAGGTGTTTAATTTAAATCTTGACCTTTCGAGGTAAGGGATGTTATTTTCTTCTCAAATGATATTATTTCTTCAATATCATTATCTTTGAAATATTGGTTGGAACTTTTTATCAAATTTGGAACTTTTTCATGTCGGGGTTACTTATTCATGAGTTCTTATTCATGAGTTCTTATTCACAAGTTACTATTCATGAGTTCTTATTCACGAGTTACTATTCATAAGTACTATTCATGAAGCGTGAAAATATTTTTGTGGAATTTCTATCTTTTGGTGTCTGAGATTCTTATTCACGATATCGACCTTTATTCACGATACGATAATTATTCAATTAGAAAAATAAAATTTCTTCTTTTTGTCGAAATATCTATTACGGATACTAGCTTTGATTGTATCCATGTTTTGATCATTCTTGAATTTTACATCACTATGATTATTTTTGAGGTATTTTTGGACGTGGATAAAACAAAGTACTGAATCCTTAATCCTTAATCCTTGTCATTTTGTTTCACTAGATTCGTTTCTTTAAAATATTTTCATCATCTTGGTCTTAAATGATGATATTATGGAATATCTTTGGCCTCAGTAGTAAAAGATGAATGATTTCGGAAGAATATCTTTGCCCGTAGTGCAAAAGATGAGCAGTGTTTAGATGAACATGACGGTGATGAATATCTTTGACTGTAGTGCAAAAGATGAATATTTGATTCGAGATGTATATTGATTGATGTTTGAGGGATAAAGGATGAGCGATGAACTTTTAAATTCATACATAGAAGATAGTAGTTTGCATTCTCTACTTAACTCTTCTAATGAATTATTATTTAAATTGCGAATATTGATTTAAAATTTGTTATCATTGTATTCTATTAGATTTTTCCTGTTGAAGACTAACGATAATTTGTTGTATATTATCTTAGTCATAATATTCTTTCTTGGGCTAGTTGAGCTCACCCTTTTTCTTTTTGTTCCATTTTTATTCTCGGAGGCGAGAATATAAAGCGAGTACGAGTCTGGGGTATGGAATGAAGGTTCTAGAGAGAGTTGTTTAGTAGTCCTCACCATTTTGTAAAATAATGTATCAATAATTATGATGGGAATTTATTTGCGTGTGGATATTATACAGATGGCAATATCTCGTATTTAAACTCACGATTTTATATGTTGTAAAAATAAAGTTGTAGTTATTTACACTACCATGTATTTGGCGACTCGAGAATGGGTTGGATGGAATGGACTTATTTTTGGGGGCGTCACGGTTGGTATCGGAGCTTAGGATATGATCTCTGGCGGAGATCGGGGAATAGAACTAGGAGGAGAGGCGAATAAATCCTTCGCTAGTGTGTCCTACCTAAGCTTATTTGTTAGTTGGTCGGTATATAGGGATATTATGTGATATATTGATTTCCTTAATTAACCCTTGTTTTATGATGATTTGAGAATGTCGTGAGAATATTAACAATGGAAATGAGGCCGTGGAGACGCCTTTGTACTCACCAACGAGGAGAGCGTGCAACATGTCTTTGTCAATGTTCCTCCTGTGAACAACACCACCGAGCGAGATGATGAGCGAGGGATGTTTAGAAGCTTTTTGCGGTTGATTCATGCAAAATCGCACGAGGGAGACTCGTGTTCAAAATACTGAGGAGGAAATGATAGCAATTCACGGGTTGTCACGCCCAAGCGATTCAAAGAGTGGGACCACCACGAATTTAAGGGAAAGCTAGATCCGATCATGGCGGAAACATGGGTCAAGCAATTTACAAGATATTCGATGTCTTGGGATGCACGGAAGAACAGAAGGTTCCATTCGCCACCTTTATGTTAAAGTGGCGAGGTGACTCTTGGTGGAGATGCGTGAAGCGTACTCCATCGGTACTTTTCGGCATGATCTTGGGAGACATTTCAGAAATTATTTAATGACAAATACTTTCACGAAAGTGTTAGGTTATATGAAGGAAGTGGAGTTCATCAGATTAGAACAAAACAATATGACGGTGTCTCGAAGACGAGGCAAAGTTTGCGAGTTATCCAGTTTGCACCTCATTTGGTGGAGAATGAGGAGCGTATGACGCGGATGTTTTTGAGAGGTTTGAAACCCCGATACGACTATCTCATTTCTCATAAATTTTCTCTCTATTCAGGATGTTGTAAGCAGGGGCTCAATTATTAGAAGCGAGATAACGAGTACGGTCAATTGAGGACCATAACCGAGGATCGTACAGAGATAGCGATCAACAGAATAATGATAACCGGCGGAGAAAAAAGCAGACGGACAAAAATGGTAACCACTCTGGTGGTAATCATGGCCGTGAAAATAGAAGAAGCTAGTCGGGAGGAGATTTTAAAAAAGGAGATTTAACAACGACCATGTGAAGGCAGCAGTCTTAAGAAGAATCGGTTCTAAGGAGGAGAACGACCACCGGTCATATGCTATAAATGCGGAAAGAGGACATATCGGTCAAACCGCCCACAACAGTTCAAGGTATGCTATAATTGTGGAAAGGAAGGACATATCGCTCGAGAGTGTCTGATGAGCGAAACCTAGTTCAATGAGGGACGGTGACTCAAAAGATATCCCGAGAAAAGTCAAAGTCAACGATTTAGGAAGGCGTTTGTTGTATTTGGTCAAAATGCGAGGAACCCAAACGAGGTGATCACGGGTAAGTTATTTATAAATTCTTGCGAAGTTTATACCTTACTTGATCTGGTGCTACCCATTCATTTATCTCTCTGCATGTGCTCAACGTTTAAACTTGACTCAGGAGAAATTAGACTTTGACCTATCTATGGAAACTCCGTTAGAGAAACTTTCATCACATCCAATTGTTTATAAATCTTGTTTGATTCAAGTTGGCACCATTACCTTACACGTTGACCTTATCTCTTTAAAATACTTGCTTTTGATGTGATTTTAGGGATTGATTGGTTAACTACTCATCATGCCAAAATTGATTGTTTTCGTAAGGTTGTTAGTTTTCATATTCCTAATCAACTTGTTATGCAATTCAAGCAACTAAACCATTAAAATCAATCAACGTCATATCTAATCATAAAGCTATTCGTTTATTGAAAAGCGGATGTCAAGCTTTCTTAGCCCATGTTATGGATTTGAATAAAGACACGTCAAATTTGAATAATATTCTGTTGTTATTGACTTTCCGACGTATTTCGAAGAACTTCCGGTCTACCCCGTAACGTGAAGTTGAATTCTTTATTGATCTTGAACACGGTACAAAGCCCATTTCTAAAACCCCATATCGAATGGCTCTATTGAACTTCAGGAGTTAAAGGTCCAACTACTGTGAATTGTTGGACATCGGTTTCATTAAATCTAGTACATCTCCTTGGGGTGCTCTGTTTTATTTGTAAAGAAGAAAGAGCGGGAGTATGCGATTTTGTATTGATTATCGGGAATTGAACCATGTGACCATCAAGAATAGGTATCCTCTACCTCGTATTGATGACTTGTTTGACCCGATTCTGAGGGGCATAATTCTTTTCAAAAATCGATCTTAGATTACGGATATCATTAGTGAAGATTAGGCGAGGATATTCAAAGATCGCCTTTAGAACTTCAGATGCGGGCATTATGAATTCTTAGTCATGTCTTTCGGATGACTAATGCTCCCTATGACTTTCATGGATATGATGAAGCGAGTATTGAGGAATATTTGGATCGGTTCGTTGTTGTCTTTATTGATGACATCCTTATATATTCCAAAAGTCGTGAAGATCATGAGCACCATTTGAAATTTGGTACTCAAAGGCTTCGTGAAAATAAACTATATGCCAAATTAAAGAAATACGAGTTCGGCGAGGAAGTAGCATTCCTTGGGCACGTGGTGTCGAAACATGGAGTATCTGTTGATCCGTGAAGATTGAAGCAATACAAAGTTAGAACAACCGAAAGTCGGTGATGAAATGCACGTAGCTTTTGGGCTTATTTGGTTATTATCGGAGATTCGTGGAAGGGTTTTCTCGAATCGCTACTCCATTAACTCACCTAACTTCGGAAGGATACAAAATTCGTTTGGAGTGAAGAATGCGAGAAGAGTTTCCAAGAGCTTAAGAGGAGACTTATTTTATTTTGTTCTAACAATACTATCTGGTTCGGATGGATTTGTTATCTACAGTGATGCTTCAGGCAAAGGGTTAGGATGTGTTCTCATGCAACGTGGGAAAGTCATAGCCTATGCCTCGCGACAACTTAAAGAGTATGAGAGGAATTATCCTACTCATGATTTAGAGTTGGCAGCAATCGTATTCGCGCTAAAAATATGGAGGCACTATCTATATGGGGAGAAAGTGGAGATATATTCAGACCATAAAAGCCTTAAATATTTCTTCACTCAAAAAGAACTCAACATGCGGTAGCGACGTTGGCTCGAGCTATTGAAAGACTACGACCACACTATTCAATACCATCCTGGAAAAGCGAACGTGGTAGCTGACGTGTTGAGTAGAAGATCATATGCGGGAACGAGTGCGATGATGTCAAGTATCGATAGAGCCAACTTTAATAGAAAAAGTTAAGGTTGCTTTCGACCCAGACCTTGAAATGATGCGCATGAAGAAGAAAGTACAAGAAGGAGCTATTCCTAAATGAGAATTGATGAAGAAGGAATACTTGAGTCCACTCTAGACTTTGTGTTCCTAACGACTACGATTTGAAGTACAAGATTATGATGGAGGCACACAATACACCATTTGCAATCCATCCCGGAAGTACTAAAATGTATCGTGATCTTTGACATACATTTAGGTGGAACAATATGAAGAGAGAGATTGCAAAGTTTATCTCAATGTGTTTAACTTGTCAGCGTGTAAAGGCGGAGCATCTAGTACCTAAGGGTCCGTTGCAACCACTTGAGATTCGAAATGGAAGTGGGAACACATTACCATGGATTTAGATTCACGGGTCTTCCTACGGTTTCTCAAGGCATCAATGCTATTTGGATTATTGTTGATAGATTAACCAAGTCTCCGCTCATTTCTTGCCGACACGGAGACTTATTCCTTGAAGCGTCTTGCTAGTTAGTATATGCGTGAATGAGATTGTGAGGTTGCATGGCATGCCTGTATCCATAGTTTCGGATCGTGACCCAAGATTCACTTCAAGATTTTGGGTTAGCTTGCAAAAAGCTATGGGCACAGATTTACGATTTAGTTCGGCATACCATCCTCAAACGGATGGACAATCAGAAAGGACTATTCAAACTCTTGAAGATTTATTAAGACTCTGTGTCCTAGACATCAAGGGCAATTGGAATAAGTATTTACCATTGGTAGAATTCTCCTACAACAATAGTTATCAGGCAAGTATAGGTGTGGCTCCATTCGAAGCATTATATGGACGAAAATGTCGTTCTCCAATATGTTGGGATGAGGTGGGTGAAGCAACATTGTTGGGACCCGAGTTAGTACGTATGACTACCGAAAAGATTCAAATGATTCGACAACGTATACAAATGGCAAAAGATCGACAAAAGAGTTATGCGGATCTTCATCGAAAGGACGTGGAATTTAGTGTAGGGGATCATGTTTTGTTGCGAGTTGCTCCATGGAAGGGAGTTACAAGATTTGGGAAGAGAGGAAAGCTCAATCCACGATTTATTGGTCCATTTCAAATTCTTGACCGAGTAGGAAATGTAGCCTATAGACTCGCGTTACCTCAAAAGTATGTCTCGTGTTCATAATGTGTTTCACATATCCGTACTTCGTAAATATGTGAAAGACCGAACCACGTTATAGAATTAGAACAGGACGAAATAGCAGAAGACTTAACGTATGAGGAGGTACTGTCAAGATCTTGGATAGGAAGGAGCATGTCCCTACTGGCAAAGGTCATACCACAAGTTAAAGTTTCGTGGAGGAATCATCTTTATAGAGGAAATGACACGGGAATTGGAAAGCGGAAATGAAAGCGAGGTATCCTCACCTTTTCAAACACCCGAATCGTCGTCAATTTCGAGGACGAAATTTCATAAGGAGGGAGGTTGTAAGACCCTAACTTATTATTAATGAAATTTAATTTTTCTATTTATTATTTTGAAATAGTAAGGGTTGATGTGATTAATGTGGATAGTTAGGGGTTAAATACGCAAATATTTCAAAATAAGCAAGTGGTTATAAAATATTCATTGTTGTCGGAGAATATTCGTTTGGTCGTGGAATATTAAATGCGACGCGTAAAACCATGTGGGCCCCATAACTTGAAAGCGATTGGATGAAGAAAGCGACAAATATAAGTTGTTTAAAAATAGCAGTAGCGTAGTTATTCACTGATTATCTTGTTAAAATACTACTCTTGGTTAAAACACGGTGCTTTGCGGTATTGCACCAATTATTGATTCTTACGTAGAAGGCACTACTCAATAATGAATTCTTATTCAAAGTATTTTATTGATTCAATAATTCTTTGCGTTGATATTTTATATTCTTTGTTGTTTGATAATTGTCATTCGCAGACAATATTTTTCATTATCGAAGCAATAATTCATATTATCCGAATAATATTATTAGATAACATTATTGACAATGTCTAGAAAGTTACATCTAAGGAGAGGTTTGGTCACCTAATTGCGGCGCCAAGATGAAGAAATTCTTATTGGAAAGCCCCTCTTTCTCTGAAGCGCTGGTTGTCAATATTGTGTGATTCTCGTAATATTATTTGTGAATAATTAATTATTGATTCATATGATGAGGAAAATATTGATTTTATGTGGATATAGATGGAGAAAATTTTTATTGTGACAATTGTTGAAAATTGAAATTTTATCTTTTACGATAAAATAATTCATTTAAATATATTATTATATTTTAATAATATAACAATGGTGATATTTTTACAACGAATGTGGGATATATGAGTATACGAGGAGGAAGAATATTTTGTTGCAATAAATGTTTAAAACATGTTAAACATGTCGGTGGACCCCATTTATTGACTGAAATTTGATTATAGCCTGTAAAATCACCCGTTTGTGGATTTCGGTCAATTTCTGTTTGGAATTCGGAAAAACTTTCTTCTGCAAAGTTGTAGAGAATTGAATTTCCTATAAAAACTTGCAAGATTCGAATTTTCTGATAAAAGGGCTATTTATTGTGAATTATTGAAGTTCTTAAGCTCCGAAATAATTGATTTTTGGAAGTTTTAATTATTATTTTAAAGAAAAACGTTTTTTTGCATTTAAGTGGGCTAACATGTGATATTAATTGCTGAAATCAGATCTTCAAAGATGGGCTAAGGAAATTTATAATATATATTAATATTTTATTAAATTTTACGCTTTGAGTGTTCTAAGCATTTTCCTATAAATAGGGTGCTTAGGTTAGAATTGAAAATCACACCGTAAGCTCAAGTTTTCTCTCTATATTATCGAAGCGTATTCTTGTGAGTATTTTGAGTATACTTTGAGTATTGCTATCTACGGCTTGAAGTCCAAATCATAGCCTTTATATCCGGTGTTTAAATTTAAATCTTCGACCTTTCGAGGTAAGGGATGTTATTTTCTTCTCAAATGATATTATTTCTTCAATATCATTATGCTTGAAATATTGGTTGGAACTTTTATCAAATTTGGAACTTTTTCATGTCGGGGTTACTTATTCATGAGTTTCTTATTCACGAGTTCTTATTCATGAGTTACTATTCACGAGTTCTTATTCATGAGTTACTATTCACGAGTTACTATTCACAAGTACTATTCATGAAGCGTGAAAATGTTTTTGTGGAATTTTTATCTTTTTGGTGTGAGATTCTTATTCACGATATCGACCTTTATTCACGATATCTGACCACTATTCATAGAAAATAAAATTTCTTCTTTTGTCAAAATATCTATTACGGATACTAGCTTTGATTGTATCCATGTTTTGATCATTCTTGAATTTTACACCACTATGATTATTTTTGAGGTATTTTTGGACGTGGATAAAACAAAGTACGAATCCTTAATCCTTAATCCTTGTCATTTTGTTTTTTGGATTCGTTTCTTTAAAAATATTTTTCATCATCTTGATCTTAAATGATGATATTATGGAATATCTTTGGCTGTAGTGCAAAAGATGAATGATTCTGAAGAATATCTTTGGCCCGTAGTGCAAAGATGAGCAGTGTTTAGATGAACATGATTGGTGATGAATATCTTTGGCTGTAGTGCAAAGATGAATATTTGATTCGAGATGTATATTGATTGATGTTACGGGGATAAAGGATGAGCGATGAACTTTTAAATTCATACATGAAGATAGTAGTTTGCATTCTCTACTTAACTCTTCTAATGAATTATTATTTCAGCTGCGAATATTGATTTAAAATTTGTTGTCTATTGTATTCTATTAGATTTTTCCTGTTGAAGACTAACGATAATTTGTTGTATATTATCTTAGTCATATATATTCTTCTTGGGCTAGTTGAGCTCACCCTTTTCCTTTTTGTTCCATTTTTCTTCTCGGGAGGTGAGAATATAGCGAGTACGAGTCGGGGCATGGAATGAAGGTTCTAGAGAGAGTTGTTTAGTAGTCCTCACCATTTTTGTAAAATAATGTATCAATAATTATGATGGGGATTTATTTGCGTGTGGATATTGTCTAGATGGCAATATCTGTATTTAAACTCACAGTTTATATGTTGTAAAAATAAAGTTGTAGTTATTTCTGTACCATGTATTTGGCGACTCATAATGGGTTGGATGGAATGGACCTATTTTGGGGGCGTCACATAACGCGAGTCTATAGGCTACATTTCCTACTCGGTCAAGAATTTGAAATGGACCAATAAATCGTGGATTGAGCTTTCCCTCTTCCCAAATCTTGTAACTCCCTTCATGGAGCAACTCGCGCAACAATACATGATCCCCTATACTAAATTCCACGTCCTTTCGATGAAGATCCGCATAACTCTTTTGTCGATCTTGTGCCGCTTTTGTATCGTTGTCGAATCATTTGGATCTTTTCGGTGATCATACGTACTTAACTCGGGTCCCAACAATGTTGCTTCACCCACCTCATCCCAACATATTGGAGAGCGACACTTTTCGTCCATATAATGCTTCAAATGGAGCCACACCTATACTTGTCGATAAGCTTTGTTGTTGTAGGAGAATTCCACCAATGGTAAATACTTATCTCAATCGCCTTGAAGTCAGGACACACATAGTCTTAATAAATCTTCAAGAGTTTGAATAGTCCTTTCGATTGTCCGTCTGGTTTGAGGATGGTATCTTAGAACTAAATAAATAAATCAGGTGCCCATAGCTTTTTGCAAGCTAACCCAAAATCTTGAAGTGAATCTTGGGTCACGATCCAAAACTATGGATCTTGGCATGCCATGCAACCTCACAATCTCATTTACATATATACTAGCAAGGCGTTCACGGAATAAGTCTCCGTATCGGCAAGAAATGAGCAAACTTGGTTAATCTATCAACAATAACCCAAATAGCATTGATGCCTTGAGAAACCAAGAAGAAAGACATGTGAAATCTATGGTAATGTGTTCCACTTCCATTTCGGAATCTCAAGTGGTTGCAACGGACCCTTAGGTACTAGATGCTCCGCCTTTACACGTTGACAAGTTAAACACATCGAAATAAACTTTGCAATCTCTCTCTTCATATTGTTCCACCAAAATGTATGTCGAAGATCACGATACATTTTAGTACTTCCAGGATGGATTGCAAATGGTGTATTATGTGCCTCCATCATAATTTTGTACTTCAAATTAGAGTCGTTAGGAACACAAAGTCTAGAGTGGACTCGAAGTATTCCTTCTTCATCAATTCTCGCTTCAGGAATAGCTCCTTATTGTACTTTCTTCTTTCATACGCATCGCCTCCCAAGATTCGGTGGCTTGAAAGCAACCTTAACTTTTTCTATTAAAGTTGGCACTGTCGCGTATACTTGACATCATCGCACTCGTTCCTCGCATATGATCTTCTACTCAACAGATCACCTACCACGTTTGCTTTTCCGGGATGGTATTGAATAGTGTGGTCGTAATCTTTCAACAACTCAAGCCAACGTCGTTCCGCGTGTTGAGTTCCTTTTATGAAGAAATATTTGAGGCTTTTATGGTCCGAATATATCTCCACTTTCTCCCCATATAGATAGTGCCTCCATATCTTTAAGCAGCAACGATTGCCGCTAACTCTAGATCATGAGTAGGATATTTCCTCTCATACTCTTTAAGTTGTCGCGAGGCATAGGCTATGACTTTCCCACGTTGCATGAGAACACATCCTAACCCTTTGCACGAAGCATCGGCATGAGATAACAAATCCATCCGAACCGGATGGTATTGTTAGAAACAGTCTTAGAAATGAGTCTCCTCTTGAGCTCTTGGAAACTCTTCTCGCATTCCTCGTTCCATACTGAATTTTATATCTTTCCGAGTCAATTTGAGTTAATGGAGTAGCAACCGAGAAAATCCTTCCACGAATCTCCGATAATAACCAATTAAGCCCAAAAAAAACTACGTCTTGATCACCACCGACTTGGTTGCTCCAACTTTGTATTGCTTCAATCTTGATGGATCAAGCGGATACTCCATGTTTTCGACACCACGTGCCCAAGGAATGCTACTTCCTCAAGCGAACTCGCATTTCTTCAATTTGGCATATAGTTTGTTTTCACGAAGCCTTTAGAGTACCCGCTTCAAATGGTGCTCATGATCTTCACGACTTTTGGAATATATGAGGATGTCATCAATAAAAACAACAACGAATGATCCAAATATTCCTTGAATACCGGTTCATCATATCCATGAAAGCCGCAGGAGCATTAGATAATCCGAAAGACATGACTAAGAATTCATAATGCCGTCATCGAGTTTCAAGGCGATCTTTGGAATATCCTCGATTCTAATCTTGGTGATGATATCCGGAAGCGAAGATCGATCTTTGAAAAGAATTGTGCTCCTTCTAATTGGTCAAACAGTCATCAATACGAGGTAGAGGATACCTATTCTTGATGGTGACATGGTTCAATTCCGATAGTCAATACAAAGTCGCATACTCCCGTCTTTCTTCTTTACGAATAAAGCAGGAGCACCCCAAGGAGATGTCTTAGGGCCGAATGAAATCGATGTCCAACAATTCCTCGTAGTTGGACCTTTAACTCTGAAGTTCAATAGGAGCCATTCGATATGGGGTTTTAGAAATGGGCTTTGTACCGTGTTCAAGATCAATAAAGAATTCAA
Organism: Panax quinquefolius; assembly: GCA_020205615.1. NCBI lineage: Eukaryota > Viridiplantae > Streptophyta > Magnoliopsida > Apiales > Araliaceae > Panax > Panax quinquefolius. Next base: position 11,369,407 of record CM035155.1, on the reverse strand, counting down.
CTTCACGTTACGGGGTAGATCGGAAGTTCTTCAGAAATACGTCAGAAAGTCAATAACAACAACAGAATATTATTCAAATTTGACGTGTCTTTATTCAAATCCATAACATGGGCTAAGAAAGCTTGACATCCGTTTTTCAATAAACGAATAGCTTTATGATAAGATATATGACGGTGATTGATTTTAATGGTTTAGTTGCTTGAATTCGCATACAACAAGGTTGTTTAGGAATATGAAAGCTAACAACCACGTAAAACAATCAATTTTGGCATGATGTGTAGTTAACCAATCAATCCCTAAAATTACATCAAAAGCAAGTATCTTTAAAGAGATAAGGTCAACAGTAAAGTGATGGTGCCAATTTGAATCAAACAAGATTTATAAGCAATGGATGTGATGAAAGTTTCTCTAACGGAGTTTCCACAGATAGGTCAAAGTCTAATTTCTCCTGAGTCAAATTTAAGCGTTGAGCACAAGTAGGAGAGATAAATGAATGGGTAGCACCTAGGTATCTAGTAAAGTATAAACTTCACAATAATTTATGATTAGTTTACCGTGATCACCTCGTTTGGGTTCCTCGCATTTTGACGATCCACAACAAACGCTCTTCCAGAACCGATTGACTTTGATTTTTCCGGGACAATCTTTTGAGTCACCGTCCCTCATTGAACTAGGTTTCGCTACCGCACAATCCCGAAAGCGATATGTCCTTCCTTTCCACAATTATAGCATACCTTGAAGCTGTTGTGAGCGGTTTGGTGATATGTCCCTCTTTTCCGCGATTCGTAGCATACGATGGGTGGTCGTTCCTCCTTGGAACCCGATTCTTTCTTTGGTGTCATTGTCTTCACATGGTCGTTGTTAAATCTCCTCTTTTAAAATCCCCTTCCGATTCGCTTCTTTTATTCTCATGGCCATGATTACCACCAGAGTGGTTACCATTTTTGTCCGTCTTTTTCTTTCTCCGCTGGTTATCGTTGTTTTGTTGACTACCATCTCCGGTATGATCCTGGTTGTGGTCCCTCAGTTGACCGTACTCGTTATCTCGCTCTAATAATTGAGCCCTGTTTACAACATTTGAATAGAGAGAAAATTTATGAGAAATGAGATCTTGACGTATCTTGGGTTTTAAACCTCTAAGAAACATCCGCGTCATCGTTCCTCATTCTCCACTAAATGAGGTACAAAACTGGATAACTCGCAAACTTTGCCTCGTCATTGAGACACCGTCATGTTGTTTTGCTCTAATCGATGAACTCCACTTCCTTCATATATGACGAACACTTTCGTGAAAGTATTTGTCATTAAATAGTTTCTGAAATGTCTCCCAAGACATGCTTTGAGTCGAAAAGGATGGATGGGTACGCTTCACGGACTCCCATCGTGATCGCCTTCTCGCCACGGAACATAAAGGTGGCGAATGGAGCCTTTGTTCTCCGTGCATCCCAAGACATCGAATATCTTGGTAATTTGCTTGACCCATGTTTCCGCCGTGATCGGATCGGGCTTTCCCTTAAATTCGGTGGTCCCAACTCTTTGAATCGCTTGGTTTTGTGACAACCCATGAATTGCTATCATTTCCTCCTCAGATTTTAAACACGAGTCTCCTAAATCTCGATTTTGCATGAATCGCAAAAAGCTTCTAAACATCCCCTCGTTCATCATCGCTTTCGGTGGTGTTGTTCACGGGAGGAACATCACACTGTTGACGTTTCTCCTCGTTGGTGAGTAATCTTTGGCGTCTCCACGGTCTCATTTCCTTTATTAATATTCTCGATCGACATTCTCAAATCGCCATAAAACAAGGGTTAATTAAGCAAATCAATATATCACATAATATTCCTATATCTTGACCAACTAACAAATAAGCTTAGGTAGGACACACTAGCGAAGGATTTACTCGTCTCTCCCTCCTAGTTCTATTCCCGATCTCCGCCAGAGATCATATCCCAAAGCTCGATACCAATTGTGGCGCCCCAAAATAGGTATACATCACCCATTTACGAGTTGTCAATACATGGTACATAAACAACTACAACTTTATTATTACAACAAGAAAGCGTGAGTTTGAATACAAATATTATCTTCTAGACAATATCTATACTCAAATAAATCCTCATCACATTTATTGATACATTATTTTACAAAAATGGTGAGGACTACTAAACAACTCTCTCTAGAACCTTCATTCCATACCCCGACTCGTACTCGCTATATTTTCGCCTCCTGAGAAGAAAAATGGAATAAAAAGGAAAAGGGTGAGCTCAATTAGCCCAGTAAAGAATATTATGACTAAGATAGTATACAACAAATTATCATTGGTCTTCAACAGGGAAAAAATCTAATAGAATACAATAGACAACAAGTTTTAAATCAATATTTCGTAGTGAAATAATAATTCATTAGAAGAGTTAAGTAGAGAATGCAAACTACTATCTTCTATGTATGAATTTAAAAGTTCATCGTCTATCTTTTATCCCTGTAACATCAATCAATATACATCTAGAATCAAATATTCATCTTTGCACTACAGGCCAAAGATATTCATCAGTTAGTCATGTTCATCTAAACACCTGTTCATCTTTGCACTACGGGCCAAAGATATTCATCAGAAATCATTCATCTTTGCACTACAGGCCAAAGATATTCAATAATATCATCATTTAAGACTGAGGATGATGAAAAATATTTTTAAAGAAACGAATCCAATTGAAACAAAATGACAAGGATTAAGGATTAAGGATTAGTACTTTTGTTTTATCCATGTCCAAAAATACCTCAAAAATAATCATAGTGGTTTAAAATTCAAGAATGATCAAAACATGGATACAATCAAAGCTAGTATCCACAATAGATATTTTGGATGAAAAGGAAAATTTTCATTTTTCGATGAATAAGACAGTATTCGTGAATAGTACCTCCAGACACCAAAAGTTCCAAATTTGATAAAACTTCAGATCAATATTTCAAAGATAATGATATTGAAGAAATAATATCATTACGAAAAAAAATATCCCTTACCTCGAAAGATCAAGATTTCCAATTTAAAAACAGGATAAAGTATGACTTGAACTTGCACCAGTATAGCAATACTCAAAATACTCACAAGAATACGCCGATAATATAGAGAGAAAACTTCGATTTGGTGTGATTTTCAATTCTAACCCAAGACCTATTTATAGGAACAACGCTTAGAACACCAAAGCGTAAAATTTAATAAAATATTAATATATATAATTTTTATTCCAACGCACACTTATTTTGCTTCAAAAACTCAAACCACCAAACACCCACCTCACAAGACTTGCACAAAAACGCTTTTGTTATTTAAATTATTTTAAACTTCCAAAAATCAATTATTTCGGAGCTTCAGAACTTCAATAATTCACAATAAATAGCCTTTTTGTCAGAAAATTCGAAACTCGCTACTTTTTATAGGTAATTCAATTCTCTACAACTTTACAGAAGAAAGTTTTTCCGAATTCCAAACGAAAATTGACCGAAATCCACAAACGGGTGATTTTATAAGCTATAATCAAATTTCAGTCAAGAAATGGGGTCCACCGACACATAAAACATGCTTTAAATATTTTTGGTCACAAAAATACTCCTCCTCCACATATACTCATATATCCCACATTTATCGTAAAAATATCATCATTATTATATTATTAAAATATAATAATATATTTAAATGAATTATTTTATCAGAAAAAGATAAAATTTTAATTTTCAACAATTGTCACATTAAAAATTTTCTCCATCTATATCCACATAAAATCAATATTTTCCTCATCATATAAATCAATAATTAATTATTCACAAATAATATTACGAATCATGATATTGACAATGCATACCCGGTGAAAGGAAAGAGGGCTTTCCAATAAGAATTTCTCTCACTTCTTGGCGCGTAATTAGGTGACCAAACCTCTCCTTGAGACGAACTTTCTAGACATTGCCAATAATGTTATCTAATAATATTATTCAGATAATATGAATTATTGCTTCGATAATGAAAAAATCGTGTAATGACAATTATTGAAACAACAATGAATATAAAATATCAACGCAATGAATTATTAAATCAATAAAATAAAAAATGAGCGTAATAAAGAATTATGTAACCATTATTGAGTAGTGTCTTCTTTACGTAAGAATCAATAGTTGGTGCAATACAGGTGTGTCTTCTTGTGTTTTAACCAATTAAGTATTTTAACGAAGATTAACTGTGAATAACTACTGTAGTTATTTTTAAACAACTTATATTTGTCGTTTTCTTCATCCAATCGCTTTTCGTTGGGGCCCCACATATCACATGGGCTGCTGTCAGTCATGCGAATATTCCCGAAGCGATTTAATATTCCACGACCAAACGAATATTAAAACAACAATGAATATTTTATAACCACTTGTTTATTTTAAAACATTTGCGTATTTTACCCATAACTATCCACATTAATCAAATCAACCCTTACTATTTCAAAATAATAAATAGAGAAAATTAAATTTCATTAATAATAAGTTGGGGTCTTACAGATTTTGTTTCTACTGATAATTTTGTTTTATTTTAATTTGGAATTTTAAGTTGGGTTTTACGATTTTGCCCATGATATAAAATGATTTGTTTATGTAATGAATAATAAATTATTTTTTATGTCACATAAGCTTCTTAAGGTCCCACAAATTTGGTCATGTCAGCAATTTCTGACGTGGCGTGTTCAATTTGGTGTAATTAAAAAAAATTGATAGTTTAATCATCTAATTGATAAAATTAAAAATTGGATCATCGAAGTGGAATATGACCTATAGTTTAGGGTACTAATTCATATTTAAGCCTATAAATTATAATCAAACCAAACTAAAATTATATTTTGTCAGGCGTACTTCAAACTCTCACCGGTAAAAAGTTGGATTACCACCATGATATATAGAGTCCTTTTAGAGGGACATTTTTTTAGTGACTTTTTTTTTTTTTGGTTTGTTTTTTTTTTTATAAAAAATAGTGTTTTAAGTATAATTTGGATACATACAAGAAACAGGGTATGTACAGTCTGCACAACCCTGTTTCTTGTATGTATCCAAATTACACCTAAAACACTATTTTCTGTAAAAATTCAAGTTGAAATAAATCCTACTCCCTCCATCTCATGATAAAAGTCCTTATTACTATTTTGGGTAGTCCTATGTTAAATGTCTACTTTCCTTTAATAACCAAATTTTTACACATTTTTTCTTATTATACCCGTAATATTAAATATCTCATACTTTTCTTATAATAATTCTCTCTCCATAATTAATGACATATTATTATGAGCAATTTTGTCATTTCATTCATCTTCTTAATATGCGTAAAAAATTCACCAGGACTGGACGGAGAGAGTATATATTTTTTGGGAAGTACTACAAAAAAAAAAAAAAAAAAAAAAGAGTCACTATAATGTTCCTAGAAAAATATCCCCCTAGACTTATTGTGATATATAAGCAAAATTACAAAACAAAAGAGAATAACAGAGGATAATAACCAAAAAATATGTAAGACTGATTGTTATTTAGCATTTGATTGATTGATTTATATTTTATAGTATATATAACTATTCTAGATTTTCCGGTACCGCTAAAAACCCAGAAAACATCCCAAAAAACACATTAAAATGGGATATTTTTTATATCAAATATTAACCGCCAAAAAATAAAATAAAAGCAAATAATAAAACTTTATGCTTCGTCATCAGAAGACATACTAAACACAGCATCGCCATGATCTGTTTCAGCCGGAGAGTTATTACGGAGAATCTCATCACAAGGAGTTGTTTTCTTGTTCCCGATCAAAGGCTCTTTGCTGTCAGATTTCAACTTAGTGGAATCCGTAATGGTTAGTGTTGGTGGTGATGCTGATCCACTGCGAGGAGAGAGCCATTTAGCTTTGACGTATTCCGCCGTACGCCACGGCGGAAATGGCATGCCTTTCTTCTTCAGACTCTGTTTGGCCGCCTCTGAAACTACACGTATTATCTTCTCAAGACGATCGGCTTTCTGAAAGCGAATATCTGGCGGTGTGTGGGTAAGAAGTAAATCGTCGCAGTTAGCAGGGTTAGGGTTTTGTGTTGGGTAGGAGGAGAGAAATCACGAAAAAATCGGAATTGATTGATTGATTGAAGAGGAGAGCGGCGGTGGGCGATTCTTTCAACGACGCTATGGCAGAACCCTAGAATCCAGGAACCGTGTTAGGGTAATGAGGATTAAAAGCCTTCTTAGTCTTGAGTTGAGAGAATGTCAAACCCTTTGGTGCTTTTAGGTGGAATTCAAGCCTTTAAGTCACCAAAAGGTCCTTTGATCTTGAAAGTCCAAGTCTTGATCCCAGGAGAAGTCCCTTCCCGATGGAGTGGAAGAGATATTTATAAGGTTTTTGGAGAGTGGTCATGTGATAGGCACGTGTCCCGGAGAAATTCCAAAATTACCCTTAGTCATCAAAGTAATGCCCGGATCGTCCGCCTTCTAGCCCACCAATCCAATCCTCAATTAATTCCCAAAATGAGTCACCTCCACGTCTTACGCCTCGGGACACGTGAAAGATTCTCTCGAGATCTTGCTTCTTTATTTTCGGCTCTTAGTCTTTCCATTTAATCATGTCTGAACCTTAATTTGTGCATTTAATTCAATTAGGTCAATTGAACCCTAATTTGCACTGGGGCCCACATTTGCCCCCTGCTTGAGAGAGAGTCGCCTGGAGTGACGATCGTGCAAAATACTTTAACTCTGTGAATCTTGCTTGATTTTACGAAAAATGCTCGATCTTGCAAGTCACGAAAAATGAAAATCATAGGAGGCGTAACCTATGGGAGCTCTCCCAATATATCTTTGGAAATCCTCTATCAAATCTTTCCAAACCTTGCATAATATTTGTTTCCTAATTAATTTTTATATGTATATATATACATATATTGAAACTAAATCAAAATAAATTATATATTTGTCAAATAAAATCAAATCTTATTTTGATTTGTAAATAAGATCAAATCCTTCTTTATAGAAAATCAAATCATTCCTATTATTTTGGAAACAAAATCAAATTATTTTATTTATATACTTATAAAATAAAATTAGGAAGAAATTATTTTACTTAAAATATATTTTTGAAAATCGAGAAATATTTTTTTTAAATAAGAATAATTTAATTTGATAAAATAATAATAATATTATTATTTTTTAAAGCAAGAATCTTTTCCCTTAATTGGTGATACTGGCGTAGTCATTTATGGGGATTGGCAGAATTGATTCCACTAGACAAGTATAGCAAATTAGCAATTGATTTTCTTTGGACATGTATTTTAGAGAAAGAAGGCGAAAAAAAAAAAAACTAAAGGGAAAAAAGAAGCAATTTGCAGAGTAATAGTGGTAGTGAAGCTTGGGGAAGATAAACAAATGAAACAATCATGAAGAATTGACAAGCGAAAAATCAACACATTTACAATTCAAAGTGAAAATGGCGCGAATTCTTCACGTGAGCGTGAGCTTCATTTTCAAAACCAAATCATTATTTTAGCTTTGGCAGAATTCCTCAGAAAAGCGTGATTGGTCATTGCAAAATATTTCCATATAAAATAAAATAAAAGTTCTGCAAGTCGAGGGATACTAAAATGATTGAATCAAGGCATCTTTTGATTGGGTATAATTCTAACTTTCCATAAGTAATATTATGGGAAGGACTCTAGAATAATGGTATGATGCTTGGGTCGATCGGAAATGATAAACAACCTCTTTTCCTCAATTTATAAAATAGATATACAAATGATAAATCCTATATCCCATGCATATAATTCTCTAGTTATGATTGAAGGCGTAAATTCAAAGAACGCCTAATTGTCTAGTTAATTTCCTTATATTTATCACAATTACCCACGAATTTCCAAATTGTAAGACCCATAAAATATTCCCTCGTTCATATATATTTTCGATGAATCGCTAATCTCGGGGAGAACTTTATTAGCAATTCATGAGTTTTTTTGTTTTTTTATTTTATCAAATTCAACACATACTTATTAATAATTAATTGAGTAGTACTCGAGATAGTATGATACAACAAACTTTATATAGAATTCCCTAAAGATATATAGGCATGCTCAGTGCTCAATGGAGCTAATATATAAAATATTGTTTTATAATCTATATGTATGCATAATTGATTGACTTTTGTAAAAGTAATAATCATGTCATATAATACATTTATAATTAAAACCCATAGGATCTTACTCCTTATATATATATATATGCAATAATCTTCCTAATAAATTTTTTTTATCTTGATACACCAAGTCTTTCCTTTTTATCAAATCAAAAATTAATTTTTATTTCCAAAATAAAATCAAATCTTAATTTTATAAAATCAAATCTTAATTTTATTTTTTTGAAATTAAATCTTTCTTTATTTTGGAAAATCAAATCAAATCTTTCTTAATTTGAAAAGAGATTTTTTTTAAAACAAATCAAAATCATAAAATCATATTAAATAAACTAAAATCATATGATTATGCATGATAGCCATAGTCCCTTTCTATTCACGCCAAAGTTCGGCGGCCGAACCCTTAGTCCAATTTTTATTTTTTTATTTTTTTATTTTTTTTTTTTTTGGCCGAACCCTATACAAAAATGAGGTAACCATTTTTTTTTTGAATGCTGGCCGAACCCTATTTTTTTTTTTGGAAAATAAAATAAAATAAAATCTTATTTTATTTTTTTCAAAAAAATAAAAAATAAAATATATAAATAAATAAATAAAATATTTACTTATCTTATTTTTGAGAGGTCTTGTTGCTCCATGATTAATTCATTGTCTTTGCTTCCTTTTTTGCATAAGAAAGATCCGTTGAAGCTATACATGCCTTCACCTCATCCAATGACTATCAGATTAACACCTCGTGAAACTAAAAGAAAATAAGCCCATGAAAAGAATGAACATGATTAACCCCTCTTGCTTCCCAATGCCAATTATTTGGTTCCTTTCAAACTATCTGCTATATCCCATGAGTCATCAAGTCGTGTAGCCTTCTCCACTCCTTCCCGTCATTCTTGATCGATCTGGCATTACCCAAGTGATTCTACACAATGATTCAATGAGAACACAAGCGTCCAAAGGCTCCTCGTGGTCTGAAAATAAAAGAGAAGATATTCCACCATCTCTTCTTCACAATAGCCCATAAGACCATCAACAATCAATTCTCTTGGGATAGAAATCACCTCATTTGCACTGACAAATCCGAGACCTGGTATATATATATATATATATATATATATATTTTTTTTTTTTTTAGACCGAGGGAAATTGATTATAACCGCCCTCTAATTCATAATTCGTTTCGATTGTTGAAGGTGACTTACTTTCAAGAAAAATCTTTGTTTTCATAATTCTTTTATTTAGTTGGAATTTCGAAACTCTTTTTATGTATAATTATTTTATTTTGTCGATTGATTGTTTGTTTGTTGGTTGATGTTTTTGTTTAATTTTTTCTTAATTGTTTCATCGATTTCTCTTTTCAGGTGATTGTAGTTTTTCTTTTCCGGGCCATTTCACCTTAATGGGATCTTGGCTCGGATATTCTCAAAAGAGAAAACAACTTTGCAAGGAGGAGGGATTTATTAAGAGCCATTTCACCTTAACAAGGTCATTGGCTCGGATATTCGGAAGAAAGGAAACACTGCGAGGAGGAAGGATCATTAGAGCCATTTCACCTTAACAAGGTCATTGGCTCGGATATTCGGAAGAAAGGAACAACGAGGAGGAGGAATTTATTAGAGCCATTTCCCCTTAACAAGGTCCTTGGCTCTCGGATATTTTGAAAGAAAGGACAACCCCATGAGGAGAAGAGTTTATTAGAGCCATTTCACCTTAACAAGGTCATTGGCTCGGATATTTTGAAAGAAAGGACAACATCATGAGGAGGAAGAATTTATTAAGAGCCATTTCACCTTAACAAGGATCTTAGTTCGGATGTTAGGTGAAGTAGCATTCATTCCAATCAGTTGATTCGACGAGTAAGGAGAAGTTAAATGTAAGAGGGAGAGCTCCTTAGGTGGCTAAATCCTACGGGTCAACCCTTAGGGGAACCGACCTAATGGCCTCCTTTTTCACATTTCCCCGTTCTTCTTTTACCCTTTTTATTTGAATGGCTCCTAATGCTTGTGCTCTTTTTCTTCTTTCAGGTGTTCATGATCTTCCTTTCCGAATCCAAGGTGTCCGTGATCTTCCTTTCCCAAATCCAATCTTTTTATTTAAGTTTCATACCCTCTCTCTTGTTATGGTAAGCACTTAATTTCAAATGCTCACTCACTTTCTTTCTTTGTTTCTAGAATTCTCATGTTATATTTTCTTGTTGCGAGCCAACTCCAAATTGAGCGTTCCACGTAAGACCGAAAACTACTAAGGAGGTTCCTTTCATCAGCGACTGGGGAAAGGCTCCCTTTTATGGGTCTTCTGACGTTTTCTGGGAGCAAGTGAAGAATTATGATCGTACAACCTTTCCTCCTCCTGAGAAAGCAGGCTTATTTCTATATGCTACGGCCATGCAAGTTTAGACGACTTTTCCTGCTCTTTCGCATTCCTCGTATGTGTATAGAAAAATAGGAATACCCCTACAGTCCCATTCATTTCATATCCGACTTATCCAATCGTCTTCAGGGGTGGCAACATTGGACCGACGAGGTTCTCGCAAAATCTGATTATGTGGATATACTGAAGAGGGCCGACATTTTGCGTTGCATTCAATTATCGCGAGGATCTTCGTGATCAAGCGGGACCAAGCTCTTCTTACCGTCTTGATTTCACGTTGGTGTTCTTCCACATGTACATTTGTCACTGCTTGGGGGGAGTTCACCCCAACTCTAGAGGATGTCTATGTCATCTACCAGTAAGCATTTGCCCCCTGTGCGTGAGTCACGCCTTTGGTGAGATGATCGTGCAAAATATTTTTAAGTGTTGAAGTCTTCACTTCTTGAAGCTTGATGTTTTGCAAGCCTTGAAAACAAAAGTCCAAGGAGAGTGAACCTCAGGGGAGCAAACCCAGGAGGCAATCCCCAGAGGATCTCTTCAAGGATATCTAGGTATCTCCTAACTTTCTTTGGACATGTCTCCCTTCATGCTAGGTTGGATCTTTTATTTCCAATCATCATGTTGTTGCACTTCGTTAGGAAGTCACTTCACGTCTCCATGAGGATGACTTACTTTATGTAAACTTTAGGAGCTTCAAGATGACATACATAAATTGAAGACCAAGCTTTTGGGAAATTGAGTCACTACCCAAGACCTTGAAGGCTCGATAGCCTCTAATACTGAAGGCTCGGTGGTACCACACCATTGTCGACTTGAAGGCTTTAGTTATTCCCTTCTCTTTAGTTCGATTTGGTCATGGCCTTTAGATCATAAACTTTCATATTTTTTTTCATTTCCTGTATCAGAAAATTTATGTACATATATTTCATTTATCAAATTGTAGTTTCTTTTATCCTTATTGATTGCCTTTAATTTGAGCGATTCTTTAAAACTCAATATTTAACATTGAATCTTAAGTTGTTGAATTAAGACTCCAAGACACCAATAGGCCTCATAAAAGCAAACAAACATGAATCTATTCAAGAAAAACATGTTGTTTTTTTTTATGCAAACTAACACTTGAATCTATACTTCCTTTTTTTTTTTTTAAAGAGATTAGAAAAAATATTCAAGCATAAGTGGAAGTTTGACAATTTATTGATAACAAAATTGCTTTTTAACGAAAAGCATAACGTTTCAAATAATAAATCCTCGATTACTTTTGAAGTTGAAAGTATAACTTATGCGGTTCGAGGACTTATAGTCGAAGTGCCTCGATTACTTTTAAAGTTAAAAGTATAACTTTTTGGGTCTAAGGACTTATAGTCGGTGCCTCATTCACTTTTAATGATAAAGTGTAACACTTTCGAGTGCCTCGTCACTTGGGTCGTCTAATTTCGCAAGCGAAATCATTCGAGGACTTGAAATCGGGTGCCTCATCACTTGAGTCGCCCGATTTCTTGGCAAGTGCGGTCTACGAGGACTTGAAATCGGGTGCCTCGTCACTTGGGTCGTCCAATTTCTTGGCAAGTGCAGTCTACGAGGACTTGACCACCATTTAGAGTGGACCACCATCTTGGGTGGATTTTTATATATATATATATATATATATTTTTAATTCGTCAATTCTTGTGCCTCCAACCTTGGTCATCCAATTACTTGGCAAGGGATACTCCTGAGGACTTAAACCGCCATTTTTGGTGGACCACCATCTTGGGTGGATTTTTAATTCATCTGTAGAGTTTGAGTTTTTCGATGGTAGAGCCGATATTTGGGTTCATGACTTACGGGATTGAACCATAGGTGATAGTGTTACACGTTTCTTCTCTAGTTCAATCTCCCCCCGTCGACTTCTGTGGTATATCCTCGCAGATCGTAATGATCCATAGTGGAATGTCCTGCGTATTGGTGGTATATACGAAGTCCCGGTCTTCTTTTCATCTCTTCCAGTTACAACCAATAGGGGTCTTGGAGGCTTCACCACTCCACGCTTTCAACCCATTGTTCGTCTGAGGCTCTGAATGCCTTCTCGCCGCATGTAATAGCCTCCGGGCCGGCATTCTAGTATACTTGTCACCATGCTTTTCTCTGCTCGCTCAATTTTCTCATTCTTCTTCCTCTTGCCTCTTGTGGTTTTGGTGAGAATCACCAAAGCCACGATTCTTCATCCTCTTGCTCTTCCATGTAACCATCGCATGGTGGTGGGAAATGTCATGATTCCTCCCAAGTCTTGTGCAAAAGATGAGAGGGTCACAAATGAATCACAAGCTTTGGTAATGAGGTGGGGCTTGAAGGCGTCTAAAGCACCATTGTTGCATATACTAACCAAGTTCTTTTCTTGATTGGCTCTCGCACCTCGTGCTCGGGCCCTAAACTGTCAACATAATCGACAACTCCTCATTCGGTTTTCGCTTGAACCGCATAAGCTCCACAATGGTTACCTTTTACATTACGTAGAAAAATTTCTTGAAAAATTGTAATTTTAAGTCATCCCAATCATGGGTGACCCTTCTCCAAATTGTAGTACCAACTAAAGGCTTTATCAGTCAAAGTCTTGTTGAATTCCCGCATCGACAAGTTGTGGTTGTTCACTTCATCATATCCAGAAGCCACGGAGACATTGACTTACAAACACGGCAATATGTTCCCTAGCAGATTTTTTTCCCCGTTGTATTTTGGAAATTACGGGGGTGCTCAATATACCTGTTGGGTAAGGTTGCCTCCGAATGTAATGCGGGGTAAGGAGGAGTAAAGTCCAACTCCGAGGGTCGAGATGTACTGTCTGCGAAGTTGATTGATCACGTCAATCATATCATCCTTCGTCACATACGGGCTCAGAAGCGTGAACTCTCTACGGGGTGTTGTGATATCTTTGCTTTGCATCGGCGGTGTGTGTATAGTAGAAATTGGTTGATGGACACTTGCATCATGAATAGGCGCACTTTGGTGGAAGTTCTTTGGCTCATTCATTTGGACATTGCTTGGAATGGTTGGCATTTGCACTGTGAAAATAATGGAATAGTAATTTGAGATGATGTTTGCACGAGGTTGGCTTGCTTCCATCCTAGGTTGTGTACGTCACCACTGATTACGGGCTTCGAGTTAATTATTGGAACCAATTGACTTTTCCGATTAATGGAGGTACAATGATGTGGTTTTTTTTCGTTTATTGCTACCATTATTGTTGTCTTCACACCTACTTGTTCCCCATACAAACTTCACAGGGAACATGGCCTTGAAAGTGGGAATCTGCATCAATCGTTTGGCGGAAATTCCCCATCTCCGATCTTGCTTCCTCTGCATTTCCAACATCATGGCCATCATCATTCCTTGCCCTTCTCGTGCTTCCTTTGATGCCTTGAACATCTCCGATTGCACATCATTATTCGGGTCTCCACCGCATCCTCGCCTTGCCTTCTTGCGTTGGTTTGTTGTTGATTGGCCGTATGTGGTGACGTCGAACTTCCTTCAAGCATCTTGATAAGTGGTTGGTCAAAATCCGAGGTTTGCGCCTTGGAAAGCTTGAGTGGCTTGCCTTGAACTGGATCCGGTGAGGTAATCTTTGTTTGTTGGTGAAGCGACTCTTCTGTAGTTCTCCACTTCGAGTTGTGGGCATACCCTTCCTGAATTTTACACCTCCCCGGCCAGAGTCGCCGAATAAATGTGGGCAAGGAAATCGCACCTGCTTAGGGTTAGGGTTTTGTGTTGGTGAGGAGGAGAGAAATCCAAAAAAGTCGGAATTGATTGATTGATTGAAGAGGGAGAACGGCAATTGGCGATTACTCCAACGACGTGGCGTGAACCCCCCAGAATCCAGGAAAGTGTTAGAGTAATGAGGATTCGAAGAGCCTTCTTGAGTCCTTTGAGTTGAGAGAATGTCAAAACCCTTTGGTGCTTTTAGGTGGAATTCCAAGCCTTTAAGTCACCAAAAGGCCCTTTGATCTTCCAAGAGTCAAAGTCTTGATCCCGGAGAAGTCCCTTCCCGATGGAGTGGAAGAGATATTTATAGGGTTTTGGAGAGTGATCATGTGATAGGCACATGTCCCCGGAGAAATTCCAAATTACCCTTAGTCATCAAAGTAATGCAGGATCGTCCCTGCGCCTTCATGGCAATCCAATCCTCAATCGATTAAAATGAGTCACCTCCACGCGTCTTCTGCGCTAGGGACACGTGAAAGATTCTCTCAGATCTCGCTTCTTTATTTTAATTTCTCCGCTTTTCCATTTAATCATAATCTGAACCTTAATTTCATGCGATTTAATTGATTAGGTCGATTCAACTCTACATTTTGACTTGGTACCACGCGGTGTTTGGAGGATGGAATTGTAGGTTTTTGTCGATCGTGCTATTTCGAATTCTGATCTGAAATCAATATCGATTATAAACCTCTCCCCTTCTTTAATCACATCAACGTAATCATATCCCCCTACATATTATACCCATGAATTAATTTTATCTCAATCCTTCAATCAATCAATCAAAAAATAAAAAGCTCAATTTTTTTCAATTAGTACCGGCCGGATATGAGGGAGTTTCCCCCCAACGTGATTTGCAGTTTGAAGCGTCATATCGGAGAGCTAACAGACCGTCGACGACGATTTTTCTGCAAAAATCATCTTTATATTTGCAGATTTTGTTTTTCTCAACGATTCTTGCAGTGTCCGCTAAGAGGTTTCTTTCGGAATCAGTTGAACAAATGACAATACTCTGTTCAGAAGAAAAAAAAACACTAATAAAAACCCAGAACATAAATATTCAATGTTTTTGAGAAAACAATTTATTTCTGTAGTTACCTTGAGAATTTGGCAAGCATCAGTAGATGAGTCACGAGCAGTCGTTACAATTTCGGTTGAAGCAATTGCACATTTTCCGGTTACACCTCACTGGCGCCGACTTTCGTTTGTCGTTACTTTCCTCAATGAAATTCTGAACCATATTGGCCAAGCAAACAGAACTCGGCTCGAATTCAACAGAGACGTCTTTGTTGGAACGTAACTCCTCAACTACGCCGCCGGCAGCGGTGCCTCCCTTGTCCGGCCCCGATATCCTTAAAACGCTGGCGAACGGTCGTTCAAAAAGCCTCTTGAACCGTGATTTCGCCACATGCTTCACCGGCTCGTAGCGAGCCAATTCTTCTGAGGTGTTGAAATGAATCGGTTGAATCTTCAACGGAAAAGGCATGACTCGTGTAACAAAAAAATTCTTCCGATCAACTACTTATTGAAATTGTTAGTTTTTCGATCCATTTTACAAATTACAAAATTTGTTGCTATCATTCAGTCAAACAAGGACGACTCTTAACAATTCTAATTTCTAAACCCCTAAAAAACCTCAAAAAATGGATCAAGAAACTAAGAACTACAACTACAATATTTATCATCATCGGATCACCAACATATTATGGACACGAGAACCAAGGAGAATTTGTCCAAAAATCAATGGATCTACAAAAATTCCGAGTTTTATGATAAAACTGATATCTTTATCGGTCGCTTTTTCGTTAGTATAATCATATTTTTTGATTGCGATTTGCTAGACAAATAATGTAATACAAAAAGTTGCTTATAGAGTTTTCTAAATGAGACTACAATATCTCGCCGACTATGACACAATTCCGGCGGTTCAGGGAGCGATAAACGGCCAGAGTAACTATTTCTGGTTAAATGATGATCGTCGGAGCAAATAGACACCGAAAATTCCACAATAAAATTCATACCAATATTTTGGTA
This sequence comes from Panax quinquefolius, assembly GCA_020205615.1. NCBI lineage: Eukaryota > Viridiplantae > Streptophyta > Magnoliopsida > Apiales > Araliaceae > Panax > Panax quinquefolius. The sequence continues at coordinate 11,353,092 of CM035155.1, read as the reverse complement.
TAATGATATTGAAAGAATAAAATTTCTTAAACTTATAAACAATTTATTTTACACTTTCTTAAATAATCGTTTAATCATTCTAAAATACCAAATTCATAAGATTTCATCACCAATAACCAAAACCCTCATCAAAATCTGCGTGATATACGCCATATAGGATTCTCAAATCATAAAATCATATTTTTCAATTTTCTTACTTCATATAACATATTTAATTCATTTACTCATAACTAGTCTATTTTCATGAAAAATATCAAATCAGTTCCAAAAATTTTTATGATCTGTATAAATCTCCACTTTCTCCCCATACAGGTAGTGCCTCCAGATCTTTAACATAAAAACGATTGCTGCCAACTCTAGATCATAAGTAGGATAATTCCTCTCATATTCTTTGAGTTGTGAGATTACTTAATTGGTCGTGAATTCTTTCAGTAATATTACTAGAAGTGCCAATGAAGTGTTTAATTATGGGCATAGGCTATGACTTTCCCATGTTGTATAAGAACACATCCTAAATCTCTCCCTGAAGCATTGTTGTAGATGACAAATCCCTCCGAACCTATTGGTATTGTCAGAACAGGTCCTGAAATAAGTCTCCTTTTGAGTTCTTGGAAGCCATTCTCACATTCCTCGCTCCATCCAAACTTTCTATCTTTTTGAGTCAGCTATGTTAATGGAGTATCGATTCGATAAAATCCTTCAACGAATCTCCGATAATAACCAGATAAGCCCAGAAAGCTACGTACTTTGGTTACTAACTTAGGTTGCTCCCAACTTTGTATTGCTTCAATCATTGTTGGGTTAACTGATATTCCATACTTCGATACCACGTGCCCAAGGAATGCTACTTCCTCAAACCAAAACTTGCATTTCTTCAACTTGGCATATAGCTTATTTTCACGAAGCTTTTGGAGTATTAGCTTCAAGTGTTACTCATGACCTTCACGGGTTTTGGAATTGATGAGGATGTCATTAATAAAGACAAGCACAAAATGATCAAAATATTCCTTGAATACTTGGTTCATTATATTCATGAAAGCAGCATGAGCATTAGTCAATCCAAAAGACACGACTAGGAATTCATAATGCCCATACCGAGTTCTGAAAGCAGTCTTTAGAATGTCATCAGTTTTAATCTTTAACTGATGATATCCAGAACGAAGATCGATCCTTGAGAAGAATTTAGCACCTTGCAACTGGTCAAACAGGTCATTAATACGAGGTAACGGGTACCTATTTTTGATGGTGACATGGTTCAACTCCCGATAGTCAATGCAAAGTCGCATACTCCCACCTTTCTTCTTTATGAATAAAACAAGAGCACCCCACGGAGATGTACTAGGACAAATGAAACCAATATCTAACAACTCCTGTAGTTGGGTTTTTAACTCTTGAAGTTCAATAGGAGTCATTTGATATGGGGTTTTGGAAATGGGTTTTGTACTGGATTCAAGGTTAATACAAAATTTGATATCACGCTCTGGGGGTAGGCCAGAAAGTTCTTCAAGAAATACATCAGAAAATTCATTAACAACAGAAATACCATTCAAATCTGACGTATTTTTGTTTAAATCCATGACATGGGCTAAGAAAGCTTGACTTTTATTTTTCAATAAACGAATGGCTTTATGGCTTGATATGACAGTGATTGACTTTAGTCGTTTGGTTGCTTGAATTCTCATAACAGGTTGGTTAGGAATATGAAAACTAATAACCTTATAAAAATAATCAATTTTAGCATGGTGAGTAGTTAACCAATTAATCCCTAAAATCACATCAAATGCAAGTATCTTTAAAGAGATAAGATCAACAGGTAATGTGATGGAGCCAACTTGAATCAAACAAGATTTATAAACAGTGGATGTAATGAAGGTTTCTCCTAATGGAGTTTCAACAGATAAGTCATAGTCTAATTTCTCAAGGGTAAAGTTCAAACGTTGAGCACAAGCAGAAGAAATAAAAGAATTGATAGAACGGGTAAGTTTTAGACTTCGCAAGAGTTTATGATTAGCTTACTCGTGATAACTTGGTTTGGGTTTCTCATCTTTTGGGACGTTATGAAAAATGCTCTCCCTTGAACCACCGACTTTGTTTTGTCTATAGCCGCCTTTGGTGCCACCGTCCCAACTGGACTTGACTTCGTTACAGGACAAAATCAAGCTACGTGACCGTCTTTTCCACAACTGAAATATACCTTGGAAGGCTGTGAACAGTTTGGACTTATGTGTCCCTCCTTTCTGCATCTGTAGCATCTAACTGAAGGTCTTTCTCCTCACCTAGAAATTATTGCTTTTACTAGTGCTACTATCGATGTCTTTCCTTCATTGTTAAATCTTATCTTCTTAAAATTTCCACTTGAATCATTTCTTTTATTATCTTGGCCATGATTACAATCGAAGTGGTTACCATTTCTGACACGTTAGCTATCACTACTTCAATGACTGTTGCCACTGGTATGACTATTATCTTGTTATCGGTTGTTGTCTTTTGGTTGAGCTGACTCATAATCTCGCTCCAATAATTGGGCTCTATTCACTACATCTAAATATAAATAGACTTTATGAGAGATGAGATGTTGACAAATTTTGGGTTTCAAACCTCTTATAAATATTAGCGTCATTCTCTCCTCGTTATCTACCAAATGGTAAGCAAACCAGGATAACTCTGCAAACTTTGCCTCGTATTACAATACAGTCATATTGTTTTGCTCCAATTTAATGAATTCCACCTCTTTCATGTGACGAATACTTTCTGGAAAGTACTTGTCATTGAACAATTCTTGGAACCTCTCCCAAGACATCTTATGTGCGAACAGATGAGTACGTTTTACGAATTCCCACCAATAATCTGCCTCTCCACGCAACATAAAGGTAGCGAAGGGAACCTTTTGCTCTTCAGTGCATCCCAAGACATCAAATATCTTTGTAATATGCTTAATCTATGTCTCTTCCTTAAGTGGCTCTGGCTTTTCCAAAAACTTCGATGGACCCAACTCCTTAAATTGCTTAGTAGTGACCAGCCGTGAGTTGTCATTGTTTCCACCTGCATTTTGAACAGGAGTTTCTCTCGTTTAGTGTTGCATGAATTGTAGAAAGCTCTTAAACATACCATCATTCATCATTTGGTCGGTGTTGTTGTTTACATGAGGATTATTGCCTTCCTGATGCACATTATCCTGGTTATTGATTGGCGGTGTCTCAACGGTCACATGTGCTCCATTACTTATCTGAAAATTTTTATATGTCATTCTCAAACACTGCCACAAAACAAGGGTTAATTAAAGAAATTCACATGCCATATATTAACCCTATATTCTGACCGACTAATCACAAATAAGCTTAGGTAGGACACACTAGCGAAGGATTTACTCGTCTCTCCCCTCCTAGTTCTAATCTAAGAACTCCACCAGATATCATATCCTTAAGTTCTGATACCAACTCTGACGCCCCCAAAATAGGTCCACACAACCCATTCTGAGTCGCCAAATACATGGTACAGAAAACAAATACAAACTTCATTAATACAAATATTATCTTGTAGACAATATCCAAACTCAAATAAATTCCTAATTATAATTATTATTATTACACTATTTTACAAAATAGTGAGGACTGCTATAATAACCATCTTGGACTATTACTCCACTCCCCGACTAGTCCCAGCTACATTCTCGCCTCTAGAGAAGAACAATGGAACCAAAAGGAAAAGGGTGAGCTCAACTAGCCTAATAAAGAATATTATGACTAAGGTAATGTAGAACAAATTTTCCTTAGTCCTCAATAAGGAAAAATCTGATAGAATACAATGACAACAAGTTTTATATCAAAAACTGCAGCGAAAACAAACAATCCATCAGAAGAGTCAAGTAGAGAATGATGTCTGCTATTTTCAATTATTTAAAAGTCCATCATCAATATTTTATCCCTTTAACACCAATCAATAATTATTTCCAATCAATGAATTATCTATGCATTATAGGCCAAAGATAATCGTTTATATCACCAGTGGTCATGGTCACGCCAAACACCTGCCCATCTTTGCACTACGAGCCAAAGAGGACTTTCACCACAAACCTTTATTTGTACCATTAAGGGTTATGATTATACCAATACACAATTCCTGGTCATAATCATACCAATCAATAACCCATCTTTGAACAACGGGCCAAAGATGACTTTTAACACAATATAAGCATGAGGATGATGACAATGATATAAAGACTCAATCAAGTGAGATCAATGATAAATATTAGAGATTTATAATTTAATTTATCCAGAGTTCAAGAATGTCCAAATTGTCAACATGATAACTAATTATGGAGTAAAATTCAAAAATGATATTTAAGAAGATAATTTGGACAAAGAAAAAGGTGACTAAGAACAATGGAACCAAAAGGAAAAGGGTGAGCTCAACTAGCCCAGTAAAGAATATTATGACTAAGATAATATAGAACAAATTATCCTTTGTTCTCAACAATAAAAAATCTAATAGAATACAATAGACAACAAGTTTTAGAATACAACTGCAGCGGAAATAATAATCCATTAGAAGAGTCAAGTAGAGCATGATATCTACTATCTTTTATGATTTAAAAGTCTATTATCAATATTTTATCCCTGTAACATCATTCAATAAATATTTTAAATCAACGAATTATCCATGCACTACGAGCCAAGGATATTCGTTAGTATCACCAGTGGTCATGATCATGCCAAACACACGCTCATCTACGCACGCACTGAATAAAGAGGACTTTCACCACAAACTTTATATGTAACATTAAAGGTTATGATTATACCAATACACAATTCCTGGTCATAATCATACCAATCAACAGTCCATCTTTGCACTACGGGCCAAAGATGACTTCTAATATAAGTATGAGGATGATAACAATGATATAAAAATTCAATCAAGTGAGATAAATGATAAATCTTAGAGAATTTAATTCAATTTAACTAGAGTTCAAATATGTCCAAATTGTCAACATGATAACTATTTGTGAAGTAAAATTCAAGAATGATATTCGTGTATCAAAAATAATTTGGATAGAAAAGAAAATTAAATTCTGTTGTGAATAGTATCATATGAATAGTATCGTATGTATGAATAGTACCGTATGAATAGTGTCCATGAATAGTACAGTATGAATAGTATCCAAACATAAAAAGTTTAAAATTTAATAAGAGAGTTTAGACTAATATTCTAGTGAAATGATATTAGATGAAGCGCAAAACTTAAAGAAATTCTAATCATTTCAGGAATTATAGAAGCAATACTTACCATAGTAAGTTTAAATTTAGGAATATGAAATGAAATAATTTCACTTTCATAATATGGAGTATGAAAGAAAATAATATTTCTTATGAGTATTGAAATAAAATAATATCTTTTACCTTAGTAGAAACTGGATTTGACTGGAATATTAGATATTATTCTAAGAAAATCTTGCACAAAAAGCTACACTCAAATTATCCTTATACTCAAAAAAATACTCACAATATTATAGAATAAGAATTTCTGATATTGTAATGGTGTGTTGAGAAAGGAAGGGTTAGCCCTTATTTATAGCGTAGCACGGAGGGAAAATATAAAATTTTCTGCCTAACTTTTCGGCCAACCTTTCCTACCAAACTTCTGCCTAACTCTTATTTTTCAAGGTTGAGGCCCACCCTTTGAAATCATGCTTGTAGGCAATTCTCACATTTTACAATGGTTGGGGCCCACACCATTTGAAAAACAATCTTTCCAGGCAATTTCTCCACCAACCATTCTTAGCAAAAGAAAAAAAACAAAGCATTCAAATACTTTTGCCCATTTTCGTTCCTTTTTATCATATATATATATATATATATATATATATATATATATTATAATAATATATTTGAATGAATATTTTATCGGAGAAAATAATTGAAATTCCACAGAAAAATATGCCAAACTTTCAACAAATATCTCAGGCTAATTTCCTTCATTTATATCAAAATTGAACCAATATCCACCACATAATAATTATTCACAATTAATATTATAGGTATCATAATATTAACTACCAGATCATTCCTAGGAAAGAGGGGGCTTTCCGATAAGGATTTATCCTTATTGGCGCGCAATTATATAACCTAACCCATTTCCTCGACAGAATTTTCTAGACATTGCCAATAATGCTAACTAATAATATGAATAATTTTGTCGTGTCAATTATTGATTTAATAATATAAAATATTGTGCAGATGATACTGTAAAAATAATAGAATCAATAATATGAGATACTGTGCAACAATTACTGTGTCAATTATTGAATGAAACTAAGTGACTTCTTACGTAAAAATCAATAATCAGAAATACTGTGTAATGTCGTGTGTTACTGTACAACCACGCGTATTACTATATTTTTATCACCCGGTATTTCAATAGTTAACGGTAAAAGTTTTACCGTTATTTTTAGAAAAAGTTTATTTTTGTCGCTTTCTATATCTTAAAGTTATTCCAATATGTGGTCCACCAATGATTACGCCGTCGTACAGATATTCCCCAACCAAACGAATGTTTTATGACCACTTGTTTACTTTGCAAAATCTGCACCTTTTACCCATAACTAAAGCATTATATCAAATCAACACCTTATCATTCAAAATAATAATTAGAGAAATTAAATCTTTATTCATAAAAAGTTGGGGTCTTACACAGGACCACTTGACTAATATTTTCTGCAGGATTAATTCTCTTTCCCCGTCATTTTTTTATGATGACAAAGGGGGACAAGAAAGAAAAATATTATGCTATAACTGCTTTAACTGCTGGGACGTTAATAAACTGCTATAACTGCCTTAACTTTTATAAACTGCTATGAGATGTGGACTTAAAATATTCATAGTTTGAGGGGGAGCTTCTCATCAGTAAGGGAAGTTCTTAAAAATATTTTTTATATAATTGTCATCATCAAAAAAGAAGAGATTGATAGGTCTCATTTTCTTTTATATATTTTGATGATGACAATTATGAAGTAATTAAATAAGTTTTTAATTTATTTTATTTTTTTATCTAAACTATTTTCTAATTTTATTTGAATTAATTTTTATTGACCTTGATAATTTAAATATCAAGTGTTAAATAAATTGATTCATATAAATATCCAAGGCAAGGAGATCCAATTTTCTTTCAAACTCTCAAAAACAAAATCGGGCCAAAAATTTTCTTAATATATATATATATATATATATATATATATAACGTGCATGTGTGTGAGTGAATGATATAAACCGTGTATGACTTTTTGGGACCTGGCTGAATCACTACATGAAATAAGTTTAATTCCGACGGAATATTCCCTCGGAAATAAGCCTATTCAGTCGAAAATAGAGTATTTCTAACGGAATATTTTGTCGAAAATTCGGTCGTATATATACGCGTCGAAGATAAAATCCGTCAAAAATTCTGTTGGATCTATAGTATCTTCGACGAAATTATCTCCGACGGATTTTCGTCGAACATAAGCTATCTACAACTGAATACATAGGACGGAACTTTCCGTCGAGTATAATATACCCTATTTTCGACGGACGTATTCACTCGGAATTAACTTATTTCCGACCAAAAATTAAAGTAAATCAGTATTTATTAAAAATGACTAATTATTAACTCCGACGGATTTTGCGTCGGGGATAACGTAGTTCCGACGGACGTATTCCCTCGGAGTTAACTTATTTCTGACTGAAAATTAAAATATACCGGTATTTATTAAAAATTAGGTATTTGTTAAATCCGAGGGAAGTTCCGTCAGAAATACCTTATTCTCTCAAAATTAACTATTTTTTCAATGCAAATTTTAAAAGTTCAGTTTCCAGGTGTTTAAACCTATTTATGTACCTGTAACCTGTCACAACCCAATACACAATAATATAAACATGTATCTCACATTCAAATATGCAACGTAGCGCTAAAACGTAATCTTCAACTCATTATCATTCACATTCACATTCAAATATCCACCAAAACGTATTATAAGTTAATGTTCCATAAATATAAGCTAACCAATTACAAATATAAGCTAATGTTCCATAAATGATAAACAATATAATTTACAATACTTATACAGACGCAATTAGACACTACAATATATACAAATATTCTACAATACTTATACAGACGCAATTAGACACTACAATATATACAAATGTTCTACAATAACATGAATACAAATGAACTATAAACTAGTAAAAGTATCATCATCGGGCGGAGGTGAACGAAATTACTCTGGTGTATGGAAATCAACGTCGTGTGCCTGCTCATCATCGCCAGTCTTCTCGCCACCGCCACCCTGTTGATAGAATCAAAAATATAAATCATTAGTCTGTATATATATATATGTGTGTGTGTGTGTGTGAGAGAGAGAGAATTAACAAGCATGCCTATCGACGTCGAGATTTTTATTGTCCCTCTTCTGTTCTTGTCTTTTGGTGTTCTCATGTTAGGTGAGATTTCTTTGAAAAAACAAATTGTGAAAAGGTCCGACATTTATATGTCGATGATTTGACTGTAAGAGTCTCCAGTTGGTTTTTTAAATGGTTGTACGACAATAACCGAGAAAAGGTTTTCACATTGACCTAGTGATGTGACACTGCTAAACGAGTCTGTTAAACCGAGATTCATTAGGGTCCGGGGACTTGCTTATGCGGAGGGAAAGTGTTAGGCACCCCCTGACATCTGTGTTACCATGGTTACCGCCACTTTTCAATTAAACTATTATATAAATATGTGTGTGTGTGTGTGTGTGTGGGTCAATGTGCAACTTATTTAGAAGTAGTGTTATGCCTCGTTTGCACCTATATACAAAGGGTTTGAATTTATATAAAAATTAAGTTTTAAACAAGATATAACAATGAGGTTTTATAAAATAGGTTTTTCAAACCATGTGCTCAATAGTAATTGAGGCCTTTGATACTTCCATTTTATTAAATGTTCGGCTTGATTGCTTTTATTTTCGAGATGCGAAGAATCTTTGAAAAAATAATGTATAAAGCAGTGCCGAACTCCTCATGGGCATGAAAGTCATCTAAAGAAATTCAAACACCGTGAATAGTTTGCAAGCTGCTTACAGCTGAAAATGTCCATCACGGGAACTGGATCTAGATTTAGTAAATTGAATCAGTGATCACATGATTTCTAGGCTCACATGATGCCGCAATTTATATTAAAGCAGTAAGCAGTTATATATACATATATATATATATATATATATATATACAGACATGATCAACGACCACGAAGCACCTCCATTGGGGATCGAAAATGTAAATATATAAAAGCGGTATATATATATATATATATATATATATATATTTATATATATATATAGAGAGAGAGAGACATGATCAACCACCACGAAGCACCTCTATGGGGGATCAGAAATGTAAATAAAGAAATAAAGACGATCAACCTCCACGAAGTAAACTCCAGGCGGGACGGAATGTAAATAAAGCAGTAAAAATGATCAACCGCCATGAAGTAAACTCCAGGTGGGACGGAATGTAAATAAAAGCGATAAAAGGCCAATTAAGTAAACTCCATACATGTAAATGTAAATATATTTATATATATAAGTAGTACGCACACATGGTATATATCAATCCCGGCTCGGTTTATATATATATATATATATATATATATATATATATATATATATATACATCAAAGCAAAGAAACGCAATAGGATGTATAATCCATGCTCATCGAAAGTAGTCACAATAGTTTATATATATATATATATATATATATATATATATATATATATATATATATATAAGCAATAAACGCCTACGGATGAAAAATCCGGGCTCATCGAATAGAGTTCGACAACAGTTCATATATATAAGTATATATATATATAAAAGCAAATAAACGCTCCGAACGTGAGTCCAGGCTCAATCGAGGCATAACTCGATAATGTTAGTCTATATATATATATATATATATATATATATATACACACAAAAGGAAATAAAAGCCACGAACCAAAGTCTGGGCATATACACGCAACACGACTCTCAATGTGAAGAACGGTGTGTACAAAGTAGAAGAGAAAGGCTTTAAAGTGTGTAAGAAGGCTTATAGTGGACTGCCAAAAAAGACTTCTATAGCTTTAAATAGATGAACACTCAGCTCCCACTAGTAAAAATATGACTGAATATAAGCTCACAAGTGTTTAAAATGAGAAAGCACTTAGTTTAGGGTGTGTATAGAGAAAATTGGACAGGGCTTCCTCGCCGTTTTCTCTTACAAAATGGCCACCCCAAGCCCTCTATTTATAGAGGGGGAGCCATAGTTGTACCTGCGGCTGCCTAGGTTTCCCTAGGCTCCACGGGTCCCGTCGTCTTGAAGTACGTGCACGCATACAATATGTTATCTACTCGAACTTGCAGAACTTCAATCTGAGCCTCTGATTGAGGTGTATAAGACCTTTTATGTAGGGCTATTATCGAGAGCTATGCCATGACATGGGATTAGAGGTTGTCAGAAGTCAGGAAGATGGGACCATGCCCTTAGTCTTCAAGCTTCAAATTCTATCCGGTGTACTGCCTTGCGTAGTAGTCACTCAGGATTGTAACACATTGGTTCTTGTGGGACATTGTTGTGTAGAATGTATGCTAAACTATTATGTTGAGATGGTGCAATATGGGATTGAGGTGGAAAAATGACGGTTTCCCCCTCACCGGAGTTATCTCCAGTTTGGGCTAATAAAGTAGTCGTTGCTCAGGGTTATCTCTGAGATTGGGCTGCTGCAAGTGTTGGATATCCTTAGGGTTATCTCTGAGGTGTGCCTGACCTCCCGGGGTTATCCCTAGGTTGGAGCTGAGTGCCTCGGTGTGGTTTCTGAGTTTGAAGCTGACTGCATAGGTTGAAATAAGCATCTCGAGGGTTATCTCCAGAACTGCAACTGCACTCCTTGGGGTTATCTCCAAGGTTAACATTGTCTTTCCCGATGTTGTTTCTGGACTGAGACTGAGTATCTCGGGGTTATCTCCGAGATGAAATGGCCTTCTCCGGTGTGATTTTCGGTATTGAAATGTCTTGCTATCTTCGGTGGTTATCTCGAAAGACTATTACGCCTCCTGTAATGTTAGTAGCAGGTATGTAGAAAATTTCGAGTGTCTATAGATGCCCCTCTTTATCATATTTATGCAATGCAATGGCATGGATAGGATAAAGAATACTAGATACTTGAAATGCAATAAGATGATCATGATGCAGTGTACAGCAACATGATGCAAATGTATGTGGTTTGTTGGATTATTCTCTAACATAGTGGGATGATTGTCGGCTCCCCTTGACTTCTACTGGGATTGATAGTTATTACTGAAAACCCTGATGAACTATCTTGGACATACAATCCAATTCTCTCAAATGTTGACATTGGGGTTACCACCAAAGTCATTAATCCTTGATATAGACTTCACGCTGAAGATGCATCTCTCATGTACAAGAGACTTTGTGGGGATAGATCTTTGTCTGTTGAGGATGTGTATAACATATTCCATCATCAGTCCTCCCAGATGAGGATGTTCTTCCCTGGTTTGTACCGCCAGGTCTTTCTACTACTCTATTGGAGTTACTGCCAACAGTCGGTATTGTTAGGGTTGCCTGACCTTCATTGACATGTGCATCAACGGATGAGATCCCTATTGGGGATAATGTCAAGGCTTCTTGACCTTCGTTGACGTGTGCATCAACAGATGATTGTATGAAAACCCGCTGGGGGAAAGGTTTTAGGACTACGACCTTAAATTGATGTCATCGGACCCTGTGTTTGGGCAAATTCCAATGAGTGATATGTAAAGCCACAACTTGACCCGTGAAAACCAGGATTTCAGGCTATTCTGCTCAATCGCGTAGCGTTTTTATTCCTGATTTGGCCTTTTCAACTTATGATAACTCATTTGCAACTTAAGCTGGACCAAGCCGGAGGGGTGGGCCCCACCCAGGGGAGCCACAAGTACACATGTGGCAGATGTAGGTACACCTGTGCCCAATCGTGGGTACTTTAAACCTGCAGGTTACTTTCACAAGTCATTTTCATATTACACTGCCGAAAAGAAATCTGAGAGCTCTTCTTGATTTGCTAAGTTCGAGCAACTTTTCGCAAATTTCGTCACCATACAAGTGTTCTACCTTGTGTCACGGTAATGTATGTATATCTTCTTTTCCGGTTTTATCCATTGAAAAATGACTTATGATATAAAATGTGTCTAAACACATAGTAGTAAATATACGCATACTCATATGATGTGATAAAAATATTCAACATAGCAAATGTTAGTATTAAACCATGATAAACATAATGATGTGAAAAATTTAACTTTTGAAATAGTCAAATTGGCACCTTTTTCGCTATTTCTTATCCTATTTGAGGACAAATAAGATAAGGTGAATAAACAAAGTAATCCTGGTAATTAGGCTACCCTTACGGATTTTTTTTTCGTATGTATTAATGCATGTAGGATGTTTATGACTGTGGAAATGTGTGCTACTGAATGGCCACCTAGTCATGCCTATGTGCATGTGGATAGTCCTATTTACAAAGGGGACTATGGAAAAAAATTTCCACAACGTAGGCATTGGGTAGTCATATATTTTTATCTCTACTATAGACGTATGTTAAAATAATGCATGCATGCATGTAGTCATAAAGCGCATTTGAAAAGCTCCGGTTAGAATTTACCACACCCTTTACGAGGTGATTTAGAGACTTGTTGTCGGATATATGGATCTAGATCGGCTAAGTAGTTCTCCGCATGAGACCACTTCACGTGTGCGGAGGAGGGCTTACGAAGTGCCTCGACCAGATTACATTAG